>JASPKZ010010281.1:157500-492500 GCA_030220185.1 Diploptera punctata | reverse complement strand
TTGTGGGCCAGCACGGAGCTCGCAAGCTCCAACAGATGAGCAATTAGTACGACAAGGCGCTCAACTCTTGCCTACCCCACTAATGGTTCACGAGTCCCTTGGACTTAACCGGGAGGACTGTCTAGCAGATCCACCGATCTTTCCCCCAGTGCACCAGCTGGGGACGTGTTTGTTGCTGAAGTGGGTCCAGCCTGAGCTTTTAGTACGTCAGGTCGCTCAACTCCTGACGACCTCACAGATTGTCCTTTGGGTCACTCGGTTCCAGAGTCGGCGCTAAGCCCTCCTCCAAAGACCGCGCTTCCTCCTTTACCGAGATTGACCTGGTGGTAATTCCCAGCATTACGCCCGGTATTGTCCCATCCAGCCCGTTCGCAAGACTAGGCCTAGTCGTGTAGCTGCTGTGAGGCAGCCCACTGAGCAATGTAGGCATCCAGGGAGCTCATCTCCCATGGTGCCCCCACAAAGGTCCTCGGGATAAACCAAGAGAAGGGAGCAGGCGGAACTCCACAATCTCCCACCGCCTCGCCACGACGGCCGCTGTCCCCGTTGTGGGCACGGGGCGATGAGCTTTAGTACAACAGTGCGCTCCTCTCCTGTTGACCTCACTTATGGTCCGCGAGTCCATCGGACTTGGAAGGGAGGACTGACTAGCAGATCCACCGACCTTTTCCCCACTACGCCACCGAGGGGACGCGTTTTGTTGCTGAAGTGAGACAGCACGAGCTATGTAGTGCATCAGGTCGCTCGAGTCCTGACGACCTCACAAATGGCCCGCGGGTCCGGTCTGGACCTAGCCGGGAGGAGTGCAAGCAAACCACCGACCGTTCCCCTATCCGCCGCCCGGGGACGCGCCCTGTTGCTGTTGTGAGCACAGCTGGGGCCCGTAAACGGACCCCCAGGGTGTATTGTGGATTGTATTGTGGATACATTCTGAAAAAAGGTATATATATATATATATATATATATATATATACTTACTTACTTACTCACTGGCACTATCGAACCCGTAGGTTCATGGCCGCGCGGACATAGCTCTCCATACATCCCTATCCTGAGCTAATGCTTTCCAATCATTCCCTGTATAATCTACTGCCCTCAAATCATAGTTAATGTTGTTCTCCAACCTCATTCTCGGTCTACCAACTGGGCGTTTTCCCTCTGGCCTTCCTACAAGAAGCCTCCATGCATGTCTTTCACTCCCCATACGCGCAACATGTCCTGCCCATCGCAGTCTACGAGACTTAACTATTCTTATTATATCTGGCTTCCTATAAAGACCATGTAGTTCATTGTTATGTAAGTCTTCTCCATTCACCTGTCTGTTCATCTCTTTGGTCCAAACATTTTCCTAAGAACTTTATTCTCAAATACTCGTAATCTCCTTTCCTCCCTTAAAGTAAGAGTCCATGTTTCGCACCCATATATATATATATATATATATATATATATATATATATATATATACACTTCAAGGGCTAAGGAAAGTGAACCTTGATTAAAATATCCTGGTCCTCCAGGTTGTGGTTTGAAGAAATGAACATTCATAAACAGCCCAAGAACGAAATGCCAAGAAGAATATTAGAATGGGTGCCACTTGATAGAAATAGAACAGAACGGCCAAAAATAATGTGGATTTATAGTGTTTTGGGCAGCATGAGGGGGGAAAGGATTGGACGATGGGAATTGGAATGACAGAGAGATGTGGAGATTAATAACAGTAGATTAACTGGACGCAGGAAGATGATGTAAAACATATCTAACTAACACGCTGGCACCATCGAGCCATAGGTTCATGGCCTACGGATATAAGCTCACCATACATCCCTATCCTGAGCTAATGTTTTCCAATTATCCCCTGTAGAATCTACTTCGATCGAATCATGGATAATGTTATTCTCCAACCTTATTCTTGATCTGGGCGTTTTCCCTCTGGTTTTCCTACAAGAAGCTTCCAAGCACCTCACCTCATTGTGAAACCCGCAAAATAAAAATAAAATATATTGGCGACATTTGTAATGATGGCTAGCAATTTCCTGAGTTTCACACAGTACGTAGTGAGAAAACGCATCATATCCGGACATCGGTACCTTATTGAAAATGATCAACATATCTCAATATACCACTCACCTCCGTTGTCGGTTTGTTTTGTGCAACACCCTGTATATACACACCCTTACTTACAAAATAATGGGAAACAATTTGCTATGTGGAGCTGAAGCCTAGACATTCAAAATAAAATATAAACTGATGGTCACGTGGTGCTAGATTATCATAAGTAATGCCATGAGTGATTTCCAAATTATCGATAAATTCACTCCTCACTTCGTGAGTCGTGAGTTTATCTAGAGAATTTGGAAATCAAGAGTGGCATTTGTTAGTACTATTTAACGAATAAAATTAAGCTGTTTACTCACAAATCATTATTTAACTATAGTTATTTTAAAATATTTATACATTTAGTGTAAACGGCGATGTTTGAAAACAAATGAGAAGAGATAGGTACGCTTCATCTGCTTATTTTGTTTATCACTGCAACCAGATCATACTATTTATTGCCAAAGGAACGCAATATTGTAAGAATGCTCTCTAGTGTAGAAAAAATGAAACACATCAAACTGTATATTAATTAATTTCTGATGTCGTATGATGTAAATATGACGATTATATTTTTCTGGATTGTTACCTGGGAAAAAATACATTTAAGGAAGTGCAAACAATGGTTTCTTTTTTTGATGGTGTAATCAATTGCTACCAATGTTTTTATATTAACTCCCGCATGCGGCATGTGTTGACATTCATGCACTATATATACAATCTGGTAGCCGTATTTCTCACAGGCTCGGTCACTGCAAAATAATGGTCAGACCTGTTCAGAATATTAAAAAGGAGGAGCCTTCTTTAATATGGTAATTATAACACTGATAAATATTTCGTGAAACACAACTCTGATTGGTTGTAAAACAGAACTAATTGAAACGTGATTGGCCACCGAGTCTCATTTGGGGCATGAGTTAAATAGTCATGAATAATGCCACGAGTGATTTCCAATTTATCTAGAGAATTTGGAAATCAAGAATGACATTTGTTAGGACTATTTAACGAATAAAATTAAGCTGTTTACCCACAAATCATTATTTAACCATAGTTATTTTAAAATATTTATATATTTACTGTAAATGGCGATGTTTGAAAACAAATGAGAAATGATTGGTACGCTTCATTTCCTTCCTTTGTTCATCACTGCAACCAGATCGTAATATTATTTATTGCCAAAGGATCGCAATATTGTAAGAATGCACCCTAGTGGAGAAATTTATAACCAACGTTATAGGTATTAATTGATTTGATGTCCCTATGATGTAAATATGTCAATTATATTTTTCTGCAACGTCATTTCCTGGAAAATAATTCGTTTAAGAAAGTGCAAACAGTATTTACTTTTTTTTTGTGGTATAATCAATTGTTACAAATGTTTTTATAGTATCTATCACATGCGCTTTCCGCTGACATTCATGCGCTATATATTCAATCTGGTAACCGTATTTCTTCGAGGGTCACTTACTGCAAAATAATGCCATGACCTATTCAGAATGTTAAAAAGGAGGTGCTTTCTTTATTATGATAAACTTCAGTTGGTAAATTTTAGGCGAAACACGACTGTGATTGGTTGTAAATAAATAATAGAAATGTGATTGGTCATTGACTCCCATTTGGGGCATGAGTTAAATAGTCGTAAGTAATGCCATGAGTGATTTCCAAATTATCGATAAATTCACGACTCACGAAGTGAGGAGTGAATTTTTCTAGAGAATTTGGAAATCAAGAGTGGCATTTGTTAGGACTATTTAACGAATAAAATTAAGCTGTTTACTCACAAATCATTATTTAAATATAGTTATTTTTAAATATTTATATATTTTAATGTAAACAGCGATGTTTGAAAACAAATGACAAACGATTGGTACGCTTCATTTACTTCTTTTGTTCGTCACTGCAACCAGATCATATTATTTATTGCCAAAGGAACGCAATATTGTAAGAATGCACTCTAGTGGAGAAAAAATGAAACGCATCAAACTGTATATTAATTAATTTCTGATGTCCTGTGATGTAAATATGACAACTATATTTTTTTGGAAAAAAATACATTAAGAAAGTGGAAACAGTGGTTTATTTTTTTTTGTGGTATAATCAATTGCTACAAATGTTTTTATATTAACTCCCGCATGCGGTATGTGTTGACATTCATGCACTATATATACAATCTGGTAGCCGTATTTCTTAGAGAGTCAGTCACTGCAAAATAATGCTATGATCTATTCAGAATGTTAAAAAGGTGGTGCTTTCTTTATTATGACTATTTAACTCATGCTAGTCAATGACCAATCACATTTCAATGGATGTTGTTTTACAACCAATGACAGTCGTGCTTCACCTCGCTCTTTATCGATTTCTCTTTATCAGCTCCTGCTTTTGTGATAAAGAAAGCTCCTTCTTTTTAATGTTCTGAACAGGTCAAAGCATTATTTTTCTCCAACAAATACATCGAACATAGCAAATAATGAAAAGATTCCTTGATTTTACTGAGTTGTTTACTAAAAAAATAAATGAATAACCCGTAATGTTGATTATGATATATAGTTTGATGTGTTTCATTATTTCTCCACTTGGGTGCACTCTTACAATATTGCGATCTTATTTGGCAATACATAATATGATCAAGCAGCAGTGAATGAACATAACCTCACATTTCTGATTTGTTTTCAAACATCGCCGTTTACATTAAATATATGAATATTTTAAAATAACTATAGGTAAACAATGATTTGTGAGTAAGCAGCTTAATTTTATTCGTTAAATAGTCCTAACAAATGCCACTCTTGATTTCCAAATTCTCTAGATAAATTGGAAATCACTCGTGGCATTACTTATGATAAACTTTAGTTGGTAAATTCTAGGCGAAACACGACTGTGATTGTGGAATGCAGGCTTTGACGGCCGGTAATCATGGTAGTAAAAGATTCCGGGCTATGTGGCAGTGGTCTATAACGCGTTTCTTCCAGACGTTTCATTCGCAGTCGAGTCTACGACAGGGAAACAACAGCTTGAAGCGCTCGCCACTGAAGATACCCTCCGCAGTTGAGGGAGAAACGTCTGGAAGGAACGCCAGTTATAGACCATAGCCCGGAATCTTTTACTACCACGGCTGTGATTGGTTGTAAATCAAAAAATCATTGTAACGTGATTGGTCATTGACTCCCATTTGGGGCATGAGTTAAATAGTCTACAAAAAAACCAAATCAGTATGAGAGGAAATGAAATTCACAAACATAATCTTGAAATATATAATTACAGCATTTCGTATTCTAATGGAGTGGACGCCACTGATCCTGATGATATTTTACTTAAGAAAGAAGTTGGTATCACTGGCTAAGAGCTTGGTTTGAAATCAAAGCCAGAAGTAGTTTGAATGTCATAATACTGTATTTTGAAATTGACTTGAAACAAAGTTGAAGTTGAAGAGAAAAGTTGGAAATGCATTCATCTTATCAGATTAGTTTTGTCCGGAAACCGGGTTGAAAATAGCTTTCACACGCCTCTTTCTGGTCGTTACATGATGTAAGCTGTTATCCATTAAGTCAAGGAGCTGCCTTTTCTAATGAGAAAGTCGATCTAATTAAATCTTGACAGGCCACGCTATCAAAATCATTCGTAAGAGTGCAGCACTTTCCCTTATTCGCTTCTCTTTCTCTTCTTCATATTCCAAGCTTTTTGCTCAACGTTCAAATTATCCCTCCATTACACGATTTTCTAGTTACAAAGAACATTTATTAATTCTGGAGACTTAAAAGATCAAATGATGTAATATGGATGTATCCTGTTATTATTATTATTATTATTATTATTATTATTATTATTATTTATTATTGGGCACGTACGACGAATGCAAGAAGAAAGATTACATAGGAACACATTGGAATGGTGTCCACCTGGAAGAAGGAGGAGAGGAAGACGTCGAGAGTCGTGGATGCAGGAAATAAGAACTGGAATGAGAGCAAGAGGACTGGAGGACATGGATTGAATGGAGAGAGACGAGTGGAGAAGAAAATTAAAACTTTAGGAACAGAAAGATGCGTAAACATTAAAATTCTGTATATAAATAAAAATTATTAGTATTATTTTATTATTTTATCTCTTCTTCTTGTAAGCCCATGTTTTCGTATAGATGTTATTTGAGTGGTCCGTGGTCAGCGTTCAGCCTCATACTGACATCTAGGAAACCAAGGTAGTACTAGGACGGGAAAACTCGGTAAATTTTGCTTAGAGGCCTTTTCATTCAGACTTAAGGATCTTTTACGAGCCTCAAAATCTTCAGACTCGGAACCCACGGCTTAACAGTCCCTCCCGGAGAACTTGCTCCTTAGATTTTTCCATCCTAAAAAAATCCAACGACCCCGGCCGGGTTTGAACCCGCGACCCTCGGGACCAGAGGCAGGGGGCATAACCACTAGTCCACCGCGGTTTATCATTATTTTATTTTTATTTTATTTTATGTCCACCGCTGTGGTCTCGAGGTAGCGTGCTGCTTTGTCACGCAGCGGGTCGATCCCCGGTCGGGTACAGTTTTTCTAGAGGAGGTTTTTGTCGGAGTTTTTCCTCACCTGTAAGACAAATGTCAGGAAAACTTTAAGGCCCAAACGGTCCCCGAAATCATATGGCCATCGCAATCATCATCATTCATATTCATCTTAGGTTAAGCTTAGGATTAGGGACTCTCCTGGCGCACCACTATCATCATCGCCCATCATATCGTCGGGGCAACGTAACCCCGCCTTCCAGGCCCCCCAAACTCAGAAGTGAGTTAGAATTACGCCATGCCAGGAGAGAAACCAGGAATGTCGAAAGACAATCCTGGGGCATTTGAAGTATATGTATATATTTAGTATAAAATCACCGCATTTTAAAATAACCCTGACTTTGAGAAGCGGCGACTTTACTTAAATATCTAAGATGACGCTGATAATGCATTTCAGGGGTCGTCTTTCAGAAAAACCAAATATTTAATTACTTCAACAGATCAGGTTCTCCTCGTCCAATTACTGCCTTTTACATCTCAGAAAAATAAATAAAAATATTAATTGAAGCGAATATAAACCTCTTAAGTAAGTGACAGGAAATTAAATTGTATTGTTTTGTAAATATAATTAAAGTATTTTATTTCATTTTACGTTTCATTTCAATATTCTGCAAAGTCTTGTAAAATGTTCTACAAATGGAGCACTAGCGCCATGTTCAGTATTATTTCAAGTGCCAAAACTCACTGGTACTATCGAGCCCTAGTTCATGCCCGCGCGGGCATAAGATCTCCATACATCCCTATCCCGAGCTAATATATTCCAATCGTCCCCTGTATAATCTACGTTCTTCAAATCCTGGTTAATACTATTTTCTTACCTTATTCTTGGCCGAACGACTGGGAGCTTTCCCTCTGGTGTTTCTAGAAGGAGTTTCCATCCCATTTTTCATTCGTGTAATATGTAAAGTCCACAGACGAAGAGAATGAAAGCATGGGACGAAGGGGTGCACGGGGAATTGCAAGCGATACAATGTCATACTACCTGAGAATAAAGGAACACTCGTGACGTATGAAATACCTACTGCTTTCATTCACTTCTTCTGTGGACAGTACTGTCCTTCACAGTCTATGAGACTTAACTGCCCTAGTTATATCTGGTTTCCAATAAAGATCATCTAGTTCAAAGTTATGTTGTCTTATCCTTTCGCCTGTCTCTTCATCTCTTTGGATCAAATATTTTTCTTACAAGGGAACTATTGACGACTGCATGCCGAAACCTACCTTGAAATTTCTCCCAGAGAAGCGTAATGTCCGACCGTGTCCAATAAATTATCTGCCGTTTTTAACTGCAGGACACTAAAATCCACCACCAAATCTCTATAAACTGCAGGGAAGTAATACAGGGGTCCAAATTGCCCAAAGTTCCTCAGTATGTTTTATCAATTTCTCTACTCAATTGTGTTATATTTGTAGTTCTTTTTTTTTTGTATTTTAAAAATCTTGACTAATTCGTGGAAGGTCTCCATCCGTTTATGTGGTTAAAAAAAGTAAATGTGTGATGCATAGTTTAAAATCCCCCTCCCGACCGGTCGTGCCATTGTAAGGCCCGGGTGGCTTGTGGAATGTAAAAAAGTGCCTATAATGTCAGAGGCTAAACTAACGAGGAGAGGACTCGCTCTGTACATTACGAAATTAAATAAAATTTAGCGAATTAAAAAAAATAAGACCTACTGTTTAAAATCATACCTAGTTTGGAGGCAATGACCCCTCGTTTTGGAAACATTAGCGAATCTTTGTAACATAGCTTACTTCCTTTAGGTGCCTATTAAAAGAATTACCTGTACCTACAGTGTGATGACGTAGCTCATGATGATAGTAATTGGACTGTCACATATCGGAAGGTATTCCTTGTTGGAATCATGGTCTGTTTAATTCTTCTTCTTCTTCTTCACGGTTTAGGCTTATTTACTAGCCTGTTCCGGCTCCAAATTGCTGTTCTTTCCATTTTTCCTTGGTCTTCCCAAACTTATTCTTCCTCGTGGTGAATAGTTGTATGCTGCTTTGGGTATTCTATTCTCAGTCATCCTTGCCAACTGTTCTTTCCAGTTTGTTCTGTATTTCTCTATTGTTGAGTTTAATTTCTCTACTTTTATTTGATGTCTTATTTCTGTGTTGTGTTTTTTGTCTGTTCTTTGATATCCTGCTATTGGTCTGAGGAATCTGATTTCAGCAGCTTGTATTCTGGCAGATTGTTGTGTTGTCACTGTCAATGTTTCGGATCCATTAGTAATAATAGGCACTGCCATTAATTATTATTATAACTATTATTATTATTATTATTATTATTATTATTATTATTATTATTATTATTATTATTGATAGAGACAAGTGGAGAAGAGAAATAAAACTTTAGGCGCAGAAAGATGTATCATCATTATCACATCATAGTACATTCACGAATTTAGGCCATTTGTTGACCTGTTTCGGCCTCAAGAGAAACACCATCCAAAAGTCTTCTTCTTCCTGCAGGTTCATATCTTAACATTTGTTTGGGTATCCTGTGATCTTCCATTCGATGAACATGTATGCATCCATCTTGACTTATAATCAGAAATTTTGTTTTCTAAAGGTTCCATGTGCAATTCTTCTAAGATGTCTTCATTTTTTTTGCGATCTAGTAAATATGTATCGTTCAGTCCTCCGAAGGTATCTCATTTCAGCAGATCTAAGTCTCTGTATATCCTTCTGTTTCAACGTCCGTACTTCGCTACAATACAAAAGAGTTGGAAGTGCCAGTGTTTTATACACTTTTGGTCTTGAATGTGGCTTGAACATGGAATTTATTAACCCTAAAATTCTTAAAAAATTAGATATTTTTGCATTTACATCCCTTATTTCTTCATAGAAAGATATATAAACATTAAAATTCTGTATATAAAAGTTATTATTATTACTTTAATTCATTTTGCAATATTTATATTTTTTGTAGGTGTATGGTAAATTTATACTTTGTATATCATTATTTAACTCGTGCCCCAAATGGGAGTTAATGATCGATCATTTATCAATGAATTTTGTTTTACAACCAATCATAGTCGTGTTTCACCTCGATATTTATTGAATTCCCTTAACCACCTCCTGCTTTTGTGATAAAGAAAGCTGCCATTTTTTTAACATTTTGAACAGGTCAGAGCATTATTTTGCAGTGACTGACTCCAACAAATACATCGAATATAACAAAAAATGAACAGATTTCTTCGAACTTCACATTTGATAATTGTGTGTTCAATAATTGTGTTTTTAAAATATAATGATTTTACGGAGTTGTTTCCTAAAAAAAGAAGAAATTAATAACCAATAATGTTAGTTACAGTATACAGTTTGATGTTTGATTTTCTCTCCTCTAGGGTGCATTCTTACAATTTTGCGATCCTATTTGATAATAAATAATATGATTATGTTGCAGTGAATGAACAAATGAAACATAACCAAACATGTCTGATATGTTTTCAAACATCGCCGTTTACATTAACAGTCTTACTAATAAAAATCTCTTATACTGGCTTTCATCAGTAGTTTAGTTACACAATGTATAAACCTTGTGTAGATCACGTATAATTTCTTTACTAATAAACGTTGTGCCGGAGCTATGTAACAATAGAAATCCCATAAACAATACGTCACATGTTCGTCATCATTATGACGTCAGAACAATATTTGCAACAGAAATAAAACATCAACTAGTGATTAATTGTGTTAGAAATGAGTATGGATAAGAATAAATAGAGATTCCCTAATTGGGGAGATACGGAAAAAATAAGCGCGTTTTAATTTATTTACATTTTCCTTTACGCTATGTCAAATATATCGTAGAATTAGTTTCACAGATAATGTGCTTCCATCTAACGTCAAGATTTTCGAACAATTCTTGGAAATTAATAAAAGTTTTTGCCATTACTTATAAATTTTGTGCAGTGTTTTAAGATGCGTTTAGAAAACGTTGAAAATAGTAGGAAATGTTACCGACAACAGAATAACGCTTTAAGCGAAAAAAAATGATTACAGTTTGTTCGGGAATCGAACCTAGGACCTCACGGACTGTAGTCAGAAGTTCTAACCACAAGACCATCAAGCTAGGATGTAGTTCTTCTTCAATAATAGTACCTCTATAGATAAATACATTTCACATTGGTATGTGTATTATGAAGCATTTAAACTACATTCCGGTTAAATCTTGTCTACAGTAATTATTGTAGAACATATTCTTTTGTGAATCAATGTGCAATTTAAAAATGTTATTAGGCCTAATCGAGAATGAGTGTAACAAAAGGCATTTTATGATGCCTTTATTTTCCTACCCAGTAAAATAAAGTGATCCCACAACAGACCCGCAGTCCTTGGGGTAGTAGGAGGTTAAGGCTCCCACTTTTTCTAGACAATCGGCACTTTATGTCAGCCGGGTTGTCAGCCCTGCGTGACGGCCGCCTTTACCCCCAGAACAAGCGTCTGGTACTCATTTACGTTAGAGGCTGAGTCGACCCCAGGGCCATAGTGCCGCCAGAGGGTTTGGGTCAATTTAAAAATCCTGACCCCAACGGGACTTGAACCCTCGATCCTCTGGCTTGTAGCTCAGTGCCTTAACCACTACGCTACGTCGTGCCCCCCTACCCAGAGCTTTATAAATATTATTTATGTCCTGTGCATCCATCAAACAGTCGTTAAAGTATTGCATTTTGCGTTAAATTTAAGTAAACTTTCATCAATATCATAACAAAACAATCAGTTGATCTTGAAGTCCGACATTTTGTCTAGTTATACAATTCTTAAACAAGGCTGAAGGCATGTATAACGATTCCCATGTAAAGTTGTACACCTCTTATACACTGAACAGCTAATACAGTGTTTATTAGTAAGAATTTTCAACTGGATGTGTATAAACCTTGTATAAAAGTTATATATGGATTGTTAGTAAGAGGGTAAATATATAACTATTTTAAAATAACTATATTTAAATAATGATTTGTGAGTAAACAACTTAATTTTATTCGATAAATAATCCTAACAAATGCCACTCCAAATCCTCTGGATAAATTGGAAATCACTCATGGCGTTACTTGTGGTAAATTATACTAAAAGTTTATATAATTTATACTGACCCACTTTATATGTATTATATCTGTAACTGAATTGAATCCGAGCACAAGCACTTGCTCATTCGTGTGTCAATACTGTGTACAGAATTTATACTTGTTCTTAAATTCGATTTAAAATTACGTTCTAAGAGCATTAGAAACTCCCTTGTAAAATTTCACTTTGATTCCTTGTAACGTAAATAACTATTCCAATACAAAGCTGATTCTTTTATTTTTTTGCCTTTTGTGTCAATTTTAAAAATGTTTGCATGAAATATGTAAAAATGATGGTTTGAACATTTCTTGAAATGTTGAGAGAATCAATCATATATCTTTGCAATATGAATTTTGTGTCCCCCACCCACCCGTGAACTTATGCCACGATATTCAATTCATTTCATTAGACTTTACTTTGATGTAAAGCATCCAGACTCACATAACGTATATGACAATTTCTGATAGCAAATATCCCACAGTCGTACGCAATAAATACGTTTTCCACTTCCCTTGTCGATATTTACCCCCTCAGGCTGTTTCCATGATATCCTCGCATGGCTGTTATAAATAAACCCATTTCCCCACGTATTGTACTCCATTGTATTGTATGCTGTCTCGGTACACGCGTGGCTACATCGACTGAGATCCCAGGTTCGAATCATGGCTGTTCCAGAGGTGTATTGGTGGTAGGTGATACCGGGATTTTTAGTTTTTACACGCTTTATATAAGCTTGACCTGTATCTATGTAACGGAATTTTTGAACATGATTTTCACCCACTTAAAAACATTGGACCGACTTGAAACTTTTTATACTTGTGAAGGACCTATGACAATACAATAATTTGATATATTTTTTTTCTAAAATCCTGGCCAGGATCATTAGAAAATCAAAATAATAAAAACCGGTATAATAGGTTGCGGACTTACCAACTTTTTAGTCAATCGTTGTAAGAGCTCAGTTGATAGAGTGGTGGATTGTAGTGGTATATAATTTCAGTAATCCATAGGTCGCTGGTTCAAATCCGGCCCGGAGCATTTTTTAGAAGAATATTAAGCAATTAAATTTTCATGCGATTCCGGTTTATGGCAATCAATTAAACTAAAAAAAATAATAGTTTAAAAAAAACTAAAACAACACGCTTTATTAGAAAACCAAACTAAAAAATAAATAATAAATAATAGTTTAAAAACTAAAACAACACGCTTTATTAGAAAACCGAACTAAAAAATGAAATATAATTTTAATTTCCAACACGCTTGGGATAAAATTAAAGTGGTCAACAAAAAAATCATCTCCAACACATATAGAATAAAACTAGAGTTATCTACAAAAGTAAATACCATCAAAAGCGTGGGGTGCTTTTTATGGTTTTTACATTTTCTTCTTAGAGACTTTACTTTTACCAATATCTGTTTATTATCAAATATATTAATTGATATAAAGCACCCCACGCTTTTGATGGTAAAATTATTTTTTTGTAGATAACTCTAATTTTATTCTAGATGTGTTGGATATTTTTTTTGTTGGCCACTTTAATTTTACCCCAAGCGTGTTGGAAATTAAAATTATTTTTCATTTTTTAGTTTGGTTTTCTAATAAAGCGTGTTGTTTTAGTTTTTTAAACTATTATATTTTTTCGTAGCTCTATTGTTTTCCAAATTTAATCCCAACAACTGCATCTAATATCACCATTTTCGCTATTATTGCCCATGTATTGCCCTGCATAGATATTTAACAACTCTACTACCATATTTACATTCCAAGGGCAAATGCAATGTCGTATTGAATATAACGATTATAGCTATGGTTGATAGTTCACTTCCACAGTTATAATATAGAGGAAGTTCGGGTAATGTGGACCCCTCGGTTTGAGTGGACCCTGCTAATATCTTCTTTAATTGGTGATGCCCTCGAACAGAAAATATTTTAACTTCTTCCCCTCATCAAGGTTGATGTGTTCGAGGCCAGTTTCTTTTATTCTTTGTGAAAATATGGTTTATTTGTGATATTTATAAAACAACCATTTTAAAAGTTTTTCAAGGTAAGAATTAATTCTTAATTTATGCTATTGAATATTATAAATATTGAAAAAAAATAGCTGCCAAATTTAATATGGAAATATCAATTAACAAAACTAAAATTATGGCATTTCATGGGAAGGACCCTATACAAAGTAAAATCTGTCTCCAGAATAAAATTTTAGAGAGATCTAATCAATTTAAATATCTTGGATATTATGTCTCTATCTGGGATGAAAAGGATATCCCTGAAAAAATTACTAGTTATAATAAAAGTTTGGGAATTATTAATCAAGTTAAGAAACCATCCCTTGTACAAAAAAAACACCTGATTACATTTATATAACACTTTGGCTAGACCAGTGTTGACCTATGGTAGTGAAGCATGGACACTAAAAAGACAACATGAAAGCAGAATAACGGCTTGTGAAATGAGATTCATGCACAGAACAGCGGGTTACACCAGATGTTAGCAAGAAAATAATTAAATTTTAATTGACGGTGGAGAATAATTCCACCTACATTTACTTAATCTGCTGGGAACCTACAAAGTGAATAAATGTGAAATTATTTCTACAAGAAACATTTTTTTTAGTGATTTTTAAAGTATTTTCCTATCCAGTGTACCAACTTTCGACCTTGAGAAGAGAATCCAGCTCTACCGAAAATAAAACCCAACCTGAAACAGTAATTCTTTTTTGGGACATCAATCTTTCTTCAAAATGTTACAACATCGGGCATGAAGAGAGTTAGCTGCTTCAAAACATCGCCAATACATGGGAAAAGAATTACCTTTGGCAATAAATAATATGATCTGGTTGCAGTGATGAACAAAATAAGCAAATGAAACGTACCAATCGTTTCTAATTTCTTTTCAAACATCGCCGTTTACATTTTATATATATATATATATATATATATATATATATATATTAAATAACTATATTTAAATAATGATTTTTGAGTAAACAGCTTAATTTTATTCGTTAAATAGTCCTAACAAATGCCACTCTTGATTTCCAAATTCTCTAGATAAATTCACTCCTCACTTCGTGAGTCGTGAATTTATCGATAATTTGGAAATCACTCGTGGCATTACTTATGATGATTCTTAATTTTTGTCATTTTTTTATTTTATTGGTAATTTTTTGCATTTTAGGTCATAAATGCATTTTTATTTCGAATTTTTTACGAATTTATAGGTCATTAAATGCCTTGCCCTAGTAATAATAAATGATTTAGTTTTCACTGCGGTCCGACACTTTAAAATAACTTGTCCGATAAATTAGTGTTACGCCAATTTAAATGTTAACAATAATTAAAGCTGGTTTTGTAATTTAAAATTTAATATTCGCAGCTTCTAGCGAGATTAAAGGGCGGAGGTTGAATTTAAGACAACATTAACAATTAACACTTGTTAAGTAATGAAACAAAGACGTTATATTAATTATTTATTACTTAAGACGAGAACTAGAGCGCGGTTTTTAGTCCCTACTGTCTTGAGAGCACAATTTACTTCTTTTCGTTCTAGCAAAGAGATTTACCTCTGATCCCTCGACTGCATAAGTTGAGGGGGTAGGGATTATGCTACATTCTATAAAACATCAAAAGAGCGTTTTCTATTTGAAGCCTGGTACACACTGGTACGACGCTCCCTTAATTGAGTCGCATCCCTCCCTCCTTCATTTTCATTATTATTGTACTTTATTACTGTCAATATTTTTTATACAGAATTTCATTTTTTTTTTCAATTTTTTTTATTACAGTTTGCTCAAAAATCGTATCAACTTTCAAAGGAAAAAAAATGTATTAGTAGAATATAGACTATATATAGGATGTGAATTAACAGGGTGTTTCAATATTAATAAGCTGTTAGTTTATGCTGATGATGTAGTACTATTGGCCGATAGCGTAGAGATACTAAAGGACAACACGCATACACTATTGAGTAACACTAAGAAATTAGGACTGGAAGTAAATATCAATAAAACTAAATATATGGTCACACGAAGAAATGCATTATATAATGGAAATGGACAGCTAATGACAAATGAGGGAAATTTTGAGGAAGTGGCTGAATTCAAATACCTAGGAACAATAATCACAAATAGGAAATGAGAAGCACAAAGAAATTAAACATAGGCTCAATTCTGGAAATGCGTGCTATTATGCATTGCAGAGACTCTTGATGTCCCAACTCCTTTCAAAAAACGTTAAGCTGAAAATATATAAAACTATTATTCTACCAGTTATATTTATATGGTGCGAAACATGGACTCTTACTTTAAGGCAGGAAAGGAGATTACGAGTTTTTGAGAATAAAGTTGTTAGGAAAATTTGTGGACCAAAGAGAGATGAACAAACAGGTGAATGGAGAAGACTACATAACAATGAACTACATGGTCTTTATAGAAAGCCAGATATAATAAGAAGAGTTAAGTGTCGTAGACTGCGATGGGCAGGACATGTTGCCCGTATGGGGAATGAAAGACTTGCATAAAAGCTTCTTGTAGGAAAACCAGAGGGAAAACGCCCAGTTGGTAGACCAAGAATGAGGTAGTAGAATATCATTAACTATGATTTGAGGGAAGTAAATTAGACAGTGAATGATTATAAATCATTAGCTCAGGATAGGGATGTATGGAGAGCTTATGTCCGCACGGCCATGAACGTACGGGTTCGATAGTGCCAGTGAGTAAGTAAGTAAGTTCAAAAGGATTATATTACATTTATTTACTTTAAAAGGGACGGCTCTGTGGCGCAGCGGTTAGAACTCGCCTCTCACTCCCCAGGTCTCTAGTTTGAGTTTCGATTACACGATTTCATAAATTTGTTTAAATGTATATAAATATGTGAGGAACTGATAACTGTTGGAGAATCAAAACAAATAACTAACTAAACAAATTAATCAAAAACCAGAACATAGTAAACCATACAAGATCTCTCAGAATTGGTTGGCTTCGACATTTGATCAGAGACTGGTCAAAAAGATTCTACAAATGGAAACCTATAGGAGGCAGAGCTGTAGGAAGACCGAAGATCAGATGGGAGGATGACACAATGAACGATCTAAGGAAAATGAAAGTGACTAATTTGAATATGGCAAGAGACAGATTGGCATGGAGGAGAATTGTTGAGAAGGCCAAAACGTTCACTTTTGAAGTTGTGCCTTCAGATGATGATGATGATGATACATATGTGAATATTAATATTAATTAATTATTTTATAACATTAATTAAGTTTTTTATCTACAGGGATTAAAATTTTAATTGGAATATATGTTACATTGAGATGTTTATAAAATAGCTTGTATATAATATTGATATAATTTCTTATTACTAAAGACATTGTATTATGTTGAGGGGGTGTCAAGGTAGACGAAACAGAGTCTGGTATGAGTTTTTATCGAGGTTTCTCCCATTTTCCTCTACCACAAATTTCATTCCACCATTTCTCCAAATGTTGGCCGTAGTGGTCTAGTGATTATGATCCTTGCCTCGAGTCCCTAGGGTCGAGGGTTCAAACCTGTCCGGGGTCGATGGGTTTTTAGGACGGAAAAATCCAAGGGGCAAGTTCTCCGGGAAGGACTTTAAGCCGTGGGTCCCGAGTCTGATGATTTTCAGGCTCGTAAAAGAATCTCAAGCCTGAATAAAAATGGCTCTGTGCAAAATTAAAGCGACCTTCATCCATCCAAGTAATACTTAAGTTGCCTTCTAGATGTCTAATTCAGGCGATGTGCTAATCACATGTGACTCGTTGACATATGTATATAACTAACTAACTAACTCACTGGCAGTAAAAATTAGAGCATTTCGCGTTATCGCGAATTTCACAGATCTCTACATATTACAAAACACGTGCGGGAAGTAAAACCACTGCCCTTTATGTTGTGCCGGTTCGTTCAGGGTATAATATGATCACTCAGGATGTTTATATTATTTCAGTTTATTGGACAAATTTGTGTGTACAATTGTATTTACAATGTTTGATATTTAACTAACTCAGGGTGGAGTTGATGAATTACTTCCGCCCACGTGTTTTAATATCACCTTCGCGAACGGTTACTGAAGAACTTGACTATTGTAGAACGTAGGAGCGTGAGAGAGTTTTCACACGCGTCCTCGCCTTATAAGGGCGATGACTCCCATAAGTCGTCATCCCCACTCCGAGTGTATATGTTATTCATTATAGCTTAGAAGGGTAGGTACCATTCATTTGGGTTTCTATGTTGGTAATAGACTCGTGTTCACGTATGTGCGCCTTCCAGTTATTACTGTTAATGGTACGTTTTAGTACTCACGAGTCTATTACTTCTTGCCACAATGTATACTACGTACAATATATATACCAAAACATATACAAACGGTAGTGTTAATATACATTATACGAAGCAAATCATTGCATTATGAATGAACTGAACTTTATTTGAAACAATATAAAATAGTTTACAAGTAATTTGTCTCACGGCCTCATGTAGTTTCAACTAATAAACATTGCCCACACACCGTTAGCGTTAGTAGTTGTTTATAATGAACGCAAATATTTCCAAAAATATGATATTTTACAATTTTTTATTATTTAGAAAACATCATCACGCAAAAATCATGTACAACGCACGTTTGTGAAGAGTTTACGGAATCTCGGAAATTAAAACCTCGCTATCGCTCGGTTTTTAAACGTTTCCTCGCTTCTGTACAAACCACTTCCCAACATCGCATCGTAATATACTATTTCCATTATTTTTAAAGCATTTTACCAAAGTCCACCAGGCAGGAAGTGCGTAAAGGAAGCGAATACGTTAGCAAGTAGGATTTATGGTGGCTATTTTACTAGTTTACGGAAAATTAATATAGTATTTAGATAGTTTCACAACTTTCCACACCTTCTTGCGCACAATGAGAATCTATTGTCAAATAAAAGGACAAGAAAAATAAATCGATTAATATTTAAGTCCCCATCATCTCTAACCTCCACATCTCACTGTCATTTCAATCTCCATCATCAAATCTTTTTCCCTCACGCTGCATAAACACTGTGAACCCGTATTAATTTTGGCGTCCTCTTCTCTATATACTAGGTCGTTGAATAAATAATGCACATAATGATTTTGTCTTACTACACCATGATGAAGATCTGTTACAATTGGCTGCTTACAAACTAAATGCAATATGTAGCGATTATAATTTTAAAATTTCAATAATAAAACAAAAGTAATGGCATTTCGCGGAAGAAATACTCTGCGAGCAAAAATAGTAATTAGAGACGAAATTATTGAACAAGTATCCCACTTTCAATATTTAGGATGTGACATCAGCTATGGGTATGATAAAGATATTGAACACAAAACACATCAGTTTCAAGCTATTTGTGGTACAATAAATAGAACATTGAATAATAAAGCCCATAAACAAACAAAATTAAAATTTTATAAAACAATGGCTGTCCCTGTCCTTTTGTATGGGAGTGAATCTTGGATTACCACTACCAAACAAGAAAGTAAAATCCAAGCAGCCGAGATGAAATTTTTAAGAAGAGTAAAAGGCTGCACTAGAATGGACCAGATAAGAAACGAGGATATCCGTGAAGAACTGCAGATCTACTCCATAAAAGAAAAGATATTTAACAACAAGATACAGTGGAAAGAACATGTAGAAAGAATGGAAGAAAGAAGATTACCAAATAAAATCTTCCATTATTTTCCAAGAGGAAGAAGAGATGTCGGACGTCCTCGGAAGAGATGGTCTTAGATCTATTAGTGAAGACGGAACAGGCAACTCTTGTCTAAACCAGGAAGTGAAGAAGAAGAAGACGAAGAATTTTAGTTCTCGATTGCCTTTCATTGGAGATGAACTGAACTCCACTGAATGCATGTTAAATCCTTAATTTATAACGTCATGGAGTTTCATTATTTTCCGAGAGATGGTTGAGATGTACTTTAGTTTTTAAATGGCGGCTGCTTGGAAAACATGCAGAAAGCAGAGAGCTTGATTGCATTTCTTTATGCTGAACAGAATGCTAAATTTTTTTACCTATAAAATAGCCTACATCAATTACAACGTAACATTTCATATTATGGAAGTTTTATCATTTGATATGGCTATAGTGAACTTTGAAGCTACAATTTACCTTAGATAGGCGATATTTGTACCATATATGTATATATCCACCCATCCATAGTAATTCTACCCGAAGGCAGGTCCTTCACTCATAGCATTTTCATCCTATGCTTGCAGCTTTAGTAGGGAATTGTAGGTGTGGTAGCTTCCCGTTGCTTTCCACAATATATATATATATATATGGAATGATAAGAAAAATAAATGCCTGGACGGGATTCGAACCCGGATCTCTGAGTCTGTACCTCAGTGTGATATCCATTACACTACCAGGCGAATCCAATTCAAACACTTATTTTTCCTTATATATGTATTATATATATATATATATATATATATATATATTTGTCCACCGCTATGGTCTCGAGGTAGCGTGCTGCCTTGTCACGCAGCGGGCCCGGGTTCGATCCCCGGTCGGGGCAGTTTTTCTGGGTGAGATTTTTATCGGGGTTTTTCCTCGCCTGTAAGACAAATGTCAGAAAAACTTTAAGGCCCAAACGGTCCCCGAAATCATATGGCCATCATCATCATCATCATTATCATCCTTATCATTATCATCATCATCATCATCCTTCACCGGTGTGGAAAACAACGGGAAGCTACCACACCTACAATTCCCTGGTAAAGCTGCAAACATAGCATGCAAATGCTATGATTGCAGTGAAGGACCTGCCCTCGGGCAGAATTACTATGGATGGATATATATATATATATATATATATGTATATATATAGTTTGTCATAGATAGTAGTTAGGGACATAGAGCAGACCCGGGGATAAGGGCATTATGCCCGAGGTAATCCGGGGGGGGGAGTGGTGGGGCTCTAAATAAAAATAAAAAAAATCATTTTTGGTGTTTAATAAGTGGAGATGGACAATAATTACAAACAGGAATGAGATGCACAAAGTAATTAAACATAGGCTCAATTCTGGAAATGCATGCTATTATGCATTACAGGGACTCTTGTTGTCCCAACTTCTCTCAAAAAAATTTAACTGAAAATGTATAAAACTGTTATTCTACTAGTTATATTATATGGATGCGAAACATGGACTCACATTATGGGAGGAAAAATATAACGAATTTTTGAAAATAAAGTTCTTAGAAAGATTTTTGGACCAAAGAGAGATGAACAGACAGGTGAATGGAGAAGACTTCATAACAGTGAGTTATATGAGCTTTATAAGAAACCAGATATAATAAGAACAGTTAAGTCCTGGAGGTTGCGATGGGCAGGACATGTGGCACGGACGGGGAATGAGAGAGGAGCATGGAAGCTTCTCCTGGAAAACCAGAATGGAATTCCCTTCCGCCTATGTCAGAGACTGTAAAACTATAACATCCTTAAAAAACAAACTAAAGAATTATTTAATAACAAACTAACTTATACACCTCACTGATAGTATCATTCTAACAATTAATCAATTTAACTATTTATGAAAATTATATTAAGATTAACAAATATTTTCATTTGTTTTGTTTTAAATATTGTACAAACGTAAAATTAGTTTTCTATATCTCATTATTTATCTTTGTTTTTTATATACATTAGACAGGACAATTTAATATGTCTTGCTTGTATACATTTTATTATTAGTTTTAGTCTTAATTTTAACTAACATTAACTGGTTGCATTATAGATCGTAATATAATAGATATTATCTTTTTGATCAATTTTTTATTTAGTATTTAATATTAGAGTTCATTGTGATTGTTATATTCTGATCTAATATATGTTTGTCCTGGTGAGTGGAAGAGAAGGCCACATGGCCTTAACTCCACTAGGCTGCATTAATCTAATCTAATCTAATCTAAATCTAATCAGAGGGAAATCGCCGAAGAATGTGGTGAGAATATGACATAACCATAATTTGAGGGAAGTAGATTATACAGGAGATGATTGGAAAACATTAGCTCAGGATAGGGGTGTATGGGGAGCCAACATGTTCGATAGAGCCAATAGGTTAGTTAATGAATGGTAATGATATAAATTTGTGGAAGAAACCTAAAAATCGTTTTTGGGTTCAATCTCAACAGCTCCATTCCTTTGAAATCACGTAAAAATACACCAGAAAAGTATATATGCATATTAAAAAGAATAAATTTGGATTTTGTTCTTCACAGATATGTGTCATGGGATGCTATAAACGAATTCAATTTAATTTTCATAAATTTAGACCACTAGATGATATGAAATATTAGACTGTCATTTGAAACTGGTATATAACCGCTCTCCAGGAATATATGTGTGTGATTCGCAGATTATACATTTATCGAACTAAAAAATATTGGAACTCATTTTAGTAATGTAAATATTAAAAAAATGAGATTTGGATTTACATTTTCTAGAAATTGGACGTAAATAAGAAAGTAATAAGGCGCTTTGTGACTTTCTTGCAGAGTAGACGGAGGATATCTCAGTATGAGAGGGTTGGATCGTTACCCACACTTGTGGAGCTCTGAGTAAATTAGGCAACCCGCTCACATTGGTTTCCAGTAACAAGTACGCTACTATTTTAATATTGTAGACAAATGGATTGGACTTACGAAGTCAATAATAATAATAATAATAATAATGGATAATAATAATAATAATCAATAATAATAATAATAATAATAATAATAATAATAATAATAATAAATAATAATAATAATAATAATAATAATAATAATAATAATAATAATAATAATAATAATAATAATAATAATAATAATAATAATAATGATAATAATCATGATAATAATAATAATAATAATGTTAATAATAATGATAATAATAATGATAATGATAATGATAATGATAATAATAATGATAATGATAATGACAATAATAATAATGATAATGATAATAATAATGATGATGATAATAATAATGATAATGATAATAATATTGATGATAATAATAATGATAATAATAATAATAATAATAATAATAATAATGATAATGAATTTATGCAGACATTTTAAATGGAAAATTGAAAAGTTTCAGTGAAAAATTCCTTATGGAATGTCAAAATGGATTTAGGAAAGGACGATCTTGTATTGATTCAGCATTTTCTGTTAAACTATTGCTTGAAAAAAGAAGAGAATTCAACTTAGAAACACATTTTGCTTTCATAGATTTTGAAAAAGCATTCGACACAGTCAAGAGATCAAAACTCTTAAATATATTGGAAGACAGAAATATACCAAATTTACTTCGGCAGAACATACAAAATATTTACAAAGACAACACCATAAAGATTAAATTAAATAACAGATTTTCTGAAGAAGGAATTATAAATCGTGGTGTGAGACAAGGCTGCCCCCTATCCCCAACACTCTTTGCAATTTATATCAATGAAGTAATATGTTGCTGGAACAAAACATATAAATTTGGAATAAGAATATCAGAAAATAGAAAATTAAACACCCTATTGTTTGCAGATGACCAAATAATAATAGCAAATTCCGAAGATAATCTACAGAAAGGTCTGTATGAACTTAACAAAATTACAGAAGAATATGGATTAAAGATATCTACAGAAAAAACAAAAATTATGGCATTTAAAGGTGTAGATCCTGTCAGAAGTAAAATTGTACTGGACAATAAAATTTTGGAGCAGGTGAATAATTTTACATATCTAGGATGCATTATCTCATATGAAGAAGAAAAGGATGTAAATGCAAAATATCTAAATTTTAAGAATTTTAGGGTTAATAAATTCTATCTTCAAGCCACAGTTAGTCCAAAAGCATTCAAGACTGAAAGTGTATAAAACACTGGCTCTTCCAACTCTTTTGTATGGTAGCGAAGTATGGACGTTGAAACAGAAGGATATACAGAGACTTAGATCTGCTGAAATGAGATATCTTCGGAGGACTGCAGGATACACACTACTAGATCACAAAAAAATGAAGACATCTTAGAAGAATTACACATGGAATCTTTAGAAAACAAAATTTCTGATTATAAGTCAAGATGGATACAACATGTTCATCGAATGGAAGATCACAGAATACCCAAACTAATGTTAAGATATCAACCTGCAGGAAGAAGAAGACCAGGACGTCCACTCAAAATACTTCTGGATGGTGTTTCTCTTGAGGCCGAAACAGGTCAACAAATGGCCTAAATTCGTGAATGTACTATGATGATGATGATGATAATGATGATAATAATAATAATAATGTTAATAATAATGATAATAATAATGCTAATGATAATGATAATAATAATGATAATGATAATAATAATGATAATAATAATAATAATAATAATGAAAATAATAATAATGATAATGATAATAATAATGGTAATGATGATGATAATAATAATAATGATAATAATAATAAAACAATAATAACGATAATGATGATGATAATGATACTATTATTGATGGTGATAATGATGATAATAATGATGACTATTTAACTCATGCCCCAAATGGGAGTCAATGGCCAATCACGTTTCAATGATTTTTTGTTTATCCAATCACAGTCGTGTTTCGCCTAGAATTTACCAACTAAAGTTTATAGTAATAAAGAAAGCACCTCCTTTTTAACATTCTGAATAGGTCATAGCATTATTTTACGGTGACTGACTCCCCAAGAAATACGACTACCAGATTTTATATATAGTGTATGAATGTCAACACATAGCGCATGCGGGAGTTAATATAAAAATATTTGTAGCATTGAATATACCACCAAAAAAAGAAACCACTGTTTGCACTTTCTTAAATTAATTTTTTCCCAGGTAATAACATTCCAGAAAAATATAATTGTCATGTTTACATCAGAAATGAATTCATATATGGTTTGATGTGTTTCATTTTTTTTTCTCCACTAGAGAGCATTCTTACAATATTGCGTTCGTTTGGCAATAAATAATATAATCTGGTTGCAGTGATGAACAAAATAAGCAAATGAAGCGTACCAATCGTTTCTCATTTGTTTTCAAATATCGCCGTTTACATTAGATATATAAATATTTAAAAATAACTATATTTAAATAATGATTTGTGAGTAAACATCTTAATTTTATTGGTTAAATAGTCCTAACAAATGCTACTCTTGATTTCCAAATTCTCTAAATAAATTCACTCCTCACTTCGTGAGTCATTAATTTATCGATAATTTGGAAATCACTCGTGGCATTACTTATGATAACAATAATGATGATGATAACCAGGGAAAGTACCTTGGTTGACATTGCAGTGTTCTATAGTGGGCACAAATTAACTGAAACCGGAGTAATATTTTATGCAATTTTTTATACGAATGTGTCTAAATGGCACAAAGAGTAGGGTGCGTGTAGGCAAACACTTTTCGGACACTTTTGAAATCCAGAATGGGTTGAAGCAAGGAGATGCTCTATCTCCTCTACTATTTAATTTTGTACTAGAGCATGTCATTAAATCTTTAGAGAATGAGGAAGGCTTACAACTCAATGGTATTAATAAGCTGTTAGTTTATGCTGATGATGTAGTACTATTGGCCGATAGCGTAGAGATACTAAAGGACAACACGCACACACTATTGAGTAACACTAAGAAATTAGGACTGGAAGTAAATATCAATAAAACTAAATATATGGTCACACGTAGAAATACATTATACAATGGAAATGGACAGCTAATGACAAATGAGGGAAATTTTGAGGAAGTGGCTGAATTCAAATACCTAGGAACAATAATCACAAATAGGAATGAGATGCACAAAGAAATTAAACATAGGCTCAATTCTGGAAATGCATGCTATTATGCATTGCAGAGACTCTTGATGTCCCAACTCCTTTCAAAAAACGTTAAACTGAAAATATATAAAACTATTATTCTACCAGTTATATTATATGGGTGCGAAACATGGACTCTTACTTTAAGGGAGGAAAGGAGATTACGAGTATTCGAGAATGAAGTACTTAGGAAAATTTTTGGACCAAAGAAAGATGAACAGACAGGTGAATGGAGAAGACTACATAACAATGAACTACATGGTCTTTATAGAAAGCCAGATACAATAAGAACAGTTCAGTCTCGTAGACTGCGATGGGCAGGACATGTTGCACGTATGGGGAATGAAAGAATTGCATGGAAGCCTCTTTGTAGGAAAGCCAGAGGGAAAACGCCCAGTTAGTAGACCAAGAATGAGGTGGGAGAATAACATTAACTATGATTTGAGGGAAGTAGATTATACAGGGAATGATTGGAAAGCATTAGCTCAGGATAGGGATGTATGGAGAGCTTATGTCCGTGCGGCTATAACCTACGGGTTCGATAGTGTCAGTGAGTAAGTACAACTGGAACTTAGCTCGTAGAATTACTATACCAAAATTTAGATATTGTAGCGTATGCCTGTTTTACACAAGCTTCTCAATTTTGTATTTAAGACTAACATGATCATCAACCTGGTATACCATCACAGGGGGCGTAGTCCCCATTCTAATGCAAATTCCACCATCTTACTTGTGAAGACATATAAAGACGTTCAAATGGAAACATGAATGAATTTTAGATTTTTTCCCCGTTTTATATTTCCCTTTTTTTCCCTTCCATTGAGCTTCTTTTTTTTCCTCTGTAACAAAAGAAGAGTTGGCCTGTGTTTCTTATCTATTGAGTGGAATCCTCTATGCTCTTTCGGTTGTCTTTTTTTTCCCTTCTATAAAAGAATGAAAGTCATTGATAAGGTATTTTTAGCATTTGAATCGTAAACTTAACAATAAAAGCTTCTGAGACCATGAATCACCCCGCAACAATCCATCTTCTGGCTTCTCCCGGAAAACTTTGTATCTTTAAAATGTTTCCCTCTGACAAACTTTGAAAGTTGTGGCAGAAAGAGGGAGAAAGAGCTAGTTTTAAAGTACTGGGGTATTTAATGTTACAGTTTCTGAAGAAGAACGCAATTTTCTCATTTTGTTAAACCCTTCCTTTAATTCACCAGCCTTTCACAACATATTCTAATGAACAGATGAGTTTTTTAAACTTTAAAAATGCTTTTTAAACGAATTCTTTTGTTTAAGAAACTTAGTGACAACTGTTAGAAGAAAATTGTGATGTATTGTAACAGATGGGTGTGCCCACTTTTTTGTTTATAGAAAAGGGAAATTATTTCAGTTAAGAGTTGTTGAGGAAGGCAGTAAAAACACTATAATATTAATAATAAGAAATTAACTCACTGGCATTATAGAGCAAGTAGGTTCATGGCCTCGCGGACATAACCTCTCCTTAGTTATTTTGTTTCCAGTGGAACTCACGCACGCGTTTCTTGACGATTGTATTTTTTACACGCTTTATATTAGCTTGACCTGTATCTATGTAACGGATTCTTTGAACACGATTTTCACCCACTTAAAAACATTGGATCGACTTGAAACTTTGTATACAAAGGACCAATGATAACACAATCATTTTATAATTTTTTTTCTAAAATCCTTGCCAGAATCATCAGAAAATAAAAAAAAATAAAAACCGGTATAATAGGTTGCGGACTTATCGTCTTTTTAGTCAATCGTAAGAGCTCAGTTGGTAGAGCGGTGGACTGTAGTGGTATATAATTTCAGTAATCCGTAGGTCGCTGGTTCAAATTCGGCCCGGAGGATTTTTTTAGAAGAGTATTAAGCAATTAAATTTTCATCGGATTCCGGTTTATGACAATCAATTAAACTAAAAATGTAAAAAAAAAAAGTTAAAAAAAACTATAAAAAACGCGCTTTATTAGAAAACCGTACTAAAAATGAAAAATAATTTTAATTTCCAACACGCTTGAGATAAAATTAAAGTGGTCAACAAACAAATCATCTCCAACACATTTAGAATAAAACTAGAATTATCTAAAAATAATAATTTTACCATCAAAAGCGTGTGGTGTTTTTATTGTTTTTATGTCTTCTTAGAGACTTTACTTTTACCAATATCTGTTTATTATCAAATATATTAATTTATATAGAGCACCCCACGCTTTTGATGGTAAAATTATTTTTTTTGTACATAACTCTAGTTTTATTCTATATGTGTTGGAGAAGATTTTTTTGTTGACCACTTTAATTTTATTCCAAGCGTGTTGGAAATTAAAATTATTTCTAATTTTTAGTTCGGTTTTTTAATAAAGCGTGTTTTTTTTAGTTTTTTAAAATTATTATTAAGGTGAAAGATCGTCACCCATTCGACTAAGGTACTTCTTTTCGTCTAGCTTATCGCCTTCGACCATATAGTAATAGTAATAGTAATAGTAATAGTAATAGTAATAGTAATAATAGTAATAGTAATAGTAATAGTAATAGTAATAGTAATAGTAATAGTAATAGTAATAGTAATAGTAATAGTAATAGTAATAGTAATAGTAATAGTAATAGTAATAGTAATAGTAATAGTAATAGTAATAGTAATAGTAATAGTAATAGTAATAGTAATAGTAATAGTAATAGTAATAGTAATAGTAATAGTAATAGTAATAGTAATAGTAATAGTAATAGTAATAGTAATAGTAATAGTAATAGTAATAGTATAGTAATAGTAATAGTAATAGTAATAGTAATAGTAATAGTAATAGTAATAGTAATAGTAATAGTAATAGTAATAGTAATAGTAATAGTAATAGTAATAGTAATAGTAATAGAATGTGTACCACCTGGTAGAAGTAGAATAAGACGACCAAAATTACATGGATTGTTGGTGTTTAAAAGTATAAGGGAAAAAGGATTGGACAATGGATATTGGAATGACAGATAACTATGGAGGAGATAGACAACCAATTGATGAAAGAGGTGCATGGAAGTTTCTTATAGGAAAACCAGAGGGAAAAAGTCCAGTTGGTAGACGAAGAATGAGGTAGGAGAATACCGTTATCCATGATTTGAAGAAAGTAGATTATACAGGGTTTGATTGGAAAACATTAACTGAGGATAGTGATGTATGGAAAACCTCAGGAAAGCGATGTATGGAGAACTGATGTCCGCGCGGAAATTAACCTATGGGTTCGATGGAGCCAGTGAGTTAATTAAACGCAGGAAGATTTGTTGTGAAATATTATGGAAACCTGATAATTAATTAATATAGTTTAATGCTTTTTAGCATTGTTATGTTTTTTTCTGACGACCACGGAGCTGGCCTGATGCATCAACCCCCAACCTGGAGGACCAGGTGAATTTTTGTCAATACTTTCTTCCTCTAGACTTTATCAAACCAATGACGAACTGCAAGGCAGCAGTATCTGTACCCTAGATAAGGGGCCCTCACAGGGTACTATCAGCCGGGCGTACTGAACCCTGGTGTTTTAACGAGGTTGTTACTCCTCCCCCCATCCTTTAATAATATAATAATAATAATAATAATATAATAATAATAATAATAATAATAATAATAATAATAATAATAATAGCTTTATTTTACCTGGCAGAGTTAAAGCCTTAAGGCCTTGTCTGCCACTCAACCAGGTTTTAAAAAATAAAAAAAACAAAAAAGTCTTACATCTAAATTACAATAAACAAAAACGATTACATGTTATAAATACAATACAATTAATATTTATAATGTATTTTGATTTACTCTAAATTTAACGAATTAAATATATAATATGTACAATATATAAAAACCGAGAAAAAATTATTAATGACATAGTATAAATTTAAATAAATAGAGAAAAATTAATTATAAGAGAACAGGTAACTGTATAAGCGTGACTTAAAAGTACCAAGTGTGCTGCAACCCCTGATATCTTGAGGAAGGAAATTCCAGAAGCGGGCAGAGGCTACTGTGAAGGAAGTAGAATAAGAGGAAGTGCTATGAAGAGGAATTGTTAGCAGACTGCTATCTTGTGATCTTTTCTAACCTGGCTTGGGACAGGCTTTGGCAATACGACGATAGCAAGAACAAAGGTAACCCATAAAAACATTGGAATGGTGTCCACCTGGAAGAAGAAGGAAAGGAAGAGCTCGAAACTCGTGGATGCAAGAAATAAGAACTGGAATGACTACAGGACGACATGGAGTGGATGGATAGAGATGAGGGGAGAAGGAAAATAAAACTTTAGGCCACAGAAGATGTATAAACATTAAAAATCTGTATGTAAATAAAAATAATTTAATGCTTATATGAAATAGATTCAATACTTAAGTTCATATCGAATCAAGATTTTTTTTTATTATATCCAATAGAAGGGAAAACGCCAGTAGGTAGACCTTGAATGAAGTGGGAGAATAACATTAACAATGATTTGAGGGAAGTAGATTGTACAGAGAATGATTGGAAAACATCTCAGAATAGGGATGTATGGAGAGCTTATATCCGCGCGGCCATGAACCTATGGGTTCGATAGTGCTAGTGAGTTAGGGTTGTTATATCCATTATAAATTTATAAGTGAAATTACCGGGCACGCCGTAGCGTAGTGCGTAGTGGTTAAGGCACTGAGCTACAAGCCGGAGGGTCGAGGGTTCAAGTCCCGTTGGGGTCAGGATTTTTAAACTGACCAAAACCCTCTGGCGGCACTATGGCCCTGGGGTCGACTCAGCCTCTAACTGAAATGAGTACCAGACGCTTGTTCTGGGGTAAAGGCGGCCGTCACGCAAGGCTGACAACCCGGCTGACATAAAGTGCCGATTGTCTAGAAAAAGTGGGAGCCTTAACCTCCTACTACCCCAAGGGCCTCCTGAGGCCTGTTGTGGGATCACTTTACCTTTTAAGTGAAATTACCAAACCAATGTTATCAGTAGGCCGTGTATGAAATTCAACAAGTTAAACAGACAAAACACAGATGTCACTAAACGTTCCAATTGTTAAAATGAAAGACAAAAACAATAAAAACAACTGAAGTATTTCTTCGTGGTCGTTTTTATCTTGAAATGGCGTCGCTATTGAATGTAGAATATTGTGTGATAAATCTATTTATTGTATTTCCTTGCTTCTTCAGGGCACCAATAATGCTAGCAATAAAGATTTTGCCGATAAATCGCTGGGATAAAGAAAATAGAAGCAAGACAATCATAGAGAAATTTTCTTCTTCTCTTTTATTCTTCTTTGTGTTTCTTTACTGAATTTCCATTGCTGATGAACTAAGTTTTACACAAAAAGAAAAAAAAAGAAGATCGTATATATGGGAAGTTTAACAGCTGTTTGTTTTTTGATGTTCTATTTTATTTTGTCACGTACTATAATTAAAAGGAAAGAAGGAAGGGGGTAAAAGTTGTTAAAAAGTTTTACACAAAGGTCGAGTGTTTGATTCTTGTTCAGATTACAAGTTAAGACATTTGTTTTGAGAAGTCTTGCAAGGGAATACCCACACTCGAATACTCAAAACTTTTTGTTTTGAATGTATCGTGTCCAATTAATTAATTCGTTATTTTAAAATATAACAGAACAATGAACAATCATTACAATGTAATGAGGTGCAGAAAGAAATTGTTAAACATAGGCTCAATTCAGGAAATTCCTGTTGTTACCCATTACAGGGAATTTCGTCATCCTAACTTCTCTCAAATAGTACTATATTATGATGCAAGGTTGGGAAGTGGTTTTTACAGAAGCGAGGAAATGTTTAAAAACCGAGCGATAGCGAGGTTTTTAATTTCCGAGATTTTGTAAAACACTTCACAAACGTTCATTGTACATTATTTTTTGCGCGATGGTGTTTTCAAAATAATAAATAATAGTAAAATAATAACATATTTGTTGGAAATATTTGCGTTCATTATAAACAACTGACTAACGCTAACAGCGTGGACAATGTTTATTAATTGAGATTACAGCAGACCGTGACACCAATCAGTGATAAAATGGCGACAAGTACTTATTTATTTTTTATATTGTTTCAAATAAAGTTCAGTTCATTTATAATGCTATGATGTGTTTCGTATAATGTATATTAACACTAACTTTTGAATACATTTTTAGATATACATTGTATGAAGTGACAGTGGTTTTACTTCCTGCACGAGGTTTGTAATATGTAATATTACAGTATAGTTATTTAGGTTGGCAACCCCGAAATGTAGGAAGTTGAAATTTCAATCATAGTCGTCATTGTTGTAAGTACGAGCAAAACGTACTTACTATCGCGCAAAAAAAAAAAAAAAAAAAAACTTTAAAGTGAAAATATGTAAAACTGTCCTTGCCCCAGTTATATTATACGGATGCAAAACATGGATTGTTACTTTAAGAGAAGAGAAAAGATTACAAGTATTTGAAAATAAAGTTAGAAAAAAAAATTGGACGAAAGAGAGAGAAACAGACATGTGAATGGAGAAGGCTTTAATAGTGAACTGCATGATGTTCATGGAAAGGCAGACGTATCAAAAACAGTTAAGTCTCATAAACTGCGATGGGCAGGACATGTGGCACGAACGGGATATGAAAGAGAAGCATGGAAACTCCATGTAGGAAAGCCAGAGGAAGAAGACCAGTTAGTAGGTCAAGAATGAGGTGGGAGAAAAAAAACTAACTAAGAATTGAGGGAAGTAGAATATATAGGATATGTTTGGTAAGCATATCTTAGAATAGGGATGCTTGGAAAGCTTATGTCCGCGCGCCTATGAATCTACAGGTTTGATAGTGCCAGCGAATTAGTTGGTTATTTAAAATGTGTGTATATATATATATATATATATATATATATATTGTTTTATTTCAGGATTGTTTCTGTTGTTTACACACGTATCCTCAACCAAATATACAATTTTTTTCTTCCACGTTTCCCGAACTTGTTTGTCTGCTTCTGTCATAGTTCTCTTCTTAATGTTGTCTTGAATTCCATTTATCCACTTTGGCTTTGGTCTACCACCTTTCCCTTTTCCAGGTGGTATCCATATCAATACTTCTTTGTTTGTGTCCCCCTTCTTCTCATACTATCTTAGTTGGATTTTTTCAATCTTTTGTACAATATCCTTTCTACATTCATAATTTCTCTTATGTTTATTATTATTATATTATTATTATTATAATTATCATTATAATATTATTATTATCGTATGTATTATTATTGTTATTATCGTATAAAGGGGGCACGCCGTAGCGTAGTGGTTAAGGCACTGAGCTACAAGCCGGAGGGTCGAGGTTTCAATTTCCGTTGGGTCAGGATTTTTAAACCGACCCAAAACCCTCTGGCGGCACTATGACCCTGGGGTCGACTCAGCCTCTAACGGAAATGAGTACCAGACGCTTGTTCTGGGGGTAAAGGCGGCCGTCACGCAGCACTGACAACCCGGCTGACATAAAGTGCCGATTGTCTAGAAAAAGTGGGAGCCTTAACCTCCTACTACCCAAGGGCCTCCGGGCCTGTTGTGGGATCACTTTACTTTATTATCGTATAAAATGTTGTTTGTACATCAAATTTACATTGCTACATTTAATGTATCTGTTTATAATTAGTATAGTGTATATCTATATTTGTCAAATATTTATTTGTATTTGTGCTGGTTGAAGGCCTTATGGTCTTAACTTTGCCAGAATAAATAAAACATTATTATTATTATTATTATTATTATACTTACTTACTCACTGACACTATCGAACCCGTAGGTTCATGGCCGCGCGGACATAAACTCTCCATACATCCCTATCCTGAGCTAATGCTCTCCAATCATTCCCTGTACAATCTACTTCCCTCAAATCATAGTTAATGTTGTTCTCCCACCTCATTCTAGGTCTACCAACTGGGCGTTTTCCCTCTGGTTTTCCTACAAGAAGCTTCCATGCCCGTCTTTCATTCCGCATACGCACAACATGTCCTGCCCATCGCAGTCTACGAGACTTAACTGTTCTTATTATATCTGGCTTCGTATAAAGACCATGTAGTTCATTGTTATGTAGTCTTCTCCATTCACCTGTCTATTCATCTCTCTTTGGTCCGAAAATTCTCCTAAGAACTTTATTCTCAAATACTCGTAATCTCCTTTCCTCCCTTAAAGTAAGAGTCATGTTTCGCATCCATATAATATAACTGGTAGAATAATAGTTTTATATATTTTCAGTTTAACGTTTTTTGAAAGGAGTTGGGACATCAAAAGTCTCTGCAATGCATAATAGCATGCATTTCCAGAATTGAGGCTATGTTTAATTTCTTTGTGCATCTCATTCCTATTTGTGATTATTGTTCCTAGGTATTTGAATTCAGCCGCTTCCTCAAAATTTCCCTCATTTGTCATTAGCTGTCCATATTATTATTATTATTATTATTATTATTATTATTATTATTATTATTATTATTATTATTATTGTACTATTATTTTGTACAATTTTGATATTCTTGCCGATGTTCTTAAATAGTCCATTTCTGTGACTAATAATTTATTTCTGTGTTTTTGCTTCAACGACGGATTAAAAATATACTAGTGTAATCGAATCTTTCCCGCTAGCACTATGTTTAAATTGAGGTAAGTTGTTTATTCTTGAAAGCGTAGTTAAAATGAATGCTCTGAGGTTAGAGGAACAGGGAATGTAATGTTGAACAATTATTTTAAAAGTTGAAGTATGGCATTAACGCGCGCACAAACACGATACGGTCCGCACATAAACAGTAGTTTTCATAGTTTATAATATGCACAAAATTGCACGTTTTAATATTACTTTATCTTCTGGTAATGTTAACTCGTAATTACCACAACGTGTATCTTGTGAACTCCACAATTATTGTAACGTATGAATATAATCATATGCGGTGCTCGGTGGCTCCGGGGATTAGCCCCTAAACAACGATGGATTAATCACCAACATACTTCAAACTCCGTTTGGTGAAGCAAAAATATTGCAACAAATAGAAAATTAAGGGGGGTGATGGGTGACATTTCTATTTGCTACAGTTCTTAAGCTTACTTACTTACTCACTGGCACTATCGAACCCGTAGGTTCATGGCCGCGCGGGCATAAGCTCTCCATACATCCCTATCCTGAGCTAATTCTTTCCAATCATTCCCTGTATAATCTACTTCCCTCAAATCATAGTTAATGTTGTTCTCCCACCTCATTCTTGGTCTACCAACTGGCCGTTTTCCTTCTGGCTTTCCTACAAGAAGTTTCCATGCACATCTTTCATTCCCCATACACGCAACATGTCCAGCCCATCGCAGTCTATGAGACTTAACTGTTCTTATTATATATGGCTTCCTATAAAGACCATGTAGTTCATTGTTATGTAGTCTTCTCCATTCACCTGTCTGTTCATCTCTCTTTGGTCCAAAAATTTTCCTAAGAACTTTATTCTCAAATACTCGTAATCTGATTTCCTCCCTTAAAGTAAGAGTCCATGTTTCGCACCCATATAATATAACTGGTAGAATAGGATAGGGATGTATGGAGAACTTATGTCCGCGCGGCCATGAACCTACGGGTTCCATAGTGCCAGTGAGTAAGTAAGTAAGTAAGTATTAAAACTCAGCAATTAAGATGGTATGGACATGTCCAGCGAATGGAAGAGGATCGACTACCAAAATCTGTTTTGGAATGGAAACCTGAGGGAAGACGAAGCAGAAGAAGACCTAAAACCTCCTGGAGTCAGGGAATATGTTTATTTAGGCTATGAAGGAGAAACATCTATAACCAGGAGATTGGATGGACCGACAAAATTGGCTATTGGGAATCGGACGATGTCAAAGACATTAATCTACCGATTATCTATCTATATTAAAGTTTCATTCCTCTAGGCTTAAATATTTTTGAGGTATTGAAGAAAATCTATTAACAAATTTGCATATTAAAATTTTTAATAAGTCCCATAATTTTTTAGTAACATTTTTGAATTTTTTTACACGATCACTGACGTATTTAGAACAACACTATGCATTAACTTTTGTGTAGCATTATAATAAAGGAAGAAAAAAAATATATACATCCTCTGCGTATGAAAATGTTTGTTTTTTTCAATTACTACATATATTATTTTTATTAAAAAACCTCTCAACGTTGTTTCAAAATCCATGCACAGAATTATTAGCCATAGTGTGTGGGACATGCAGTTAAAATTTCGTGCTTCTATCATTAAATTTGTCAATGCTATTTTGATTTGAATGTATTGAAATGCAATGAAAATAAAAGTGTGGAAAACCCGATTTGAAAGTTTGCATGCAGTTAAATTAGAATGTAGCATACATGCCCTCCTACAGTCATTAGGGAGACTTACAAGCGCCACAGGACACTGAAACTTCGCCAACTTATACTTTAAGGTACGTAGTATGTTTTAATAAAAAAAAACAAAAAATGCTAAATTTCACCGAAAATGTCGAAAATTTCACCCATCACCCGTCTTGAAAATATATCAAACCATAGTTTCAGAGCATTTTAACATATGGTGCTGAAGTCTGGCAAATTCCTACCAGGGAAATGAAAAGAATTTTAAGTACAGAAATGGATGTTTTAAGAAGATCAGCTGGAAAATCTAGAATGGATAGAATACGAAATGAAGAAATAAGGGAAATTTGGATGTACAAGAGATAAAGGAAATTATGGGTGTACAAGAGGAGCCGGGCATCGTAGACATTATAGAAAAGAAAATATTATAGTGGTATGGCTATGTCAAAAGAATGCCAGAGCAAATATTGCCTAAACATATTATAAAATCGATACCAGTGGAAAGGAGGAAGAAAGGAAGACCAAAGAAAACCTGGATAGAAGTTGTACAAGGGGATATGATTGTCAGAGGATTGGAGGAAGATCAATGGATGGACAGAGAGGAATGGCGTTCGGTTTCCGAAGACAGCGACAGGTGTCATGATACCGGATGATGATGATCATCATGGTATCATCAACTTATATCCATCTATCCATCCATCCATAGTAATTCTGCCCGAGGGCAGGTCTTTTACTGCAATCATAGAATTTTCATGCTAAGCTTTGTAGCTTTACTAGGGAATTGTAGGTGTGGTAGCTTCCCGTTGCTTTCCACATCGGTGAAGGATGATGATGATAATGATAAGGATGATGATGATGATGATGGCTATATGATTTCGGGGACCGTTTGGGCCTTAAAGTTTTCCTGACATTTGTCTTACGGGTGAGGAAAAACCCCGATAAAAACGTCACTCAGAAAAACTGTCCCGAACGGGGATCGAACCCGGGCCAGCTGCGTGACAAGGCAGCACGCTACCTCGAGACCACAGCGGTGTGCTCAACTTACATATCGTAATAAATTTGAGAATCGGTATAAACATCTCACTAGGCTTTTTAACATTGTTATTTTTTATGATGAGGAGGGTGGCCTAATGCGTCAACCCCCAACCTGGAGGAACAGATGATTTTTTGGTCAAGGTTTTCTTCCTCTGGCCATCTTCAAACCAATGACGAACTGCAAGGTAGCAGTCTCTGTACCCTAGGTAAGGGGCCCTCATAGGGTACTATCAGCCGGGCGTACTGAACCCTGTTTTTTTAACGAGGTGTTACTCCTCCCCTCACCATTTTCCAACCTGTTTGGGTTACACAAGATGACTATAGGACATGCAGTGAATAGATAGGGACGAGTGGAGAAGGAAAATAAAACTTTAGGCACAGAATGTTGTGTAAGAATTCTAAATCGGTATATAAATAAAAAGAACTATCTTATCTCATAATACTCGCCCAATTTAAATATATACGTGGAAAATATGCTAGGAATGAGCTGTCGGTTATCGTTCTTTTCACAGGATTGATGATCGGGGCAAGAGGTACTATACCAGGATTCTCAGCAAAATTTTGGAATTCCTTAGATTTGGACAGAGTGTATCTTCCTAAAATTTCCATCGTTGCTATTAGAGGATCAATTTCAATTTTAAGAAATCATATTTACAAAATTTCTCCTTTATTTTATGTATACTACAATTACAATTTGAAAATTTTAAATGTATTTACAAAATATATTTCATCAATTTCAGAAATTAATTGTCTGTATCACTTTGTCCTTAAGGCAATCCTCTAATGAGGAAAGTTATATATAACAACCCTTTGCCCCGTGTAGCGTAGTAGAACGTACTGAATACGCTTTGTCGCTGCCCCGCATAACGTACCAAAGCGTAGTAGACTGTAAAAGGGCTGTATTTCTACTTGTATTTATTTTCTTGTCGGCCGTTTTTTTCAAACTTTTTCTCGATCAGTAACAAGTGCTTACCTCACTTTTATCGCAATATACTATTTATTGTGCATCTCGTTCCTATTTGTGATTATTGTTCCTTACTTACTTACTTACTTACTCACTGGCACTATCGAACCCGTAGGTTCATGGCCGCGCGGACGTAAGCTCTCCATACATCCCTATCCTGAGCTATGCTTTCCAATCATTCCCTGTATAATCTACTTCCCTCAAATCATAGTTAATGTTGTTCTCCCACCTCATTCTTGGTCTACCAACTGGGCGTTTTCCCTCTGGCTTTCCTGCAAGAAGCTTCCATGCAAGTCTTTTATTCCCCATACGTGCAACATGTCCTGCCCATCGCAGTCTACGAGACTTAACTGTTCTTATTATATCCGGCTTCGTATAGAGACCATGTAGTTCATTGTTATGTAGTCTTCTCCATTCACCTGTCTTCATCTCTCTTTGGTCCAAAAATTTTCCTAAGAACTTTATTCTCAAATACTTGTAATCTCCTTTCCTCTCTTAAAGTAAGAGTCCATGTTTCGCACCCATATAATATAACTGGTAGAATAATAGTTTTATATATTTTCAGTTTAACATTAGGAGTCTCTGCAATGCATAATAGCACGCATTTCCAGAATTGAGCCTATGTTTAATTTCTTTGTGCATCTCGTTCCTATTTGTGATTATTGTTCCTAGGTATTTGAATTCAGACACTTCCTCAAAATTTCCCTCATTTGTCATTAGCTGTCCATTTCCATTATATATATGTATTTCTATGTGTGACCATATATTTAGTTTTATTTCTACTACTAAATATAATATAAAATAATTAATTGTTAAAAGAATGCCATTAGTGAGGGGCTGCAGATAGGTTAATTATAAGCTAGGAATTTTAGAACATTTAATGGTGGAATCTTGATTTAATTGAAGAGTTTAAAATATTAAAACGTAAATTTAGTGGCATTCCTGTGGTCACGGTCAGCTTTGATGCAGATTTACACTTATAATTGATGCAGAATTCGTTAATTCTATTTTGAAACCTGGACTAGAACATCAAAGCACTCGTGGCCCGGTTATTCGCTTTAAATTAATTATTATCCACTCATTCCCAGGAGGTCAGTATGGCTGCTCTCTTTTACGTCACTAATATACTACTGTACACTGTCGCACAATGCACAGTGCGCGCTCCGCGGGGCCGGCCAGTCTGTGTCCAATTTATATCAAAGGGGGTCATGCAGCATGGGATTCCATTAACAGTATTATACTATGGTTTTAATTTTTTTATTTAATGCTTATTTATATACGCTTTAACATCTAAGGCAGATACTGACACTGTATTTCCGAGCAGATCTGCTCTTCTTTTGTCGTTTGTTTATGATTCAATCATTCACAAAGTCGTCGAAGTGTGATTCCATTTACAGTATTTTTTTTGATTGCGGATGAGCCCATGTAGGACTACGCAAAGTACTTAGAGGCGTTTCCTTTGAGCCCAAATTTCTTTCATTCTTCTGCTATGAGCTTGTTTTCTATCATCTGTCCAAGTTGTTCCAGTTTTTTTACTTCGGTTTGTCTTCTTGGTCAACTTGCCACTTATTCACCTTAATTCTAAATATATCTCTGTTTGGGATATCTTCTTTAGTAATTCCTGCCAATTTTAAGTCCTTTTTGACTTCATCAATCCACTTCATAGTATCCACTGGAGATTTACTTCTGTTTTCGTAGAATTCCATTATCTGTTTCGTAAGCCTATTTGAGTTCATTTGTTTAATATGGCCATAAAATTTTAACCTTCGTTTTCTAATATCGCTATGAATGTCTGTATATATTTTTATTTCCTTTTTACTTCTGAGTCTAAGTGCCATTTACAATATATTAGAGTTATAACACTTTTTTGGAAGTACTTTATATGTGACGCGAAATTTTTTTCTAAGTTCCTATCTTACACCATGTACGCTTAGCGATAAAAAGAATGAACCGCTTCAAAAAGCAGAGTTCCTGTTATAGCCCACTGCGCATGCTCGAAAAGCCATTGCTGAGGTTCACGAGGTAACGCACTGTTAAATGTTTTAAATACGCTGTATTTGGTTTTAATCGTCTTAAATAGTTAAAGAACAGCGAAGGAGACATGTTTCTAGATATTTAAGAGTGTTAGACAAATGCAATATTACTCAAATTGCGACATTTTAAATAAAGTTCAACTCTCGTTCATAGTGTAAAAGTAAAACAAGGCAACTAGTATCACACGTTCGAGTAGCGTAGATGGTTAAACTACTTACAACAAGATGAAGTGTATGTGAAAGCCAGGGTTCAAATCCTCCGACAATTTTTTTTATTCATTTGTATTTTCGCAAAATACATCCTATAATATTTAATTCCAGCCACATAATCTACATTCACTTTACACTATCTTAAGTAATATTCCTGCCTCTGTAACACTATTTAGCTACCGGTATAAATTTAATTGTGTGTGCAGTACCACGTTTTAATAATAATGCTATGAATTTATGTAATAAAATATAATATAGCTTCATATATTTGTGTGTTTATTTATTTATTACGTGTTAGTGAGGAAAAAGTTTCAACCTTCAATTAAAATATTTCGTTTATATATGTTAAGTACATCATAATAATAGCCCATAGATGATGGACAATAATAAAAAATAATAATTATTATTATCCGTCATCTAAAAAAACATAATAATAATAATAATAATAATAATAATAATAATAATAATAATAATAGACTGCTATGGGCAGGAAATGTTGCACGTATGGGGAATAAAAGACTTGCATGGAAGCTTCTTGTAGGAAAGCCAGAGGGAAAACGCCCAGTTGGTAGACCAAGGATGAGGTGGGAGAATAGCATTAATTATGATTTGAGGGAAGTAGATTATACAGGGAATGATTGGAAAGCATTAGCTCAGGATATGGATGTATGGAGAGCTTATGTCCGCGCAGCCATGAACCTACAGGTTCGATAATGCCAGCAAGTATAATAATAATAATAATAATAATAATAATAATAATAATAATAATAATAATAATAATGGGATGTATCAATTGATGTGAAGAATGTAATTATCTGGGGATCAAAATTAACTCAAAATGTCCCCAAGAAAATGACATAAAATATAGAATTAAAAAAAGGCAGATCGGTAATAAAATTGTTAAACGGAGTTTTGTGAGATAAGAACATAAGAATAGATACCAAATTAGATATTTATGAATCCATAATTCGAAGCACGCTAACATTCGGTGCAGAAACTTGGCATCTGAATAAAAATTTGAGTTTAAAGCTTATGTCTACCGAAATGGATTCTTACAGACGCTCAACTAGACATTCTAAATTGGAAAAAAATCAGAAATACAATCATCACACAACAAATGAAAGTCCAAAATTCAATATTAGATTTTGTGAGATACAGACAACTAGAATGGTATTGTCATATACGTAAGATGCCAGAGAAAACATTACCCAGATAAGCTTTGGAAAGGATTCCACCCGAAAAAAGGAAAGAGAGGTGGACCAGATTTAAATGGATGGATGATTTAAGAAGAGATATGAGGGAGCTAGGTCTGGAAGAATTGGAATGAGAAGATAGAGAAGAATGGAGAAAGAAAATAAAAATTTAAAAATCTTTGGGAATAGGAAGATGTTTTTATTACACTGTAAACCTGTTTATAAATAAGTAAATCATAATATTAATAATAAAAAGATTAATACTTCCAATTAATTAGCACGTTTTTTCTTTAAAAATGAATATACAAAATAATATAGAAAGCACTTTAACAAATAAAAAAAAATTAACGTCACCGGGAATCGAACCTGCGACCTTTTGTATACGAATCAAGCCACTAAGCATTGAGCTACGCTCTCGCTGACTTGTTGCGTTTAGAAAGAATACTGTTAAAGGAAAGAAGGGAAACGTATTGTAGCACTACTACGCAATTAGCTTACTCCTGTGAATCGCGCGTTAGAACTAGAAATATTCGAGATCAAGAGTCGGCCCATTCTTTTTGTCGCTATGTGTACATGCGCCAACAAACGCAAAGTGGTGTACACTATTGAATCATGGGATGCAGCCAACATATACACGCTATTTAATGAACCTAAAAGCTAACCTAATGCAATTTAAGCACTCTAACCTGTGAAAGAATGCAACGTCCAAAAATAAATTGTAAGTTCTGGAATTCTTAAGTATATATGTACATATTCTATGTTGGCTGCACTGGAACACGTCTTTGTTGTTGCATAGAATATTCATTAAAATCAATATGACTGCCACGTCTTAATGCTATATATGTAGTTAAATATCATAGACAAATCTATTGAAACAATCGGTAGAAAAATAATGTAAAATTCATTGTAAATGGTGGGAAATAATTTGAAAAATGAAACCCTAAGAGTAAAATTTGACAGGAGCTCTTCTTCTTCTTCTTCATTCATGGGCTAGGCAAAAATTGCCTATGTTCCGCCTCACAGTTGTTCTGTCCATCCATCTTTTCAATGACCTTCCTACATTCCTTGAACCTCTTGGCTTGTAATTGAATGCTGCTCTTGGTCATCTTGTTACATTCATTCTTTCCACCATTTCTCTCTATATTCTCTGATTTTCTCATTCAATGGATATATATTTAACTCTGTTATTATATCTTCATTCTTTATCCGATCCAATCTTGTGCAGCCTTTTGTTCTTTTAATGAAGTTCATTTCTGCGCTCTGTATTTTACTTTGTATTTTTTTTTGTCATTACCCAAGTTTCGCTCCCTTAAAGTATGCAGGAACTGCCAATGTTTTATAAAACTTCAATCTAGTATCTCTTCTTGTTTTGTTCTTTAATGTTTTATGTATAGTTCCGCATATCATTTGAAATTTCAACAGTTTCATATTGATGTCTCTTTCAGTTTTTGTGTTTATGGTAAAATTACAACCCAAATAATTAAAATTTGTTACTTGTTGCAGAGGTTTGTTGTCTATTACGATTTTTGATCCTATATGTTCGGTTCCCCAAAATGCCATTATTTTTGTTTTTTCTTTTGATATTTTAAGATTATATTCTCGGCATAACTGATTTAATTGATGTATAGAGTACAGCAAATTATTTTCATTTTCTTGAATAATAACCACATCGTCAGCATACATTAATTGTTTTGATAGGAGTTTATGAAGGGATTAAAAATGTCGCGTCACAGATTGTAAAGTTTAGCCGAATTTTTTTATTAAATGATGCAGGTAGATTCTTTCCCGAACTGTTATGTAGTGTAATGGAATTTTAAAACGAGGAAGTCGAGCTTATATTGGCATGTTTTTTACAGAAGTTGTGCGCATTATTGCTGTATCGTCACATTGTTCTGCTTAGCGGAATGTTGAATATTGAGAATGTAAGTTACATGCGAGAGAAATGGAATCATATCGAATATATCCCCTCCACACCCTTCCAGATTTTCTCCACGCTTCATGGATACCTTCCAATTTCACAGTACTTGCCCGTACGTTTCAATTGAGACATCTGCCAAATACCAGATATCGCACACGCCTTCCCTCTGGTGTTAAAACTTGCAATTTCACGATAATCTATGTCACAGGGTGTCACGGTCACAAAATAAACAGCACATTTCTCATGAGTATAATTAACTGATCGTCACATTCTTCAACTCTCTTTAATATATTGGAAGACGGAAATATACCACATTTACTTCTGCAGAACATACAAATTATTTACAAAGACAACACCATAAAGATTAAATTAAATAACAGATTTTCTGAAGAAGGAATTATAAATCGTGGTGTGAGACAAGGCTGCCCCCTATCCCCAACACTCTTTGTTGCGATTTATATCAACGAAGTAATATGTTGCTGGAACAAGAAATATACATTTGGAATAAGAATATAAGAAAATACAAAATTAAACACCTTATTGTTTGCAGATGACCAAATAATAATAGCAAATTCAGAAGATAATCTGCAGAAAGGTCTGTATGAAGTTAACACAATTACAGAAGAATATGGATTGAAGATATCTACAGAGAAAACAAAAATTATGGCATTTCAAGGTGTAGATCCTGTCAGAAGTAAAATTGTACTTGACAATAACATTTTGGAGCAGGTGAACAATTTTACATATCTAGGATGCAATATCTCATATGAAGAAGAAAAGGATGTAAATGCAAAAATATCTAAGTTTTTAAGAATTTTAGGGTTAATAAATTGTATCTTTAAGCCAAAGTTAGTCCAAAAACATTCAAGACTAAAACTCTTCTGTATGGTAGCGAAGTATGGACGTTGAAACAGAAGGATATACAGAGACTCCAACTCTTCTGTATGGTAGCGAAGTATGGACGTTGAAACAGAAGGATATACAGAGACTTAGATCTGCTGAAATGAGATACCTTCGGAGGACTGCAGGATACACACTACTAGATCACACAAAAAATGAAGACATCTTAGAAGAATTACACATGGAACCTTTAGAAAACAAAATTTCTGATTATAAGTCAAGATGGATGCAACATGTTCATCGAATGGAAGATCACAGGACACCCAAATAAATGTTAAGCTACCAACCTGTAGGAAGAAGAAGAAGACCAGGACGTCCACTCAAAAGACTTCTGGATGGTGTTTCTCTTGAGGCTGAAACAGGTCAACAAGTGACCTAATTTCGTGAATGTACTATGATGATGATGATCATATTCTTCACGGAGTGAACTGCAAAAGGTTCATTTCGGTCTTATGCAGAAAACTAGTCTTTCCATCGTGCTCTTGGCCGTCTCACATGTCTACCCCTATGGTTTATACAGTAAAAGCTCCTTTGTCGCGGTTCCCTTATTCGCGGGTTAAAAATTTGCGAGACAGTTACTTTAATCGCGGCTAAAAGTTTCTTTATTCGTGGATCCGGTCGGTATCCTTTATTAACGCATCGGCAACTTTTTTTACTGCAGGAACATGCCAAGGCGGCTTTTACAAAGAGTGATTCAAATCAAATGGGCAAATTGATATCAAACTGAAACAAACCTTATTGTCACCGAGCCTACAGTCCAGTTTTTAAAGTCCACCACCGTCGTAAATTTTCACGTGCCGCTATGCCCGTTGATAAATGCTGCCCCGTCACGATCGGTGTTCTATTGTTCCAACTTGTCATACGTTGCAATAATTTTAATTGAATAACACTTTGTTACCAATTTATAATGACGAGTATAATGAATGAAAACTAGTTCTGAAGCGGAAAAATGTAGTGTTGCCGCTTAAAGTAAAAATAGAAATGCTTTAACGTTTACGCGTTGGCGAGTCGTTTGCGTTTATATCACGCTGTTTCAATGTTAATGAATCAATAAATCTGAAGACAAAGTAAGGAATTATGTACAACAGCTGCTGGGAAACAAAGCGAGCAGCTGGAGAACCATTACAGTGAGGCGATAATATCAACTTACTTACTCACTGGCACTATCGAACCCGTAGGTTCATGACCGCGCGGACATAAGCTCTCCATACATCCCTATCATGAGCTAATGCCTTTCCAATCATTCCCTGTATAATCTACTTCCCTCAAATCATAGTTAATGTTGTTCTCCCACCTCATTCTTGGTCTACCAACTGGGCGTTTTCCCTCTGGCTTTCCTACAAGAAGCTTCCATGCACGTCTTTCATTCCCCATACGTGCAACATGTCCTGCCCATCGCAGTCTACGAGACTTAACTGTTCTTATTATATCTGGCTTCCTATAAAGACCATGTAGTTCATTGTTAAGTAGTCTTCTCCATTCACCTGTCTGTTCATCTCTCTTTGGTCCAAAATTTTTCCTAAGAACTTTATTCTCAAATACTCGTAATCTCCTTTCCTTCCTTAAAGTAAGAGTCCATGTTGGCGGTAATATCAATCGCCAATAATAATGCTCTTTATTTTAAAAATAAATTTTTGCGCGATAGTACGTTCTGTCGTACTTACAGCAATGGCGACCATGATTGAAAATTCAATTTCCTACATTTTGGGGTTGTCATCCTAAATAACTATACTGTAATATTACAAATTACCTACCTACTGCGGCAAGTAAAACCACTACCTTTTATGTAATATAGTTCCCATTGCAACCTATGGAATAGACCTCATTTGGGAGAAGTTGAGTCTAAGAGATCTAATGACTTTGGAAGCAGTCAAATCACGATTCTTGAAAGCCGCCCCAGGTGTCTCAAAACACACAGAGTCGAGGCTAGCATATGAACTGGCTCAAATAAACTACTTCAGGAAAGGGAGAAGAAGAGACATGATACATGGCTGGACTTTTATACAACAGAAGCCATGACAAACAGATCCTGGACCAACACCAATCAAGAACTCCGACACCCGGTGAACCCAATAGCAGTGCATGGATACCACCACAAGATATGCAAGACCAAGTGTTTTCACGATCCCGGGAACAACTGTGTGTGTGAACTGTGCAAGCAACCATGCGACCTACCATGTAACCACCTGCAAAAAACAAGGAAAATCCCTGGTAGAATTCTGCAAATAACAAGCTGTGTGAATCAAATTAATGACAACACTTATGTAACGTATATTTTCTGCACACCTTGTGCGCATTTATTCTATTATTATTTATGTATTGTACGTACAATGTTATATACAAAAATATATCCGAAATGTAGTGTTAATATACGTTATACGAAACAAAACACTGCATTTTAAATGAACTGAACTTTATTTGAAACAATATAAAACAATAAATGCATATTTGCCGCCATTTTAACTATGATTGGTGTCACGGTCTGCTGTAGTTTTCGGCATTTACCGCATAAACATTGGTCACACTGTTAACGTTAGCCAGTTGTTTACAATGAACGCAAATATTTCCAACAAAGATATTATTTTACTATTATCTATTATTTTGAAAACACCATCGTGCAAAAAATAATGTATAACACACGTTTGTGAAGTGTTTTACAGAATCTGGGGAATTACAAACCACTTCCCAACCTCGAATTTTAATACATCATTTTAAAACATTCTCCCAGTGGTTTGGGTCAGTTTGAGAATCCAGACCACATCGGGGCTTGAACTATCGACCTTCCGGTTTGTAGCGCACAGCCTTAACCACTACTCTACGGCGTGCTCCAAAAACTCCATGGCGCGACAGGTCTAGAAGGCCCTTGGCCTACCATCCGGCTGCTGGCCTCACATCCACATGTGTTAAACACAGAGGTAGATGATCATCTAGCCAGTGTAGAAGTGACATGTGGCCAGCATATCGGGTCCTCCAGCCGTTATAGCCGGTTTTCTCAACCTGGAGCCGCTAAATACTAACTTACTCACTGGCACTATCGAACACGTAGGTTCATGACCGCGCGGACATAAGCTCTCCATACATCCTTATCCTGAGCCAATGTTTTACAATCATTCCCTGTATAATATGCTTCCCTCAAATTGTAGTAAATGTTATTCTCCCACCTCATTCTTGGTCTACCAACTGGGCGTTTTCCTCTGGTTTTCCTACAAGAAGCTTCCATGCACGTCTTTCATTCCCCATTCGTGCTACATGTCCTGCCACGAATGGGGAGCCTGTTATTTTAACTCTCAAATACCTCACGATACTAGGTGGGCACCGGTCCCATACTGGCCGAAATTCCATGAGAAAATTTCTTCCCCCATGGGGACTCGAACCAGCACAATTTCCGTAGCTCTGCACCAAGGCTTCAAGAAATATCTTCTTGTATCTTGTAAGCCCATGTTTCCCTTAACAGATATTTAGGCGCTCTCCCCATATAGGGAAGAATTTGAACCATACTAATTTAGTTACACTTGTTTTCGTGTAGAGTGGTCCGTGGTCAGCGTTCCGCCTCATACTGACATCTAGGAAACCAAGGTAGTACTAGGACGGGACGTTTCGGTAAATTTTGCTTAGAGCCCTTTCATTCAGGCTTAAGGATCTTTTACGAGCCTGAAAATCTTCGGACCCACGGCTTAAAGTCCCTCCCGGAGGACTTGCTCCTTGGATTTTTTCGTCCTAAAAATTCCATCGACCCCGGCCGGGTTTGAACCCGCGACCCTCGAAACCAGAGGCAAGGAGCATAACCACTAGTCCACCGCGGCCGATTTTCAAGAAACATAAATTCCATAAATCAGAAAAATTGGACCATAAAATGGACTTGCTGAAAATGTAGCTTAGTTTGTGCAGTTCCTCCGGGACGGACATTTTTTTAAGTCGAAACATATTCCAGAAACTTAAGACGATGGTAGAAAAAAAAGTAAAACAAAAATCCTTCACACTTTACGAGACATGCGTTTTCCTCGACATCTGGGTAACGTTTCAAAGCTGTACGTCTGTCGAAATGGATGACAAGCTCGTCAGAGTATAAAAAAATAGATATAACTTTTATTCTTACTTGAATTCTGCAACATTTCTCGCCATACAACCCCATTTCTGTCTCAACAGACCTTTGCCAAAATTGTGCAATGATTTTTTTCCCCATCTCTTTATTTCCTCGTAACGTCATATTCGAAACAAAAGAAGTTGCAGAAAGAGAAAGACATCTTTCAAATCCCAATAATTCTGTCAAAACGCAGATTGCACACTCGAGTAACCACATATCCAATATGTCTGCCTGGTTTTCTTCATTCTAACCAATCTTCTGGAAGATACAGGCTTGACTCCTCCCTAACCGAGATCACAGTTTTTCGTTTAATAAAAATTTAGCTGTTTAACCACATTATATTGAAATACGTTTTTAAAAACATTCAGTTGTTACCATCATTGTTACGTCAACAGTAACAATTGAAAACAAACTACCAATAACATATCTACAGACCCCATCTAAAGCAGAATATTTGAACTCTTCTGGAATAACAAAAGAAACATTCAGTACACCACAATTCGTAATTTAATTAATTTCATGGGAATGTATATTCGGCGGTACTAATTCGATGCCTTTATTGAACTCAAAGGTTCATTGCCGTGCGGATATAAGCTATCCATACATCACTATCCTGAGCTAATGTTTTCCAATCATCCCCTGAATAATCTACTCATAATCTAAATTATGGTTAATGTTATTCTGGGTCTACCTACTGGACGCTTTCCCTGTGTATTTCCTACAAGCAGTTTGCATGCCCCTCTTTCATTCCCCATTTGTGCCACATGTCCTGTCTCGCAGTCTACTAGGCTTAACTGTTCTTAATATATGTATTTCCCATAAAGATCACGTAGCTCACTGTTATGCAGTCTTCTCCATTCACCTGTCTGTTCATCTCTCTTTGGTCCAAAATTTTTCTAAAGAACTTTATTCTCAAATACTCGTAATCTTTTCTCCATACTAAAGTAAGATTCCATATTTCGCATGAAACTTGCCAGAGGGCAGGTCTTTCACTGCAATCATAGCATTTTCATGCTATGCTTGCAGTTTTACTAGGGAATTGTAGGTGTGGTAGCTTCCCGTTGCTTTCCACATCGGTGAAGGATGATGATGATGATGGCTATATGATTTCGGGGACCGTTTGGGCCTTATAAAAATTTTCCTGACATTTGTCTTACAGGTGAGAAAAAACCCCGATAAAACCTCACCCAGAAAAACTGTCCCGAACGGGGATCGAACCTGGGCCCGTGACAAGGTAGCACGCTACCTCGAGACCACAGCGGTGGATTATATGTTTATATCCATCCATAGTAATTCTCCCCGAAGGCAGGTCCTTCATTGCAATCATAGCATTTTCATACTATGCTTGCAGCTTTACTAGGGAATTGTAGGTGTGGTAGCTTCCCGTTGCTTTCCACAATATATATATATATATATATATATATATATATATATATATTATTTTTATTATATATAACTTTTCTCATTAGAGGATTGCCTCAAGGACAAAGTGATACAGACAATAATTTTTTTGAAATTTATGAAGTACATTTTGTAATACATTACAAAAAAAAATTCATATTGTAATTGAAGTATACATACCATAAAGTAGAAATTTTGTAAAGATGATTTCTTAAAATTGAAATTGATCCTCTAAATCTAATACAGATTTTTAATGTTTATACACCTTTCTGTGCCTAAAGTTTTAACTTCTGAACCTATTCCCTTCTTTCTAGTTTCTGTTAACAGGCTTATGTCTTGGTTTAGGGTTTTCATATCATTTCAACCCGCCAAAGCAGCCTGTCCCAAACAAGGTTAGAAAAGGGTGAGGGGGAGGAGTAACAACCTCGTTAAAAACCAGGGTTCAGTACGCCCGGCTGATAGTGCCCTGTGAGGGCCCCTTGTCTAGGGTACAGATACTGCTGCCTTGCAGTTCGTCATTGGTATGATAAAGGCTAGAGGAAGAAAACCTTGAACAAAAATCACCTGGTCCTCCAGGTGCATCAGGCCAGCTCCCTGTTCGTCACAAAAATCATAACAATGCAAAAAAACATACAGATTTAAAGCCGGATTGAAATATATATATGACCTACATATTTCGTAAACATCCAAAATGGTAAATTAATTTGTATTGCTGTAGATTTCACTTTAATTACGTACATCCAGTATCACTGTATATTAAAATTATATTTTACTCATTTGCATTACAAGGACCAATATTGCATATTATTAATCTTTTCATAAATAAAAAAAAATCAGCAAACTCGAATAGTGGTCTATCGATTGACTTGAAATCATGTACACTTATCGACAAAAAGAATGGGCCGACTCTTGATCTCGAATATTTCAAGTTCTAACGCGCGATTCACACTAGTAAACGAATAGCACAGTAGAGCTACAATACGTTTCCCTTCTTCCTTTCAAGAGCATTCTTTCCAACCAAAACAAGGAAGCAAAAGCGTAGCTCAGTGCTTAGTTGCTTGATTCGTATGCCAGAGGTTACAGGTTCGATTCCCGGTGAGGTAATTTTTTTTAATTGTTAAAATGCTTTCTATTTTATTCCGAATGTCCATTCAAACAAAAAAGTACAAACTATTTGGAAGTATTACTATTTTTATTATTAATATTATTTATTTATAAACAGGTTTGCAGTGTAATAAAAATCTTCCTATGCCCAAAGCTTTTTAAAATTTTTATCTTCTTTTCTTGGGTACATTTTGAGTTAATTTTGATACCCAGGTAATTACATCATTTGATACATTCCATTATTATTAATATTATTATTATTATTGATGATGGATAATAATAATAATAATAATAATAATAATAATAATAATAATAATTATTATTATTTTTATTTATGTCAATCATCAATGGGCTAATATTATGCTAGACTTGGCATATATAAACTAATTATTTTAATTGAAGGGTGAAACTTTTTCCTCACTAATACGTAATAAGTAAATAAACTCATAAATATATGAAGCTATATTATATTTTATTACATACATTTATAGCATTATTATTAAAATGTAGTACTGCACACATAATTAAATTTATACCGGTAGCTAAATGGTGTTACAGAGTTTACGAAGGCAGGAATATTACTTAAGATAGTGTAGAGTGAACGTAGATTATGTGGCAGTAATTAAATGTTATAGGATGTATTTTGCAAAAATACAAATGAATAAAACATTGTAGGAGGATTCGAACACTGGCTTTCACATATATTTCATCTTGTTGTAAGTAGTTTAACAATCTACGCTACTCGAACGCCGGATACTAGTTGCCGTGTTTACTTTTGTACTATAAACGAGAGTTGAACTTTATTTAAAATGTCGCAATTTGAGTAATATTGCATTTGTCCAACACTCGTAAATATCTAGAAACCTGTCCCCTTCGCTGTTCTTTAACTATTTAAGACCATTAAAACCAAATACAGCGTATTTAAAACATTTAACAGTGTGTTCCACCTCGTGAATCACATCTTTGGCTTTTCGAGCATGCGCAGTGGGCCATAACAGGAACTCTGCTTTTTGCAGCGGCTCATTCTTTTTGTCGCTAAGTGTACATGCAGGTTTTTAGGTACGGCGAGTGTTCAGCCGCCATATATTATATCTCTGAAACCATTAGGCGTAGGAGTTCACCTGTAACAAAAAAAAATAATCGCACTAGCGATCGCAGTTTTCGATGTTTTACAACGAAACTCAGTATATACTATTAAAATAAACCAAGGTAGGTGTTATCCATAAATCAGCGAAACCCGACCATTATAATTGGGAATTTACCTGAAATACCAAATTAAAAATTGACTCTAGCAACCGCCATGTTGGTTTTGTCGCAATTTATATCTTTGCACATACTCGTTTTCAGGTACGGCGAGTGATTAGCCGCTATTATAGGCCTATCCTAAAACCTTTAGGAATAGGAACTCAAGTGAAACGAAAATTAAAAACTCGCATTTCATTTATTTTGGCGTGGAAGCGCACGCCGGATATTCTATCTCTATCTATAATGACGTAGCCCATTGTTGAGCCATAGGCCATCCCTTGTCAGAAGCCACTAGACCAAATTAATATAGTTGCTTTATTTGCTCGTACATGTCATGAATGGCATGCGGTCAACACCCCGACTCAGCAAAACAATTAAGCAGGTAACGTATTACACCGGTCAACATGATTTTTGTCTCATGAGTACCAATAGTTGTACTTAATGCAGTTTTTTTATCGTGTTTTCAAATATGTATTCGGAATTTCTCCATAACCCACAGTTTTTTTATTTCAATTTCAATTAATGGATTTAAATAGTTATTTTTTAATTATATTAATATAATAATTTTTAATGGATTTAAATAATATTATTTTCTCGTCCATTTGTCCATTGTAAAATAAAACCAAATGAGCTAACTCAGGAGATTTCAGCTATGGAAAAGATATATGAAGGCAAATGGAATCCTAATATGCTGGCCAATTATTGTTGGACCATCAAGAGGGATGCTCCACAGGTGAAATATAGCACAAAATCGTCATTTCTTACTTTCTAGGTGAGTTAGAATGTTCGAATATTGTGTAGTTACGAATGTAGAAATTATTAAAGTGTTTGAAATTATAAATTCCTGTCTCTCGGAAACCTTGCGTGATGGAGAAAAACCGATATCATATTTGGATTAAGGAAGAAAAACACTATCAGAATCACATATTTTTCTTTCTGAAACAAAAAAAAGTTTATTTTTTGTTTGCTCAGGGTTATTAGGACGTCGAGGTCTTTAAATGTTGCTCAGAGGTGTTTTTTTATTCAGGCTTAAGGATCTTTTACGAGCCTGAAGATTACCTACCGCTTAAAGTCACTCCTGGAGAATTTCCTCCTTGGATTTTACCGTCTTAAAATATCCATCTACTATTCTCGGATTTGCGCTATGGTGTTTTCAAATTAATAAATAATAGTAAAATAATAACATCTTTGTTGGAAATAATTGCGTTCATTATAAATAACTGACTAATTAACAGTCTGACCAATGTTTATTAGTTGATTCTACAGCAGGCCGTGACCCCAATAAGCCATAAAGTGGTGGCAAGTACGTATTAATTGTTTTATATTGTTTCAAATAACATTCCATGTTCCTAGGAACATGTCTCTGTGTTTGAGCCTTTGGCATGGTTTCCCTGAAGTAGTCACCGCCTGGAGAACGGAATGGTAGACTATTTGACCTCCGGAAAATTTTACCCCAATTGAACCCATGTCCGCATTTGTTGACAGTTGTATTTTTACAGTGAAAGATCATCACTCTTTCGACCAAGGTACTTTTTTCGTCTGGCTTATCACCTTCGACCAGTCCGGCATGGGTAACCCTATCGGCAGCAATGCCACCGCCGACATAGCTCTCAGGATCATTTAAACACGCAAGCCACTCCACCACAACAAGGTAAAGATACCATGGAGGGATTGTTTCAAATAAAGTTCAGTTAATTTAAAATGCAGTGATTTATTTCGTATAATGTATATTAACACTACCTTTTGGATACATTTTTGTATATACATTCTACGTAGTATACATAAAGGGCAGTGGTTTTACTTCCCGCACGAGGTTTGTAGTATCTAATATTACAGTATAGGTATTTAGGTTGGCAACCCCGAAATGTAGGAAGTTGAACTTTCAGTCATGATCGCCATTGCTGTAAGTACAATAGAACGTACTATCGTGCAAAACAAATTAACTGGATCTTGAAAAATACTTCTACATATAATTTTAAATGGTTGTATCCAATAGATAAAATATGGAATGACAAAGAAAAGGGATGAATTACAGAGGATTGATATTGGTGCAGACATGTTAGTGTATTGGGTCACAATGCGCCGTGTTTTGTTTGCCAACAAAGCAAGACAAACCAATCTGAAACAATGGAGCAGAGACTGGAATAATACAGGATGCGGTGTATACAATGCATTAATGTGTTGGGAATCAGACCGGAGGTGCAACCGCGCCTTCTCGTATCCAGTTTTACTCTTGTTATGTTTCGCACACAATTAACGTGGTTCAAATCAGCCAGTAACATTCAGCATTTCTTATTTAAATATGTTGCCGGCACCAGTTGATACACCGCACTTCGCTATTTGTTTATGTAATTCCAGGTGTCTCTTGAGCGCATATTTGAAATCATTTTCAATAGAAAATATTTATTTAGCCTATGGGGGTTAGCAGTGATTTAATTTGGTGGAATCATTAATTTAATTGAAATATAATAATATACAGCCACATTTAATCTAAGAAATGATTGTTACAAAATGTTTGTGCAAGAAAAAAATATATAATAATAATAATAATAATAATAATAATAAATACTAATAATGATAATACTAATAATAATAATAATAGTAATAATAATAGTAATAATAATAACAATAACAGTAATACTAACAATAATAATAACAATAACAATAATACTAACAATAATACTAACAATAATGATAACAATAATAATAACAACAATAATAATAATAACAATAATAATAATAACAATAATAATAATAATAATAATAATAATAATAATAATAATATAAATATTCTTTTACATTTTGAGAATTTTCCTCATCATTGAGGGTTTTCTTCAGCCAATCTTAGTAATTAACATGAATTTTTAGAAATAATACATAAATGACTACGGACTTATAGACTATCAGTTTGTAACAAACATTCACACAGCTCCCTTAAAGTTCTTCATCGTTCTCTGTCCTCTGTGTCTTCATCTGTTACACCAAATGTCCTCATTGAATTTTGAATGTTAATCTTCAAGGATGTTCTTGGTCTTCCTTTTCTGCTCCTTCTTTCAATTTTTCATGAATAATAATAATAGTAATAATAATAATAATCATAATAATAATAATAATAATAATAATAATAATAATAATAATAATAATAATAATAATAATAATAATAATAATAATCTTTTTTATTACGAATTTCTATACAAAACAAGAAGTTTCTTAAACCAACTATAAAATAACTATAGTCTCTCTAGTTTAACTTTACGAGAAATTTGTAGAATGAGACAACTGTACTCACCTCTCTCACTCGCACCAGTGTTGTCGGTGTTTCTTCACCAGACGTTAATGGGGGAAAGGGGGAAGAGGAAAAAACTGGCAACAGGGTGGGTTCTTTCTTTTGTAGCTGGACTAAAGTGGTCAACGATCTACCCTTGTATCTCCATCTCTCTCTCTCTGCCAAGTTAAGCCAACTATACTATAACTCACTGACTCTATCGGGCCCGTAGGTTCATGACAGCGCGGGAATAAACTCTCCATACATCCCTATACTGAGTTAATGTTTTCCAGTAATCCCATATATAATATTCTTCCCTCAAATCATGGATAATGTTATTCTCCCACCTCAAGTTTTGCTAGTATAAGCTTCTGTGCACCTCTTTCATCCCCCATACGTGCCACATGTCCTGCTCATCGTAGCCTACGACACTTAACTGTTCTTCCTACAACCTACCGTAAATTTTACTTTTGCATACATTCCTATTTCTCTGCATCACTCTCTGTTAAACCTCCTCGACACCATACTCTTATGCACTTCATGAATCCACTGTTCTTTTGATCTCCCTTACATCTGTTCCCTCCGATTAAAAATCATCAACTTAGGTATCATGTCATCTGACATCCTCTTAACGTGGCCAAATCATTTAAGTCTTCTTTCTTCATTAACTTGTAGTAGAACATTTTTTTCAACATCCATTATATCTCTGATTTTAATATTCCTAATTTTATCTCTTCTTGAATTTCCATAAGCCATCCTCCAGAAATCCAAATCTGTCACCAATAGTTTATACGCTTGCTCTCTACTTAATGCCCATGTTTTCGCACCATACAATAGTATACTCTCCACCAATCTTCTTCTTCGTCACGGTTTTGGCTTTTTTCTAGCCTGTTCCGGCTCCAAATTGCTGCTGTTTCCGTATTTTTTTTGCTCTTCCTAAACTTCTTCTTCCTCTTGGTAAATAGTTGTATGCTGCTTTTGGTATTCTGTTCTGTCATCCTTGCTTAGTGTTTCTTTCCAGTTTCTCTGTATTTAACCATTGTTGTGTTTAATTCCTCTACTTTTAGTTGCTGTTTTATTTATGTATTGTGTTTTTGTCTATTCTTTGATATCCTGCTATTACCGCTGTGGTCTCGAGGTAGCGTGCTGCCTTGTCACGCAGCGGGCCCCGGGTTCTATCCCCGGTCGGGACAGTTTTTTCTGGGTGAGGTTTTTATCAGGGTTTTTTGTCACCTGTAAGACAAATGTCAGGAAAACTTTAAGGCAAAAAACGGTCCTCGAAATCATATGGCCATCATCATCATCATCATCCATCACCATCATCATCCTCCTTTTCATTATCATCATCATCATCATCATCCTTCACCGGTGTGGAAAGCAACGGGAAGCTACCACACCTACAATTGCCTAGTAAAACTGCAAGCATAGCATGAAAATGCTATGATTGCAGTGAAGGACATGCCTTCGGACAGAATTACTATGGATGGATGGAGTGTGAGGAATTTCACTGCAGCTAATCTTAAAATATAAATATCTATAGATTGCAATTTTCACTTTTAAATTGGCATTTATAGTCCATTTAGTGGAATTAGTCCACCGCTATGGTCTCGAGGTAGCGTGCTGCCTTGTCACGCAGCGGGCCCGGGTTCGATCCCCGGTCGGGGCAGATTTTCTTGATGAGGTTTTTATCGGGGTTTTTCGTCACCCGTAAAACAAATGTCAGGAAAACTTTAAGGCCCAAATGATCCCCGAAATCATATGGCCATCATCATCAACCTTATCATTATCATCATCATCATCATCATCATCATCATCCTTCACCGGTGTGGAAAACAACGGGAAGCTACCACAGCTACAATTCCCTAGTAAAGCTGCAAAGTATAGCATGAAAATGCAGTGAAAGACGTGTCCTCGGGCAGAATTACTATGGATGGATGGAGTGGAATTACTACTAATGTAAATCGTTTTATTTTATACTTAATACATTCTGTTATTTACTGCTACCTAAAAGTGAATACACATTATAAATGTTGTTATGATTATATTAAGATATAATTTGTAATGGTGCGAAGTGTTGAATAAAGGGAAGTTAGACAAATGAAGTCCGATACACAGGAAGAGGGTGGTGTTGCGGTTTTAGTTTTGTTTGGTTTGCACCCGTGAGAATCAGGATGAATGATGTTTTCAATTTGTCATGGTCCGGGGGATGTTTGTGGCCCAGGTAGACTTGAGCTCTATGTACTTCTGTTGTAGTCTCATTTTCCGGTGCCGTGGTTTCCGGGAAACTTTCTCCCCTCTGCAACCTTCCCCTTCCTCCCCCCACCCTAACAATGCTAGCAAGTGATAATCAAAACAAAATCTCGTGCACTGAATTTAACTTCGCCTCAAATTATACTATCAGTTGTATTTTCATGCTTAGAGACTGTAGTCTCACACACACGCCTCAAAACACACGCAAACATGCGTCAAAACATTGCAAACATGCGTCAAAACACTAGTAAATTTTTGCAAAACAAGTAAATTTTCGCAAAACACAAGCAAATACTCGGAAAAACTCAGGCGCTCTCACATCAAAACACAAGGAAACACGAGCACACGCGTATAAATATCTTCTTCTTCTTCTTCTTCACTTCACGGGCTAGGCAAATTGCCTGTTCCGCCTCACAGTTCTTCTGTCCATCTTGGCTTATAGTTGAATGCTGCTCCTGGTAATCTTGTTACATTCATTCTTTCCACATGTGTAAACCATTTCTTTCTATATTCTCTGATTTTCTCATTCAATGGATATATATTTAACTCTGTTTTTATATTTTCATTCCTTATCCGATCCAGTCTTGTGCAGCCTTTTCTTCTTCTAAGGAAGTTCATTTCTACGCTTTGTATTCTACTTTGCAATTTTTTGGTCATTACCCAAGTTTCGCTCCCATAAAGTAATGCAGGAACTGCCAATGTTTTATGAAACTTCAATCTAGTATCTCTTCTTGTTTTATTCTTTAATGTTTTATGTATAGTTCCGCATATCATTTGAAATTTCGACAATTTCATATGTATGTCTCTTTCAGTTTTTGTGTTTATAGTAAAACTACAACCCAAATAATTAAATTGTTACTGTTCCAGAGGTTTGTATAAATATAAGAACAAAATTCCACGACCACGGCAGGCCTAGAAGGCCCTCGGCCTATCAGCAGGCTACTGACCTCACATCTAAATGTGTTAATCGCATAGATAAACGATCTTCAAGCCAGTGTAGGGGAGACATATGGTCAGGATGTTAGATCTCCCAGCCATTATAGCTGGTTTTTCAACTTGGAGCCGCTACTTAAGGGGGGTGATGAGTGAAATTTTCGACATTTTCGGTCAAATTTAGCATTTTTTTATTTTTGTATTAAAAATACTACGTACCTTAAAGTATAAGTTGGTGAAGTTTGTGTCCTATGGCGCTTGTAAGTCTCCCTAATGACTGTAGGAGGACATGTATGCTACATTCTAATTTAACTGCATGCAAACTTTCAAATCGGGTTTTCCACACTTTTATTTTCTTTGCATTTCAATACATTCAAATCAAAATAGCATTCACAAATTTAATGATAGAATCACGCAATTTTAACTGCATGTCCCACACACTGTGACTAATAATTCTGTGCATGGATTTTGAAACAAACGTTGATAGTTTTTTAAATAAAAAATGAAATATGTGTAGTGATTAAAAAAAAAATCATATGCAGAGGATGTATATATTTTTTCTTCTCTTTATTATAATGATATAGAAAAGTTAATGGACAGTGTTGTTCTAAATAAGTCAGTGGTCGTGTAGAAAATATTAAAAGAAATTACTAAAAAAATATGGGACTTGTTAAAAACAAATGAGGGAAATTTTGAGGAAGTGGCTGAATTCAAATACCTTGGAACAATAATCACAAATAGAAATGAGATGCACAAAGAAATTAAACATAGGCTCAATTCTGGAAATGCGTGTTATTATGCATTGCAGAGACTCTTGATGTCCCAACTCCTTTCAAAAAACGTTAAGCTGAAAATATATAAAACTATTATTCTACCAGTTATATTATATGGGTGCGAAACATGGACTCTTACTTTAAGGGAGGAAATGAGATTACGAGTATTTGAGAATAAAGTTCTTAGGAAAATTTTTGAACCAAAGAGAGATGAAGACAGGTGAATGGAGAAGACTACATAATAATGAACTACATGGTCTTTATAGGAAGCCAGATATAATAAGAAGTTAAGTGTCGTAGACTGCGTTGGGCAGGCCATGTTGCACGTATGGGGAATGAAAGACTTGCATGGAAGCTTCTTGTAGGAAAGCCAGAGGGAAAACGCCCAGTTGGTAGACCAAGAATGAGGTGGGAGAATAACATTAACTATGATTTGAGAGAAGTAGATTATACAGGGAATGATTGGAAAGCATTAGCTCAGGATAGGGATGTATGGAGAGCTTATGTCCGCGCGGCCATGAACCTATGGGTTCGATAGTGCCAGTGAGTAAGTTCATTCATAGTGTTCTGCTCAAGAGCAGGTCTTTCACTGCAAACTCAGCATTCTCCACTCTTTCCTTGACTCAGCTTTCCTTTTTGTATCTCCATACAAACCATTTATTTTAATATTGTCTATCATCTGATGTATTTTTCTGCCTCTAACTTTCTTTCCGTGGACCATTCCTTCTAGGGCAGCCTTCAGCAGGCAGTTTCTTCTTAGTCAGTGGCCAATCCAATTTCTTTTCCTCTTCTTTATGAGTTCCAGCATTGTTCTTCTTTCACCCACTCTGTCTAGCACATCTTCATTTCTTACTTTGTCTGTCCAGTTTATACGTTCCATTCTTCTCCATATCCACATCTCAAAATCTTCCAGTCGCTTTTCCTCATTCCGTCGTAATGTCCACGTCTCCGCTCCATATAATGCTACAACTCCACACAAAGCACTTCACTAGCCTCTTCTTATTTCTCTTGCCAAAGGTCCGCAGAAATGCTTCTCTTCTTATTGAAAGCATCTTTTGCCATTGCTATCCTCTGCTTTACTTCTTGACCGCAGTTCATGTTACTATTGATAGTACAACCCAAGTATTTGAAGCTCTCCACTTGCTCACTGCCCTCAGTAAACGTTATAAGGTTATATCATTAATAGTGAGTGGAAAACACATTTTTAACAACTCACCTCATATAATTTCAAATTTCTTTGATACCGGCGGTTTCAGACAATATCTTGTCCCTCTTCAGTCATGGCTGGAAGCCATTATTACATGAGGTGAGTCATTAAAAATATGTTCTCCACTCACTATTAATTTTTTTGTGTGTTCCTTGGTTCTAATTTTCAGGTTTTTTTTTAGTTTTTCCTATATATATCTTATCACAACCAGTATTTTTTATTTGATATTTTTCCTGATTTTTCACTTTGATCAGTTTTTTCATTTTTGTTAGTTTTGATTAGTTTATTTAAACTGTGATCATTTTAATGAAATGGGGAAGTTTACACCTGATCTTAGAAAATATGATCTTCTCATCTGGGCATGTTTCATGCCCATTCTCAACTAAATTCTGACTGGAGGGTAAATAAATACAAAAATCTCAATACATCAACTCATTATTGATAAACATCAGTATTGAATAATTTGGAGAAAAATTATATGAGTATTGGTTTTCGTGCCCCGGTCTGAGCGTATAATTTTTCTCTTCAAATAAGATTGATTAAATTAAGGTAGAATTTATCACTCACCTCATATTGTTCTTCTTATTTGATTATAAACTAGTTTCGGAACATAGTTTCTGCTCCATCCTCAGTATCGTTACGACCGTTGTTCTGTCGTCTTGAAGAGCTGTTCTTCTCTCCTTCCATTGGCTGACTGAAAAACCTTGAAACCAGGTCATTCTCACCGGGAATTTCAAAGTTCATTAATTTCTTCTTTTCGCTCTTTTGAATGTAGATCTTTCCCCAAACAGTAAGTTCTTTTGGTTTTTCTATTTGTTTTAATAATTTAGCTTCTTTCTCGATAAGATGTTTTTCAGACCATGTACGGGCAGCCACTGCAGATTTTTCTACTTCCCCTTTCTTGACATTCCTGAGATGTTCTTTCACTCTAGTTTTCAAATTTCTTTTAGTTTTTCCTATGTAGAATTTCTCACATTCTTCACATTTAATTTGATAAATCCCTGATTTGTTTTCTTCTTTAATTTTCTCATTCTTATTAGGTCTAATCAGTCTACTGATGCTGTAGTCATTTTTGGGTGCTAACCTTATGTTGAAATCTTTAAAAATTTTTAAATTTTTTTTTAAAAATAAATAAATAAATAAGATTTAAAAATAGTAAGATTGATTAAAGTTTGCTCAGAGACAGTAATTTAGGTTTGAGGTTCTTTTATGAGCCCAAAATTCTTCAGGCTTGGCACCCTAGTCCCTCTCTGAGGACTTGTCCCTTGCATTATTCCATCCTAAAAATCGGGACTAGAGGCAAGGAACATAATCACTAGACTATCAAGGCCGATATGTCCAAATGAGAGGATCTTATTTTATGAGGTAATGTTTCCAGTTTATACAATGATCTTGAATAAGATTTTTGGGCTGTTGGCCATGGTCTTGAGGCTTATAGTTCCCCAACATTTTGTCAGAGACTGCATCTGGCATCTTAAAGGGTTGTCAGCCTCAAGACCATGGGTAACGGCCTAGAAATCTTCTTCAAGATCATCATACTAACTTTGACCGTGAAAACCTAAGTCAATATATATTTCTAAATCAATGGTAAAGAGAAAAATTTTTGCCTGAACCGGGAATCGAACCCCGAACCTTTAGCTTTCCGTTCTAATGCTCATACCACCGAGCTAATCCAGGCTTCATTCCCATCCAAGCAAGAATCCTTCCTTTACCTTTACTCCACTGGCCCTACATTCAATTGCAATGAATCATCATTCACAAATACCACAATGAATGGCTTCTACCTGAAGAAGACATGAAGGGACTCCACACAGCTATAGCATTATTTATTAAATTAATATTGGGAAGCTAAAGCTATTACTATGATAGAAATAAGTAAATTAATAAACACAATTAAATTATTGTAAATCAATGGTAAAGAGAAAAATTTTTGCCTGAACCGGGAATCGAACCCCGAACCTTTAGCTTTCCGTGCTAATGCTCATACCACCGAGCTAATCCAGGCTTCATTCACATCCAAGCAAGAATCCTTCCTTTACAATAATTTAATTGTGTTTATTAATTTACTTATTTCTATCATAGTAATAGCTTTAGCTTCCCAATATTAATTTAACATATTTCTAGTTTATGTTTAAATTTGATTGATGTTTATCTTATAGTGTCACACACCATTAATTTCTCCATAAAATGAAATATAAATCATAATTAACAAACTCATGTCCTCCTTTCAGAAGGTCAATTCCAAATATGCCTCCAACCATCTCTATCTTAACAGGTTTGCTTCTTTTTAGTTCTTCCCAGTCGTATCCTCTCTTTCTTGTAGACTTTTCTTCACTTGGTTAATCCATCTTTCTCGTGGTCTATCTCGTGTATCTTGAGATTTAACAGTCTTTGTGGTAGTCTTTCCTTTTCCATTTTTTAAATGTCCAAACCATTTTAGCCTACTTTTTTCTATGTCTGTTGTTAATTTTTCTACACTTAATGTCTCCCTGATTTTGTCATTCCTTATTCTATCACTCCTTGTTTTATGTACCATTCCACGTAAGAATTTCATTTCTGTAGCTTGGATTCTGCTTAAGTCCTTCGTTGAATATGTCCAAGTCTCAGCTGCATGTGTTAGAACTGGTTTGAAATAAGTTTTATACATTGCAATTTTACTCTTGATGGGTATATGTTTATTCCAGATTAATTGTTTAGTTAAATTATAGACTTTTAAACTTTTCTCAATTCTTTTACTGATTTCAGTTTGTATTTTCCCACGGTGTACTAGTGATTATGCTCCTTGCCTCTGGTCCTGAGGGTCGTGGGTTATAACCCGGCCGGAGTCTATATTTTATTAGGATGGAAAAATCCAAGGAGCAAGTCCTCCGGGAGGGGCTTTAAGCCGTGGATCCCAAGTCTGAAAATTTTCAGGCTCGTAAAATATCCTTAAGCCTGAATGAAAATGCCTCTAAGCAAAATTTACCAAATTTTCCCGTCCTAGTACTACCTTGGTTTCCTAGATGTCAGTATGAGGCGGAACGCCGACCACGGACCACTCAAAATGACATCTATACGAAAACAAGTGTAACTAAATTAGTATGGTTCAAATTCTTCCTTGTAGGGGGAGAGTGCCTAAAATCTATGTAAAGGGAAAACATGGGCTTACAATACAATACAATTTTCCCATTTGCATTTATCACCGATCCATAATTAACAACTATCAATACAAAAAATGTAATATATGAAAAAAATACAAAATTAAGAAGAGTTAGAATGCTCACTGTAATGTAAAAAATGTAATATATGAAAAAAAATACAAAATTAAGAAGAGTTAGAATGCTCACTGTAATGAATTTAACTTACTTTGAATTCTTTCTTGATAGCATCAAGCAGTTTTAAATGTTGATTTCCATCATCCAAGCACTCTCTGTTTGATCGTTTACCTCTAACAAATGCAACTAAAACTGAAAACAAAATAATTTCCATTACAAATGAACTGATAATATAAAGTTTCAAGCAAGATTAATTATTGCAGCAATTTTAAAGTGAAATGTCATTGAAAGTTTATAAAACCAAATAAAATTGTGGAATTTTTCGTATTCTTCTGTTGTGTTTTATTAAGGGAAAACAATGTGAAAATGAGCCCCCGATAGTGCGGGACAATATAAAAGTGTTTCATGTGAATAAATGTTACTTTGGATACATGACGTACCTCTAAGCACACACTCCATCTCACATGGCTTCCAAGTGCCCTGATTAAGTTGTCCCAAAAGCAGCACATCTCCAACCATACTGTGTTCAGTTTGTTTCTTACTCACTGCAAACACCAAACTCTCGTAGTTCTTCAAATGTGACTCACAGACACACAATCTGCACCTGTAATCAAACAGTTAACATTATTAGTTGAATGCAGACTTTCACGGCTGTAATCATAATGTTAAGAGTGATTTCGGGTTATGTGGCCGTGGTTCATTACCAGTGTTACTACCAGACGTTTAATTTGAAATGAATGATAAAAACATCATAAGTTTGATTCTTCCAAGAAATTCTCATATAAGACTTGAAAGCATAATAATAGTCCCTTCGATTGGTTGCTGGCCAAAGGAAGGCAAGACCAGTGATGGGGCTGCCATCTTATAGCTTCTGGTCAGGCTTTTCTGGAGAAGAAAAGAAAATAAAGGAAAGAAGAAATGGAAGAAAGGAAAGACTCCCTAGCCCTCGGATGTCCTAATAGCATCACGGTTGAAAAAAAGAGTTAACCAAGAGAGGTTAGATAGTAAAGTTAAAAGAGTCTGGTATAAGTAAGTGGAAGAAATACCAGATCGGTTAAAGATAAAAGTAAGGAGCAAAACACAAGTAAGTGGAAGCAATGTTTTGCTCAGCTTGGGCACCTTGTGGTCGCCATCCACATATCCCCTAGATGGGGACCCCTGAGGGTAAAAACATCAGATCTCTGGGCCGTCCTATGAAATGCTGGAGGGAAAATTTTCTATAGGATCATAACAGGCCTTGGCCTAATACTTGGAAGGAAGAAGAAGATACAAACAACAAAAGAAGCTGTACTGGCTTTATAATGTAATGTAAAATTTCAAAATAAATGTCTTCTTAATACAGAAGCCGCCATTTGCAAGATAGAAGCAAAGGTTTCATAGCATTTGGTGCGTGGGAATTAACAGCGTATATAAGAGAAAAATTTACATTTAGATTGGAACTTTCTCAGATAGCTCAGTCGGTAGAGTATTGGCCTAGAAAGCCAAAGGTCCTGGGTTCAAGCCCCAGTCTGAGCATATAATTTTTCTCTTGAAATATGATTTATCCATCATTGAGATGTATGAAATGAATAATAAAAACATTGAACACCTCATAGTGGAGGCAAGCAGTAGCATATTGGTTAAGGCACTGTGCTACAAGCCGGAAGGTCGAGGGTTCAAGTCCCGGTGGGGTTGGGATTTTTAAATTGACCCAAACCTTCCGGCAGCACTATGGTCCTGGGGTCGACTCAGCCTCTAATGGAAATGAGTAACAGACACTTGTTCTGGGGGTAAAGGTAGCCGTCATGCAGGGCTGACAACCCAACTGACATCAAGTGCCGATTGTCCAGAAAAAGTTGGAACCTTAACCTCCTACTACCCCAAGGGCTTCCTGAGGCCTGTAGTGGGATTACTTTACTTTTCTTTACTTTACCTCATAGTATTAATTCCTAAAAAAGTAATCTGGTCTTAGTTCTTTTTTTCCACCAACCCTTCATTTTCTAATATAAATGGCTGTACTACATTGCAACTTCTTATGAATGAGAGAAACTTACTTTTTCTTTATTTAACTTTCACAGGGAAAGAACATTAAGGCATTAGGATTCAACCATTTCGCTCACAAAGAAGCTGTATTCAATAGCCTAACACACAGATTGGTGAATGTACCCCTGAACCGTGAAAAATATGAAAAAGAAAAAGAATACATAATTAAAGTAGCAATAGAAAATGGTTATGAAGAGAACATGGTACACAAGAAAATAAATAAGTTTAAAAGGCAAAAACTAATTAATGAAAGCACACTTAAAAAACAAACAGAAGAGAACAGAAGATTCAAAAAATTCACTTACTATCCTTTAAAACACCACAAGTTCCAAAAAATTTTCAATAAGTTTAACATTCGATTGGCCCCAAAGAATGAATACAGCCTAAACAAGATAATTAAAACCAACAAAAATGAAAAAATTGGAGAAGAATATAAATCAGGAATATATCAGAGCAAATGTCAAGATTGCGACAAAATCTATATAGGAAAAACAAAAAGAAATTTAAAAACTAGATTGAAGGAACACCTTAGAAATGTAAAAAAGGGTGAAGTGGACAAGTCAGCTGTAGCAGCCCATGCTTGGTCTGAAAAACATTTAATTGATACAGAAGCTAGCCTAATCAAACAAACAGATAAACTAAAGGAACTCACAGTCTGGGAAAAAATCCACATCCAAAAAAACAAGAAAGACAAACTCATGAATTTTGAAACTCCCGCAAATTTTAACCTGATCCAGAGGTTCATCGGTCCACCGATAGAAGTAAGAAGGAAACCGCCAAGAAACGACATAACACGGTCGACCAGAGGCTATTGACGATGGAGATAAGCTCCGAAACTGCAGTATAGAAGAAAAAGGATATGAGGTGAGGTAATAAAAACATTAATTTAATTCTTACTTTTTCTTATTCTTGTTGTTTGCATTACTGAGTCGTAAGTGACAATCCACGGCTCCATTTACTAAATCCTGACGAGATGTTACTTCAAGTTGGCGTAGTTCCTGCACTGCTTTCTTCCTCGCTCTTTCAACAGCATCACTCCATGTTCCTAATTCATACTCCAGACCTCGGATGTTGGAAACTCTGCAATAAACAACAAATACATCACATTGGGAGGAACTGACAATATCACACAAGTGTGAAGAAACTATTCTGCAAGAAATATAAAAAAAATATGAGGCGAGTCTAAAATCCCCAACTCATAATAAATAAAAGAAATCTCATAGTGTTACTTCCTTCGTGTATTAAATAAATCAGGAATGTATCAGATAAAATGCAGGGATTCTGACAAAATTTACATATGAAAAACAAAAAAAGTTGAAAATAAGAGCGAAAAGAACATCTTAGAAATGTCAAAAATGGTGTGAAGTGGAAAATTCAGCAATAGCTATATTTAAATTAATATTGGGAAGTAAACATTTACCCTCTTACTAATAATCCATATATAACTTTTATACAAGGTTTATACACATCTCAGTTGAAAATTCTTACTAATAAACACTGTATTAGCTGTTCAGTGTAGAAGAGGTGTACAACTTTACATGGGAATCGTTATACATGCCTCCAGCCTTGTTTAAGGATTCTATAACTAGACAAAATGTCGGACATCAAGATCAACTGATTGTTTTCTTATGATATTGATGAAAGTTTCCTTAAATTTAACCCAAAATGCAACACTTTAACGACTGTTTGATGGATGCACAGGGCATAAATAATATTAATAAAGCTCTGGGTAGGAAAATAAAGGCATCATAAAATGCCTTTCGTTACACTCATTCTCGATTAGGCCTAAAAATATTTTAAAATTGAACATTGAATCACAAAAGGATATGTTCTACAATAATTGCTGTAGACAAGATTTAACCTGAATGTAGTTTAAATGCTTCATAATATTATTTTAAGAAAACTTTCTTGCATCTTTAATACATAACACACACACCGATATAAAAATGTATTTAAGTATACAGGTACTATTATTGCAAGAATATACATGTTAACTTGGTAGTCTTGTGGTTAGAGCTTCTGACTACGATGCGTGAGGTCGTAGGTTCGATTCCCGGTCAAACTATAGTGATTTTTTTTTTTTCGCTTGAAATGATATTTTGTTGTCGGTAACATTTCCTACTATTTTGAACGTTTTCTAACGCATCTTAAAACACTGCATATAATTCATAAGTAATGGGGAAAGCTTTTATTAGTTTCCAAGAATTGGTCGAAATTCTTGACGTTAGATGGCAGCACATTATCTGTGAAACCAATTCTACGTTTTATTTGACATAGCGTAAAGGGAAATGTATATAAATTAAAACACACTTATTTTTTCCGTACCTCCTCCAATTAGGGAATCTCTATTAATTCTTATCCATATTCATTTCTTACACAATTAATCACTAGTTGATGTTGTTTTATTTCTGTTACAAACTGCGAGTAATATTGTTCTGACGTCATTATGATGACGAATATGTGACGTATTGTGTATAACTGCTGTTTTGTTATATAGCTCCGGCACAACGTTTATTAGTAAGGAAATTATACGTGATCTACATAAGGCTTATATATTGTATAATTAAACAACTGATGAAAGCCTGTATTAGAGATTTTTATTAGTAAGACCGTATGTTGTTATATCAGTAATAGTGAGTGGAGAATATATTTTTATCGACTCATTTCAAATTTCTACAATACCGACAATATCATGTCCCTCTTCAGTCTATAGCTGCTCATGCTTGGTTTGACAAATATCTAATTGAATCAAAAGCCAGTCTAATTAAACAAATAGAAAAACTAAAAGAACTCACGATTTTGGGAAAAAATCCACATTCAAAAAAACAAGAAAAAAAAATTTATGAACTTCGAAATTCCCGCGGATTGTGATTGGATCCGGCGGTTATCGGTCCACCAACAGAGGGAAGAAGAAGCAGTTCTTCTGATTGACATAACATGCACAGCGATATTAGGCCTAGCCATTGTTCCCCAGTATCTAATATAATAAAAAAGGAATTTGTCATATTTTATCTAAATGTAATATCGGATTCTAATATGAAAGAGTAATAATAATCCTAAGTATTGCGAGTTAAAACTCAAAATAATCACGGAATCATTTACAGTACAACGAAAATATAAATAAATTGATAATTAGAACCGTAAAAAACATCGGAGAACATATTGTTTAAATAACTCACCTCATAGAATTCATGCTTCCATGATATCGCGATTTCAAACATAATCATGTTCATCGTCAGCCATAACTCCGACTGTTGAAATTCTTCGGCTGTCAACTATTCTATTGTCGCCATCTAAGATCGCGATATCATGGAAGCATGAATTCTATGAGGTGAGTTATTTAAACAATATGTTCTCCGATGATTTTTAATGATTATACCTCATAATGTTTACTTCCCAACATTAATTAAATATAATTAGAACCGTATAGCATTTTTATATAAAGTTTAATAAACTACCAACATCATAGAATTATTAGGTTAAAAGCACGGCCTAACTCATGGTTTTTTCACGCACAGCGTTACTGAATACAATAGGAAAGAACTTGAACAGTTTCTTTGTAATACAAAATACACGGCCAAGGTATTGTCAATCGGATATAATCCTCAATCTAGCTAATTACATTTGCACAGTAACATACAATAGACAGGTTTTCCCATCTTAACGAGCCAAGGATGCGTCCCAAAAGCAATTAAAATAGAAATATGTTAACACGGCAAGGGGACTATTTGTCGGAAGTGTGGTACATCCACACTAAGTAAATCATTAAGAAAATAAGATATAAAATTATTTTGGCAACTTAAGAATAAGAAATAGAGTTTGTACAACCTTTAGAAATGAATAATGGGCGTAAGCATCATCTAAAGAAGTATGACGTATAGGGAAGAGGAGGACCAATCACAAAACCTATAACATTTTAACTTTGTCAAGAGGCCTAAAGCATATATGTGGGCGGGGTCGTAAAAGACCTAATAAAAGTAAATAAATTATTTGTATTTAATTAATGTTGGGAAGTAAACATTATGAGGTATAATCATTAAAATTCATCGGAGAACATATTGTTTAAACAACTCACTTCATAGGATTCATGCTTCCATGATATCGCGATTTCAAACATAATCATGTTCATCGTCAGCCATAACTCCGACTGACGAAATTCTTCGGCCGTCAACTATTCTATTGTCGCCATCTTCAGTGCTGCCATCTATGGTTGAATTTATGAATTTCGAAATCAATGTAACAAAAATCAATGATTTCGAAGTTCATAAATTCAACCATAGATGGCAGCACTGAAGATGGCAACAATAGAATAGTTGACGGCCGAAGAATTTCGTCAGTCGGAGTTATGGTTGACGATGAACATGACTATGTTTGAAATCGCGATATCATGGAAGCATGAATCCTATGAGGTGAGTTGTTTTAAACAATGTTCTCCGATGAATTTTAAATTATTTGTATTATTTTTAGTCTGATCATCTTACCTCAATATTAATATTAATAATAATACAATTAAAATAACCTCAAAATATCACTTCCTAAAATTAAATATTAAATTATTTGTGACAAGTATCGTGCACTACTTGTTGGCCTGCCGTCGAACAGGGCACATTTCTGGCAGATCTAAAACACTAATCTTAGTTTGTTTAAATTAATCAAAGTTGAGATCATCTCCCATTCTGCTTGGGCATTCAGATTGGTAGTCGGAATGCCGACTGCACGTATTCATCAACAACAATAAATTCACAACAGTGTTAACTCTACAGAATCCTCCAGTGATTTACCTAATCATTTATATCACTTTAACCTTCCTCTCGTATACCTAGAGAAGATATCAGCTCACCTGAACCTGAATCTGAGTAGTCCGGCGCACCAACTGTCCAGATACCCATATCCTTGGACACCCAAACAATCCTGTATTGATATTTTATTTTAGGAAGTGATATTTTGAGGTTAGTTTAATTATATTATTTTTAGTCTGATCATTTTACCTCAATATTAATGTTGATTTGTTCTTGGACATGTTTCAAAACAATTCTGTTTTATCGACAGCTTGTCCAGACTAATAATATTGAGGTAAGATGATCAGACTAAAAATAATATAAACCAGTATTGACCCTATCCTCCCCTCGAAACATCAGTCAACAAGAAAGTAGTGAAGATGAAGCTGCCAAGGCATTGAAACCGTGGTCTACTTAAAAGACTGGATATGAGGTGAGGTATGAAGCATTGTAATTTAATCTTAAATTAAACCTCATAGTGATTTTTTCCTATAAAAGTTCAAATACATCACATTTAGGCTGTCTGTCCATGAGGCGTAACATCATACATCCGTATAATAAATTTGGGAATTTTTAACTTCTTCTTCTTCTTCCTTCCAAGTATTAAGCCAAGGCCTGTTATGATCCTATAGAAAATTTTCCCTCCAGCGTTTCATAGGACGGCCCAGTGATCTTCGTTCTCTTGGTATATAATTATAAACAGCTTTGGGGATCCGATCCCATCTGGTGTAACCCGCTGTTCTATGCATGAATCTCATTTCACAAGCCGTTATTCTGCTTTCATGTTTCTTTTTAGTGTCCATGCCTCACTACCATAGGTCAACACTGGTCTAGCCAAAGTGTTATATAAACGTAATCTGGTGTTTTTTTGTACAAGGGAAGATTTCATAACTTGATTAATAATTCCTAAACTTTTATTATAACTAGTAATTTTTTCAGGGATATCCTTTTCATCCCAGATAGAGAGATAATATCCAAGATATTTAAATTGGTTAGATCTCTCTAAAATTTTATTCTGGATACAGATTTTACTTTGTATGGGGTCCTTCCCATGAAATGCCATAATTTTAATTTTGTGAATTTTTAACATTATGAGGTTTTATTGATAAGAATCAAATGAATCGTGAATTCTTCTTAGCTCATATTTCTATGTTTTTTAAACACATCACCGCAGTATCGGCAACCATCGTCAGCTGTCGTAAAATGAACCTACAGGTTTATTAGTGCCAGTAAGTTAGTTAAAGTTTGTCAGATGCAATAGTTACCTATTAATAACACTCTCCTGTCCTGGAACTTTGTTCTCCAGAAGGTCGTCTCTGATCCTGCTCAACAGTTCTGCCTCTTCACCTTGCAAGACAAGCCACGCGAGCAGCTGTTCCCACCAGTCATCCCGCCCCATGCTGAATCCATTCTCTAGCTCATTCACAGTCACTGATAAGTTTGCCAGAGTTTCTTGTGCTGCAGCTACCTGTTCATATAAATTAATGCACAATTAAGAAAATGATACATAGATACACAGAATCTCTAAAGTCACTACCATTTCCATGAAAACATTTAAATTTTTTTCTTTTATTTGCATACACTGTCCCGGACAATAACCCAGCATTCAATCCCTACCTTCTCGTGGTGCAGCTGTTAACATATTAAATTAATATTGGGAAGCTAAAGCTATTACTATGATAGAAATAAGTAAATTAATAAACACAATTAAATTATTGTAAATCAATGGTAAAGAGAAAAAATTTTGCCTGAACCGGGAATCGAACCCCGAACCTTTAGCTTTCCGTGCTAATGCTCAGACCACTGAGCTAATCCAGGCTTCATTCCCATCCAAGCAAGAATCCTTCCTTTACCTTTACTCTACTGGCCCCACATTCAATTGCAATAAATCATCATTCACAAATACACAATGAATGGCTTCTACCTGAAGAAGACATGAAGGGACTCCACACAGCTATAGCATTATTTATTAAATTAATATTGAGAAGCTAAAGCTATTACTATGATAGAAATAAATAAATTAATAAACACAATTAGATTATTGTAATCAATGGTAAAGAGAAAATTTTTGCCTGAACCGGAAATCGAACCCCGAACCTTTAGCTTTCCAAACTAATGCTCAGACCACTGAGGTGCGGCCAGTAGAGTAAAGGTAAAGGAAGGATTCTTGCTTGGATGGGAATGAAGCCTGGATTAGCTCAGTGGTCTGAGCATTAGCCCGGAAAGCTAAAGGTTCGGGGTTCGATTCCCGGTTCAGGCAAAAAATTTTCTCTTTACCATTGATTTACAATAATTTAATTGTGTTAACATATTGTTTATGCAATATGAATCAAAGGGATGGTCTACCCACCAATTAGCACCGGTCAGCTTGGTGGGTTATACATTGATCTGGTATTTCTTGCTTATCTAGTACCAGATCCCTCTTTTTTACTTTCCTATCCAGTCTCCCTTGACTGACCTCTTGTTTTCTTTGACCCGGATGGTATTAGAATATTCGAAGCTGAAGGGTTCATTACTGTCTTTCCTGTATCTCTTTCTTTTAACCTCGTGGGCACTCACCTTGAATGCTCACATAAGCTGCATGTTCAAATGCAGCCCCATTATAACTTACAGCGTAAGTATGTAATGGATATGTGTCATCAGCTACGGCTGGCTGGATACACGTAATGAAGAATGAACACTGTTAGCTTAGTGCAACATGTTTAGCGCGGAAGAAGGGTTGCATTAAGGTAGAATATTTTTATCATTCACCTCATATTGTTCTTCTTATTTGACTATAAACTAGTTTCGGTACATAGTTTCTGTTCCATCCTCAGTATCGTCACGACCGTTGTTCTGTCGTCTTGAAGAGCTGTCCTTCTCTCATTCCATTGGCTGACTAAAAAACCTCGAAACCAGGTCATTCTCACCGGGAATTTCGAAGTTCATTAATTTCTTCTTTTCGCTCTTTTGAATGTAGATCTTTTCCCAAACAGTAAGTTCTTTTGGTTTTTCTATTTGTTTTAATAATTTAGCTTCTTTCTCGATAAGATGTTTTTCAGACAATGCATGGGCAGCCACTGCAGATTTTTCTACTTCCCCTTTCTCAAAAAAATAAACAAGTTCAAAAGACAAAAATTTATTAATCAAAGCACTCTTCTAAAAGTAAAAGAAGATAATGTAAAATTTAGAAAATTCACATATCATCCATTAAAACACCACAAGTTTCAAATTTTTTTAAAGATTTCAACGTAAGGTTAGCACCCAAAAATGACTACAGCATCAGTAGACTGATTAGACCTAATAAGAATGAGAAAATTAAGAAGAAAACAAATCAGGGATTTTTCAAATTAAATGTGAAGAATGTGAGAAATTCTACATAGGAAAAACTAAAAGAAATTTGAAAACTAGAGTGAAAGAACATCTCAGGAATGTCAAGAAAAGGGAAAGCTGACGATAAAACAGAATTGTCTTGAAACATGTCCAAGAACAAATCAACATTAATATTGAGGTAAGATGTCCAGACCAAAAATAATATAATTAAGTACCAACTAAATTGGAAATAGTATCTAGAAAGAATGAGTTCAAATCGGATCCCCAAAGCTGTTTATAAGTATATACCAAGAGGATGAAGATCACTGGGCCTATGAAACGCTGGAGGGAAAATTTTCTATAGGATCATAACAGGCCTTGGCCTAATACTTGGAAGGAAGAAGAAGAAGATATGAAAATCAAAACTAAGTTTTATTTTTATTTAATTAATAAATATGGATTTTCATCAAGTAAACACCAACTCAATTGACTATATTGTTTTGTTTATTTTATTTTCCCTTGTATTTTTTTAATTTTATTTTGTGCCAGAATTTATTTTATGTCTTGAAACCGACTCCTAAATTCATATATTTTGTTTTCTCTCTCCCTTTAACGAAAACTTTGTAATTTATAACGGGCTTCCAATATAAACCCGGACCGGCCTCATGGGGTTTCACCTGTCAGGCAGCATTCTCTCCTCGTCCGCATTTCACTCTGCCAGCAGCTTGTCCTTGAACTAGTCAGTTTACTATCGTTCGACAAGATGAGACGTCAGCTGACATTAGAGCAGCGCATTTATGTGTGTAAATGTTATTATAAATGCGAATCAGCTCGTCGCGTTTGCGAGGAATTTATTCGGAACTTCCCTGGACAATTACCTCCTTCCAGATCGACAATCCACGATCTTGTGACTAAATTTGAGACCACTGGTTCAGTACAAAATAAGAAACACACGCGAAGAAGAGAAATCATATGGGTGGTTTCAACAAGATTCTGCTACTGCTCATACTGCAGAGGGGTACATGAATAAAATTAGATCTAACAGATCTAACAGTGTGTGATTTTTATTTGTGGGGTAGCCTGAAAGACAAAGTGTACAAAACAAATCCGCACACATTGGAAGAACTGAAGAACAACATAAGAAATGAAATCAGAAACTTGACAGTGCCCGAACTACAGCATGTCAATCTAAATGTGTTTACTCGGTTATAATGCCTGTTTAACTGCAGGAGGACAACATTTCCAGCATTTTCTATAAGGTAAGAAAACAGTTCAAGGACGGGTGGCAGGCAGGGTGAATTGCGGGAGGAAGAGACAGCGCTGCATGCCGGGTGAAACTCCGTGAGGCCGGTCCGGTTTTATATTGAAAGCCCTGTATATTCTATATGCATTATTTCTGTAACTGAACCGCAGTTGAGCATGAGCACTCCACATTCGGATGTCAATACTGTACACAAAAGTTATTCTTATTCTTAAAACATCCTGTATATGACATAATCTAACCTGGGAATCACATTTTCGCATGTATTTCTGCTCCAGAACCTTAGCTTCTTCCCTGAGCTTATCATCTCGCAGAGTTGGAGCGATGCCTTTATACTTGCCATCCAGCATGTCAGCCAAATTGTGCAATGTGTGTATCATCTATAACAGACGAAATACATATCTCATAACCAGCTTTAAAAAAATCATCTCATTACATCATTCACAGCTATAAGTTAGTGTCTTACCTGCAGTTTATCAGTCTTCAGTTTACCCTTGTATTCCTCAGCTATTCTAAGCACATCTCTATATGTGTCTACAGCTTCTGGCCAGTTCTCTCTAATGATATGTATACCAGCCAAACCTACAAATTGAACACAAATAAAAGAAATATAATAAATTTTGGAATTTTTACATTATGAGGTTTTCTTAATAAGAATCAAATGAATTGTGAATTCTTCTTAGCTCATTCATCTATGTTCTTTTAACACAGAACTGCAGTATCGGGAAACAATATCATTGCCACCTTCAGCTGTTTTCACGACTGTCAATTTTTTTTTATAGTCATGAAAACAGTTGAAGATGGGAATGATATGTTTCCCGATTCTGCAGTTCTGTGTTAAAAAAAAAAACATAGATGTATAAGATAAGAAGATTTCACGATTCATTTGATTCATATTAACAAATAAAAGAGTACCATAAATGATTACTCCTGTTTTGTAATTGTTTGAGATTATCATATTTAAGTCCACCGCTGTGGTCTCGAGGTGGTAGCATGCTGCCTTGTCATGCAGCGGGCCCGGGTTCGATTCCCAGTCGGAACAGGATCCTGGGTGAGGTTTTTTTCCTCACCTGTAAGATAAATGTCAGTAAGCTTAGGGCCCAAGAGTCCCCAAAAATCAATCCTATGATGCTCTAATAAACTATGTGCTGCTATAGCTGATTTTTCAATTTCTCCATTCTTTATATTTCTGAAGTGTTCTTTTTTACGAGTTTCCAAATTCCTTTTTGTTTTTCCTATATATATAAATTTACTTACCATCCTGAAGTTCATAATAAGTTTCAAAAAATTTTCAGAAAATTTAATATAACATTGGCTCCAATTAACAAATTTAGCCTGGGTAATCTTCTGTTAACTAATAATAAATTTAACACCCCAGACAACAAAAAATCTGGAATTTATCAAATTGATTGCAAAGATTGCAACAGGATATATATATAGGAAAAACAAAAAGGAATTTGGAAATTCGTAAAAAAGAACACTTCAGAAATATAAAGAATGGAGAAATTGAAAAATCAGCTATAGCAGCACATAGTTTATTAGAGCATCATAGGATTGAAAAAGAAGCAAAACTTTTGAAACATCTATCAAAACCTTCAGATTTAACAATTTGGGAAAAAATATATATTCAAAAAAACCATACTAGAACTATGAACTTCGAGATTGCGGACGAACCTAGCTTGATTACAAAGTTCTTCAAAAATACAACAGATGGCAGTTTAGAAAATGATTCATTAAAATGAACACCAGATGGCAGTTTAGAAAATAATTCTTTAAAAGAACATCAGATGGCAGTTTGGATAATTATCAACAAAAGTAAAAATTGACAATCGTGAAAACAGCTGATGATGGTGATACGAAATTGCCGATACTGCAGTGCTGTATTTAAAGAAATATAGAAGTATGAGGTATGAAATAATCACGATTAATTTAATTCTTACTATTGAGTAACACTAAGAAATTAGGACTGGAATTAAATATCAGTAAAACTAAATATATGGTCATGCGTAGAAATACATTATACAATGGAAATGGACAGCTGATGACAAATGAGGGAAATTTTGAGGAAGTTGCTGAATTCAAGAGTGGTTAAGGCAGGAAGCCTCGGTGCAGAGCTACGGGATTTGCGCTGGTTCGAGTCCCCATGGGGGAAGAAATTTTCTCATGGTATTTCGGCCAGTATGGGACCGGTGCCCATCCAGCATCATGAGTCATTTGGGTAGCTACAATAAGTAGCGGCTCCAGGTTGAGAAAACCAGCTATAACGGCTGGGGGACTCGACATGCTGACCACATGTCACCCCTATACTGGCTGATGATCATCTACCTCTGTGATTGACACATGTGGATGTGAGGCCAGCAGCCGGATGGTAGGCTAAGGGCCTTCTAGGCCTGTCGCGCCAGGAGTTTTGCTGAATTCAAATACCTAGGAACAATAATCACAAATAGGAATGAGATGCTCAAAGAAATTAAACATAGGCTCAATTCTGGAAATGCGTGCTATTATGTATTACAGAGACTTTTGATGTCCCAACTCCTTTCAAAAAACGTTAAACTGAGAAAATATATAAAACTATTATTCTACCAGTTATACTATATGGGTGCGAAACATGGACTCTTACTTTAAGGGAAGAAGAGGAGATTACGAGTATTTGAGAATAAAGTACTTAGGAAAATTTTTGGACCAAAGAGAGATGAACAAACAGGTGAATGGAGAAGACTACATAACAGTGAACTACATGGTCTTTAGGAAGCCAGATATAATAAGAACAGTTGAGTCTCATAGACTGCGATGGGCGGGACATGTGGCACGTATGGAGAATGAAAGATGTGCATGGAAGCTTCTTGTAGGAAAACCAGAGAGAAAACACCCAGTTGGTAGACCATGAATGAGGTGGGAGAATAACATTAACTATGATTTGGAGGAAGTAGATTATACAGGGAATGATTGGAAAACATTAGCTCAGGATAGGGATGTATGGAGAGCTTATGTCTGTGTGGCCATGAACCTATGGGTTCGATAGTGCCAGTGAGTAAGTAAGTATGGTAACAACTAGTCAACCAGGACCATTTTTTTTAGTATTTACTTAAAGTAGTTGGAATAACTCCTTTCAAAAAACGTTAAGCTGAAAATATATAAAATTATTATTCTACCAGTTATATTATATGGGTGCGAAACATGGACTCTTACTTTAAGGGAGGAAAGGAGATTACGAGTATTTGAGAATAAAGTTCTTAGGAAAATTTTTGGACCAAAGAGAGATGAACAGACAGGTGAATGGAGAAGACTACATAACAATGAACTACATGGTCTTTATAGGAAGCCAGATATAATAAGAACAGTTAAGTCTCGTAGACTGCGATGGGCAGGACATGTTACGCGTATGGGGAATGAAAGACGTGCATGGAAGCTTCTTGTAGGAAAGCCAGAGGGAAAACGCCCAGTTGGTAGGCCAAGAATGAGGTGGGAGAACAACATTAACTATGATTTGAGGGAAGTATATTATACAGGGAATGATTGGAAAGCATTAGCTCAGGATAGGGATGTATGGAGAGCTTATGTCCGCGCGGCCATGAACCTTCGGGTTCGATAGTGCCAGTGAGTAAGTAAGTAAGTAAGTTGGAATATGAATAGTAGAATGTTATTTTTACTGATCATGTTGTACACACCGTTTAATGAAGCGATATGTTGTCTCAATGCTTCCTCACACTCGGACTGTGTTTCTTGATCAGAGATTCTAGCAGCTCCTCCATGCTCATTGTAGCTTTAGTTGCAGTAAGAAACTGCCCTCTCACTGCCTGCGGATGTGAACATGCCTGGCGTAGACGCAGCAATGGTCCTAATATCTGAAACATTTCCAATCAATATAACAAATATCGATACCATATAAAAGAAATAGAGGAAAACAAAAAATTCAAGAAATTCACTTACCACCCATTGAAGGATCACAAGTTTCAAAATTTTTTTTTAAAAAGTTTAACATAAGATTGGAACCAAAGAATGAATATAGCCTCATTAGGATAATTAAAACCAACAAAAATTACAAAATTGAAGAAGATAACAAATCAGGCATTTACCAGATTAAATTTGGAGATTATGACAAAATTTATAGAGGGAAAACAAAAAGAAATTTGAAAACCAGGGTGAAAGAACATTAGTAATATAATTCGAGATATCAAATTGAATTTATCAAATTGATTGCAAAGATTGCAACAAGATATATATAGGAAAAACAAAAAGGAACTTGGAAACGCGTAAAAAAGAACACTTCAGAAACATAAAAAATTGAGAAATTGAAAAATCAACTATAGCAGCTCATAGTTTATTAGAGCATCATAGGATTGAAAAAGAAGCAAAACTTTTGAAACATCTATCTAAACCTTTGGATTTAACAGTTTGGGGAAAAAATATATATTCAAAAAAACCATACTAGAACCATGAACTTCGAGATTGCGGACGAATCGAGCTTGATTACAAAGTTCTTCAAAAATACAACAGATGGCAGTTTACAAAATGATTCATTCCAAATAACACCAGATGGCAGTTTGGATGATTACTGGCAGAAGAAAGAATTGACAGTCGTGAAAACAGCTGAGGATGGTGACAATGGGTCGCCGATACTGCAGTGCTGTGTTTAAAAAAAGATAAAAATATGAGGTAAGAAGAAATCACGATTCATTTAATTCTTATTAATTGAACCTCATAATGTTAAAAATTCCCAAATTTAATACATAAAATTAATATTGAAGTAAGATGATCAGACTAAAAATAATATAATCATCTTGAAATGTTAAATTATATCCCAAATAATTATTGGAATAAATAAATATAAAATAATGAAAGTGAAGTAAAATGTTACCTTGTAATAGTTTGCCTGTCAAGTGTATCCAGAGGAATATCAAGACTGTTCATTTTGCTGAGTTTGTCAATGAAATCCTGAGAACATTCTGAGTGCTGTCTGCGATAAAAGTGTTCCTCCACCGGTGAGAAATGTAACCATTCCAACTCTTCCGTCTGCTCAGGAATGTTTATCTGTGAATAACATATCAATTTATTAATCTATTTATTTAATTTTTTTATTGTGAAATTCCTGGAGAAAAAAATTGGATTTCGAACTTCAACAGTCAGCCAATAGAGGGAGCAGAAAACAACCTACAGGATCACCAACCGCCGTTTTGACAGTTAGAAAGAATTGATAATGATGCTTAAAACATTAAACCCGGGTCTTCAAATTATGTATATTAAAAATTATATATTTTTTCTCTTCAAATAAAGTTTGTCAATCGGTGAGAAGTGATAAATTTGTAATACAGTTGTGGATAAGAATCAAATGAATTGTGAATTCTTCTTACCTCATACACCTATGTTTTTTAACACAGAAAACAGATGTATGAGGTAAGAAGAATTCATGATTCATTTTGATTTTTATTAAGAAAACTTCATTCATTCATTTTGAGAATTTTCCTCATCATTGAGGGTTTTCTCCAACCAATCTTGGTAATTAACATGAATTAAAAAAATATATATACATATTTAGACGTTATACTATATTTTTGACATTTGGCAATGAAGGCAAATATGATATATATATATTATATATATATATAAATGACTACGGACTTATTCATAATGTAAAAATTCCCAACTTTATTTATATGAAGAGTTGTGGATGTCTTGGTCCTCAGAAACAATTTATCATTTTAAATTTGGATTACAATTCTGCCAATGCCAGAGAAGAAACCAGAAATGACATAAAAGACAACCTATACCCGAGTCGTCATATCTCCGGCTCTAAAGTTTAGGTTGTACGAGGGGTAAAGGGAGAATTTGCCCTCTACTGCCAATAAGGATATAGTTGTAGTGCGAGTAGATGTCTGCCACAACCAATCACTAGTCTCGATGCAGCTATAGCACCCTAGTAAGGTTTAAAACTGCTGAGATGTTGTCAGCTGTATGTCTGCTAATCGTATACATAAAGAGGCCACTCCCACTGAATATCCATATCGGTAACACTGTCGTGAAAACATCAAGGCCGAAGAATCAGTGGCTGCAGTATAGTGGCATTAGACAAATAAATAAATAAATAAATAAAGTTTTAGGAACAGTTGAAATTTTGACTGAAGATGGAGGCAAAAGCCTTTGAAACTGGTATTATGAAAACATGGAACATTATGAGGTGAGATGAAAGAATATTTAAACGACTTGAATCATAAATTAAAAAAAAAAAGCATGGAAATGTAAAATATGGGATAAACAGATAAATAGGCATGAGCTGCTCATCTGTAAACAGAAAATCATAGAATTGAAGAGAAGTTAAAATAGGTGAAACAACTGGGAAAACAAACAGAACTCATTGTAATTTATAAAAATCTTTTCACAGCAAACTCCCGATTATCCATGCATGTATTATCCGGTTTGCAGATTATCCGGGCATGATTTTTACTGCATTTTTTAAAAATACTGTATTTTGTATTGTTATGAAAAAATTCTTTATTTTTAAACGTGCTACTGTGAACTGCACTTAGAAACTATCACAATAGAGTAACCTTCACTCACAACCCCCTGACACGTTTAACGGTACTAACCAACATTCTGAGAATACAAACAATTACGGAAATTTCCGTTGCGTGGGTCACTGAAAGTTTGTTGTTACAGATTGAAACCACGGATATGCTGTGGCAGTGGGTTTATCGCTGGTTAGTAGCGTGGTCAGCGATGGTTACTAGTCAGCGATAACCGTACTAGTGTGGGAATCGCTGATTATTGTCATCGCTGGTTATAAGTGTGGATATTGGTGGTTACTAGTGTAGTTGTCACTGGTTACGGCAGCCATTTTGAATAACTATCAAGACCACTCTGACAGGAAATAGTCCCCTTTTTTTTTTTTTTTCATATTTACAAGTAAAATAAAATAATGATAATTATGACTCGCACCTAAATACATTTAATATAACATGTTATGAATATTTGTTGCATGCAAGTACTGTTTAAAGTGGGTAAATAGGCTAAATTTCTTATCAACTTCCACAGTGTCGAATAACTTAATTGAATTATCCATGTTTTTTCGATTTTCTGTGCATATCTCGGTCCCAATTAACACGGATAATCGGGAGTTTGCTGTATTATTAATTTTTTCTCTTCAAATATAATTTGTCCTTCAGTGAGAAGTATTAAATTAATAATAAAAACATCGAAAAAGCCCTACTGACTTTATAAAGTAATGTTTAAATTCCCATTAAATGTCTTCTTAAATAAGAAGCCGTCATTTGAATGATCAAGCAAAGGCTCATAGTATTCGGCACTCAGGAATTAACAATGTATAAGAGAAAAATTTGCATTGAGATTGGAGTGCTCAGGTAGCTCAGTGGTAGAGCATTGGCCTAGAAAGTCAAAGGTCCTGGGTTCAAACCCGGTCTGAGTATATAATTTTTCTCTTAAAATATAAAAAAAAATATTATAAAAATCTGTTACCTGATGCAGAACATCTTTCTTTGCAGTGCGCCACATAATTTTCCCCATCAACTCGTACAATGGTTTGTTGTCTCCATGACAGTAAGGTCCGTACACAAGATCCTGCCACCATCTTAAATCTTGGTGAGGATCTATCCCCAGAAATTGCACCAATCCAAACAGATCTGCAACATAAAACAGAATAACTAGCTACCTAATTGGGATTATCAAACCTGCGTATGACTGCACAAACATATCAGTTCTCCATACAGCCCTATCTTGGGCTAATATTTTCCAAAATAAAAACAAACCAAGAAACGAAACTGTTGCAATAGTAAGATTGACTCCTGTATTCAACTGTTCAACGTTTATAGTGTCAACATACTCCATCTACCAGTTGTACCATATGTCAACAGGAAGACACCATCATGGATTATGCCATATAAAACAATGCCCTAAAGGCTCTTAAAGTGATCCTCGCAAAAACAAAACCATGTGACCTGCTCGCTTTTCATTGGTTATGGACACCAACATATGTTGTAGAAGCAATAAGTACATGAAAAAGTAGTTCCCTTCATTAAATTACAAATATGTTCTCTGAATACACTTGTTATTCTTTGTGAATGCAAATATATAATCAAAACATACAAAATATTCTAAAATACTGTATACCTAATCCATAATTATAAGTTAAAGTAAGAGTGAGTGGAGAACATATTTTAACGACTCACCTCATATAATTTCAAATTTATTTGATACCAGAGGTTTCAGACAATATCTTCTCCCTCTTCAGTCATGACTTCCACTGATGAAATTCTCTGGTTGTTGATTTCTCTATGGACATCACCTCTTGTGCTGCCATCTTTGGTGGGATTATAAACTTTGAAATTAAATTTTTATCCACTGAAATATCGAAGTTCATAGATTGATATTTATTCTTCTGAATGAATATCTTTTCCCAAATTGTCAATTCCAACGGTTTATCCAATTGTTTCAAAAGTTTTGCCTCTTTTTCAATTTTATGATGTTCTAGCAAACTATGTGCAGCAATTGCGGATTTTTCAATTTCAATTGTAAAAAAAAAACAATTATTTAAAATGTATTTCACAAGTTCAGTAAAAAATCTCACCAGCTTTCTTGTAATCTACCCCATTCAACGATCACATGTCTTATATACTTCACATGTGCTCCCTGTCAATGTGACAGTAATTGTGGCGCGATGGCGGATGGATGCAATTGGCTTTTGTTTATGTTAGGATCACTCTAAGAGCGGATAAGGTATGGACTCAATCTCAACAACAGTAAAACATAAAGATAAATGATCTTCTTCTTCTTCCAAGTATTAGGCCAAGGCCTGTTACGATCCTATAGAAAATTTTCCCTCCAGCGTTTCATAGGACGGCCCAGTGATCTTCGTCCTCTTGGTATATAATTATAAACAGCTTTGGGGATCCGATTTGAACTCATTCTTTCAAGATGGTGTTTCCAATTTAGTCGGTACTGTTTAATATATTGCAAAATTGGCGTAGTCTTCAATTCTTTTAAGATATCGGTGTTCCTTTTCCGATCCCATTTGGTGTAACCCGCTGTTCTGCGCATGAATCTCATTTCACAAGCCGTTATTCTGCTTTCATGTTGTCTTTTTACTGTCCATGCTTCACTACCATAGGTCAACACTGGTCTAGCCAAAGTGTTATATAAACGTAATCTGGTGTTTTTTGTACAAGGGATAGTTTCATAACTTACTTACTCACTGGCACTATCGAACCCGTAGGTTCATGGCCGCGCGGACATAAGCTCTCCATACATCCCTATCCTGAGCCAATGCTTTCCAATCATTCCCTGTATAAATCTACTTCATAATCTACTTCCCTCAAGATGGTTTCATAACTTGATTGATAATTCCTAAACTTTTATTATAACTAGTAACTTTTTCAGGGATATCCTTTTCATCCCAGATAGAGAGATAATATCCAAGATATTTAAATTGATTAGATCTCTCTAAAATTTTATTCTGGAGACAGATTTTACTTCACTTCTTCACTTCGTGGGCTAGGCAAAATGCCTATTCCGCCTCACAGTTGTTCTGTCCATCTTTTCACTTGCCTTCCTACATTCCTTGAACCTCTTGGCTTGTAGTTAAATGCTACTTTTGGTAATCTTGTTACATTCATTCTTCCTACATGTCTAAACCATTTTTCTCCATATTCTTTGATTTTATCATTTAATGGATATATATTTAACTCTGTTCTTATATCTTCATTTTTTAACCGATCCATTCTTGTGCAGCCTTTTGTTCTTCTAAGGAAGTTCATTTCTACACTTTGTATTCTACTTTGTAATTTTTTGTAATTACCCAAGTTTCACTCCCATAAAGTAATGCAGGAACTGCCAATGTTTTATAAACTTCAATCTAGTACCTCTTTTTGTTTTGTTCTTTAATGTTTTGTGTATAGTTCCGCATATCATTTGAAATCTTGACAGTTTCACATTATGTCTTTTTCAGTTTTTGTGTTTATAGTAAAATTACAACCAAATAATTAAAATTTGTTACTTGTTCCAGAGGTTTGTTGTCTATTATGATTGTTTATCTTATATGTTCACTTCCCAAAATGCCATTATTTTCGATTTTTATTTTAAAATTATATTCATGGCATAACTGATTTAATTGATGTAAAGAGTATTGCAAATTATTTTAATTTTCTTGAATAATAACCACATCATCAGCATACATTAAAACATTTCATAAACCTCATAGTGTTATTTCCTATCTACATAACTTAATTTCATATTTTAAAATGGTCCATTCTTATACCAACCTATTTGGATGATGTCATTAATATATAAATAAAAAAGGGTAAGTGATAAACTACAAAACTACACCCTTGTCTTACACCTCTATTTATTAAAATTGGTTCGGTCTTTGATGTGCCTATATTTATTATAATTTGAGATTTTTCATATAAACTTCGTATCACATAAATATAATGAGGGTAGATCAAATTTAGGGTTCTATATTAAGTTATGTAGTAGGAAATAACACTATGAGGTTTATTTTAATTACTTCTTAGTTGTTTTTTTGACTCACCTCACATTTATTGACTTCCTTGCGGACCCTGGGTTTCGTCACTACTTCTGTGACATTCTCAATGCAAACCAAGTTCACAGAGGTGAGTCAAAAAACAACTAAGAAATAATTTAAGGTTCTATTCTTGATTCAAGGATATTTTTTCTCATTACTATAAATTGTACTAGCTTAGATGGGTATAATAATTTGATTTGTTCGTTTCTAACCATCAAGATAACTGTCAACCATTGCACACTGAACCTTACCTTCAAATTTCATTCAGAGGAGTATTGTGATGTACAAAGACCGTGTCCAAAAATTATCTGCCATTTTTAATTGCAAGGCACTAAAATCCAGTGCCAAATCTCTCATTTAAAATATAGGGAAGTATCACAATTACTGTATTGGCAGACTGGATAACCCTCACTACCTCTCATCTGCACCGCATCCTGCCTCATTTCATTCTGCAATTAACTCATGCAGGGATATATATCTGCTCCATATAATGAGTTGCCTGGATTCTACAGAGTGATTCAGAAATATGGCTATACGTTTGATCGCATTTTGTGTCGAACATATTATTATTGAAGGAAATATGGTTATCATTGGAAAGGGAATCCTTCAAATTTTAACAACACAACAAAACAAAACAAATCATGCTCACGTGCAGCTTGGCGGGTTGATTTTTGTGGGCTAACGTTGAATGCCTCCACAATTCTCTTCATTATTTCTGCATCCGTGCTAATGTGATGCCTTCCAGGAGGTTTGATTTTCTGAATCCTTCCCGTTTCCAGCAGTCGTTTTCTCCACTTCCCCACAGTCGACGGCTGCAATGCTACGTTAAACTCACGTCTTGCGGCCTCACGATCATTAGCATATGTCAATCGACACTGTTTTGTTTTATTCCATTGTTGTAATTTGAATAATTGCCTTTCCAACGGTAATTTCATATTTCCTGTAATGGTAATATTTTCATCAAACAACGCGATCAAACGTATAGCCATATTTATGATTCACCCCATAGCTTCAATTTCTGTGCCTTTCAGGTAAAAATGACAGATATTTTTTTAGACGTGGCCTTGGTACATCACGATGCTTCCCTGGGAGAAATTTTAAGGTGGGGCTCGGCAAGCAATGGTTGACGGTTTCCTTGGAAGTAGGTTCCCTAAAATTAGAGGATAGTTACCATGTACAGATTTCTGTACTGGAGTTCCTGTGATGGCCCAGCGATGAACTGCTCCAAGTCTTCTAGCCATCTCGGCTGTTCTGCTTCCAGTGCATTCCACCATCTGGGCTTCGTCCAGACACAATCGCCACCACTGGACACACGGCAGGGGAGATGGAGGGGCCAGAAATCTCTTCACATGTCTTAACCTATATCACGATAAAATTCACATAACTGACTGCTGGTACCATCAAACCCAGAGGTTCACGACTATTTAGAAGCAAGTATGAAATCCTATTATCAACAGAGAAAGCAGGAGGTCGTTCTTCAAGACAATGTAATGGTCATGAAAGTACCGCGGATAAAACCTAATAAGGTCCCAAAACTGGTCTAACAAGAAGAAGATAATTTTTTTTCACTAATAAGAACATTTTATATTAAAATTCCCAACCTCACCAGGCAATGGTATTGTTGGTTGGTTGGTATCTAATGTCGAGCATTTGATAATGAAATCATTCGCTCTCTTACACTCCAATATTTAGCAGAAAGGCTGGTCTCTTCTACAAAAGCTGGCTGCGGAAAGGCTACTGTATTTAACAGGGAGGAGACAATTTAATTCCTTTCATCGAAGGCTTAAAGGAACCGACCTGGACAGTAACGTAGTGTCCATCCCTCACCTTCTCGTGGTGCAGCTGTTAGTAATCATGCTTATGCATGATGAACGAAAGGGAAGGGCTACTCACCAATAAGCACTGGTCAGCTTGGTGAGCTTTTCTTTTTTGACCGAATTGGTATTAATTATTCTTCTTAAAATTCATCGGAGAACATATTGTTTAAACAACTCACCTCATAGGAATTATTCTTCTTCCCATACCAATTCCCTCTTTCAACTTTTCTATCCAGTCTGCCTTGACTGACCTCTTGTTTCTTTCGACCCTGATGGTATTAGAGTATTCGAGGCCTAGGGGTTCATTTCTCCTTTCTTCCTATACCTACTTTCTCTCTACGGGTGACGTAACGGCCACATGTGGTGCCTACTACTAAATGGTTACAACTAGTTTATTGTACTCCAATACAAATATGAAGCCCTGGCAATGGTATTGTTGAATATTACAAAAATTCATACTGTTATTTATGAGGTTCTTCAATTAATAAAGCGGGTCGATTCTTATCTTCCTCATACTTCAAGTTTTTGTAACATGGGAACTACAGTTTTCAAGAGGCATCCCTCTCGTCCTCTGTCAATACCACGAGTGCCGAATTTTTATTTGAATCTCCATCTACCAAGTTGCATCTGGTGTTGATTTGATGAACCTTGAGATCAAGTCCCATTTGCCAGGAATTTCAAAATTTGTTCTTTTGAATATATATCTTTTTTATTTAACTTTCACAGGGAAAATACTATGAGGTTTAATTTAAGAATTAAATTAATGTTTTTATTACCTCACCTCATATCCTTTTCCTTCTAGACTGCAGTTTCGGAGCTTATCTCCATCATCAGTAGCCTCTAGTCGACCTGTGTTATGTCGTTTCTTGGCGGTTTTCTTCTTCCTTCTATCGGTGGACCGATGAACCTCTGCATCAGGTCAAAATTTGCGGGAGTTTCGAAATTCATGAGTTTATCTTTTTTGTTTTTTTGGATGTGGATTTTTTCCCAGACCGTTAGTTATACAGAAAGAACCAATGGTTTGGAAAAAAATCCACATAAAAAAACAAGAAAGATAAACTCATGAATTTTGAAACTCCTGCAAATTTTGACCTGATGCAGAGGTTCATCGGTCCACCGATAGAAGTAAGAAGAAAACCGCCAAGAAATGACATAACACCGGTCGACTAGAGGCTACTGATGATGGAGATAAGCTCCGAAACTGCAGTCTAGAAGAAAAAGGATATGAGGTGAGGTAATAGTAGTAGTAGTCTAATGCCCATTAGCTTGGATATGTTCCATTTGCTTTCTTGCTTCCCAATAGAATAGGTGAGGTAATAAAAACATTAATTTAATTCTTATATAACTTTTTCCCAAACTGTCAATTCCAAAGGGTTTTTCAAATGTTTTAAAAGTTTAGCTTCTTTTTCAATTTTATGAATTTAGAAAACATGGAGTATGAGATAAGATAAGAATCGACTCACTTTAACAAATGAATCGCTGAGATGAAAAGGGAAGAAACTCCAAGTACCCTACTTTTGAAAAAAAAAACCTTAAAAAACTACGTAATTTCTTACAGCTTAATATAATAAATTTGGGAATTTCACATTATGAGATTTTCTTAATAAGAATTCATGATTCATTTGATTCTTCTTACTGCTTGTTCAGATAAATTTTTGATCAATTAAAATATTGATCCTCTGCTTACACGGAATGCAAAATAGCCAATATAGCAAGAATTCATAATTTCTGAGTTGCATACATGTTTTATCGCTATTTGAAGGCACTGGTTTTTCTCCCTTTTCAATTAAGTGATTCAATTATAAAAATTGTACCTTGACTTACCTGTGTCCATCTGTTGTGTTGAGATCTGCATAATTAAGCTCTTTCCTCAAAGTCTCGTAAGTCGTGATGATAATATGATATTTTGCAATATCGTGGGGCTGAAGAAAACCCACTTTGTTAACACCCCTGTAATAAACAAGTAATTATATAGTACCAGCACACAGTATTAAAACTGCATAACACATTCTTTCTGCCTGACAACCAACATCGGATGAATTTGAGCTAAACATTAACTGAATTTAACATCTCATTATCATCCTCCTCTTATCATGTCCTCCTTTCGGAAGGTCGATTCAAATTTATCATCTACAAAATTTAAATGAAAATTACAATGGGGCAGTAACACTATGATGTAATTTACAATTTAATTAAATGAATTGGATATTATTTTCTACCAGACGAGTCTTATGGGCTAGTGGTCAGCATTTCTGATTACAGTTCATGAGGTCCTGGGTTTGATTCCCAGTCAAACGATAGGAATTTTTCCTTAAAGGGAATTATTCCTGGTTGTTCATGGTCTGGAATTTAGGTTAAGAACTCTCCTGGTGCTTCATTATCATTTATCATCCATCAAATCATCAGGGTAACGTAACTCTGCCTTCTAGGCGCCCCAACTTCAGAAGTGGATTACAATTAAGCCAATGCCAGGAGAGAACACCAGAAATGTCAAAATGACAACCTGGGAAATAGAATAAAAAAATAAATATTTTCTACCATTAAGCTAATTCAGACTCTCTTTATTTATTTAAATAATATTAATAGCTTTAAATGCATAACATTAATTTACTTAATTACACTGGTCAACATGATTTTTGTCTCATGAGTACCAATAGTTGTACTTAATGCAGTTTTTTACCATGTTTTCAAATATGTATTTGGAATTTTCTCCATCACCCACAGTCTTTTTTATTTCAATTCCATCCATCCATAGTAATTCTGCCCGAAGGCAGGTCCTTCACTGCAATCATAGCATTTTCATGCTATGCTTGCAGCTTTACTAGGGAATTGTAGGTGTGGTTATTTCAATTAATGGATTTAAATAATTATTTTTTTAATAAACGTTTTTTCGTCCATTTGTCCATTGTAAAATAAAACCAAATGAGCTAACTCAGGAGATTTAGCTATGGAAAAGAGATATCAAGGCAAATGGAATTCTAATATGCTGGCTGATTTTTGTTGGACCATCAAGAGGGATGCTCCACAGGCAAAATATAGCAGAAAATCATCATTTCTTACTTTCTAGGTGAGTCCGAATATTGTGTAGTTACGAATGTAGAAAATATTAAAGTGTTTGAAATTATAAATTTCCAAAATTTTGGAGAGAAATGAAGGTCACCACATCTGTTGTTAAGAGGATTGAAAATCAAATGCTTAAATTGTATGGCCATGTACAAAGAATGGAAAATGAAAGATGGCCAAAAAATATATACCAATGGTCACCCCTGGAAGAAATAAACGTGGCAGACCAAGATGGAAATGGAAAACCTACGTCAGAACCATAATGGATGATAGGAATTTGGAAGAGAGAGATTGGAATGATAGAGATAAATGGAAACTGAAGACGGCAAACCTATAAGTGGGAGAAAGCCGAAGAAGAAGAAATTATAAATGCCTGTCTCTCGGAAATCTTGCGTGATGGAGAAAAACCGATATCATACTTGAATTCAGGAGAAAAAAATACTATCAGAATCACATACAGTATTTTTCTTTCTGAGACAAAAAAAAAAAAGTTTGTTTTTTGTTGCTCAGTGTAATTAATTTAAGTCAAACATCTTACCTCATAAATTGTTGTGTTTTTCAGAACATATTTCAGTATGTGTGCATATCATAGTTAGAATCTAATGTTTTTTAAGATTTAAATTAAAATTCTTCATACCTCACCTCATATCCAGTCTTCTAGTTAAACCGGTTTCAAAACTAAGTGGTTTCATCTTCACTAATATCTCAAATAATGTTATGCCGTTCAGGACAACTGCTTCTTACTCCATCCAGAGTTGTCCTGAACGACATTACATCGGTTGAGCTATTACTGAAGATGAAATCACCTAGGTTTCGAAATCCGGTTTACTTAGATGACTGGATATAAGGTGAGGTATAAAGAATTTTAATTCAAATATTAAATTAAACCTCACAGCGATTGCTCCTATAAAAGTTCAATATGACAGTCAGCTCATTCGAGTGTTGAATTTTTGGTTGTCCTGGATGTTAACTCCCGCTCCATCTTTTGGTTGACAGAAGAACTTACAAATCAAATTCTGTTTTCTGGGAATTTCCAAATTCATAGTTCTATCCACGTTCTTCTCTCAAACAGTCAATTCATTAAATTATTTTCAGTCTGATTGTCTTACCTCAACATTAATATTGAGGTAAGATGATCAGACTGAAAATAATATAATTAAAATAACCTCAAAATATCACTTCCTAAAATTAAATATTAATTACAACTACTTAAGTCAGTTCATGTTTTCTAACTGTTTCAATACTTTTGTGAAAATTATTTAAACAATGAAGAAAGATATACTAAATTAATGTTGGGAAGTAAACATTATGAGGTATAATAATTTAAATTCATTGGAGAACATTTTTTGACAACTCACCTCACATTTCATGTTTTTTTCACGATACTGTACAGTTTCAAACATAATCATGTCCATCGTCAGCCATAACTCCGACTAATGAAATTCTTCAGCCGTCAACTCTTCTTTTGTCATCACCTTCAGCACTGCAATCTATGGTTGAATTTACGAAATTCGAAATAAAATTTTGTTCGTTAGGAATATCAAAATTAATTTATCTATATTTATTTTATTATAGATTTATATTTATTATATATCTATATTTATTTTATTATAGATCAATGAATTTTTATATTCCTAGCAAACAAAATTTGATTTTGAAGTTCATAAATTCAACCATAGATGACAGCGCTGAAGATGATGACAAAAGAAGAGTTGACAGCTGAAGAATTTCATCAGTCGGAGTTATGGCTGACGATGGACATGATTACATTTGAAACTGTGCAGGAATATGAAAAAAACATGAAATTTATGAGGTGAGTTGTCAAAAAATGTTCTCCGAGGAATTTCAATATAGAAAGATTTGTGCTTAGATGGGAAGGAAGCCTGAATTCATTCATAGTGTTCTGCTCAAGAGCAGGTCTTTCACTGCAAACTCAGCATTCTCCACTCCTTCCTTACCTCAGCTTTCCTTTTTGTATCTCCATACAAACCATTTATTTTAATATTGTCAATCATCTGATGCCTTTTTTCTGCCTCTAACTTTGTTTCCGTTGACCATTCCTTCTAGAGCATCCTTCAGCAGGCAGTTTCTTCTTAGCCAGTGGCCAATCCAATTTCTTTTCTTCTTCTTTATGAATTCCAGCATTGTTTTTCTTTCACCCACTCTGTCTAGCACATCTTCATTTCTTACTTTGTCTGTGCATTTTATACATTCCATTCTTCTCCATACCCACATCTCAAAAGCTCCAGTCGCTTTTCCTCATTTCGTCGTAATGTCCAAGTCTCTGCACCATACAATGCTACACTCCACACAAAGCAGTTCATTAGCCTCTTCCTTAATTCTTTTGCCAAAGGTCCGCAGAAAATGCTTCTCTTCTTGTTGAAAGCTTTTTTTGCCATTGCTATCCTCTGCTTTACTTCTTGACCGCAGTCCATGTTACTACTGATAGTACAACCCAAGTATTTGAAGCTCTCCACTTGGTCAATGGCCTCATCTTTAACCCTCATGTTTATCTTCCTTGGTTTCTTTCCTATAATCATGGCCTTCGTCTTATTTATATTTATCTTCATCCCATAATCCTCGCACTTATCATTCAGCTCCATCAACATGTTCCTCAGTGTCATTGCATCTTCTGCTAGCAAAGCCATATCATCAGCAAATCTTATGCACTTTATTCTTCTTCCTCCCATGTTTACGCCTTCCGTGTTGCTGAAGCAGTTCTTCATTAGGTCTTCCAGATAGATGTTGAAAAGAGTAGGTGATAGAGGGCATCTTTGCCTTACCCCCCCTTCCAATTTCTCTTCTCTCTGACATTTCTTCTCCTATCTTCACTTTTATTCGCTGTTTCATATAAAGACTACTTATAAGCCACCTGAATTAGCTCAGTGTTAATTCCTATATACATATTAATAAAGAGAAGGATACTAAGGGACATATACTTACTTATAAACTAGAATGTTGAAATTTTTTTCACTAATGTGTCTCTGTATTTCCGTGACCCACTGGTTGCTAATTGAGGCTGGAGAAACTATTAATGTTGCTCCCGATATCACAGGCTCCTAAACACATTCAATTGTTACAGTACATTAACATTTAAGCATCAATATTATTTAAATCATATTTAAAGAGAAAAATTATATAATCAGACTGAGAATCGAACACAGGACCTTTGGCTTTCTAGGCCAATGCTCTACTGATTGAGTTATCTGGGCGAGTTCCAATCTAAACATAAATTTTTCTCTTATATACATTGTCAATTCCCACGCACCAAATGCTATGAAACCTTTCCTTCTATCTTTGTGATTGGTGGCTTCTTTATTAATAAGACATTTATTTAGGAATTTTACATTACATTATAAAGCCAGCACAGCTTCGTTTAATGTTTTTATTATTCATTTCACACATCTCAATGATGGATAAACCATATTTGAAGAGAAAAATTATATGCTCAGACTGGGATTCGAACACAGGACCTTTGATCCATATTTGGTTCGTCTTCCGGCTTATAGGCCGTGGTCTGGTTGTCTTCTTACTCGACGTTTCGTCTACTGCTGCGGTAGACATCATCAGGAGATACTGCGTGCTTTCTGTGAACTCCTCAACAGTCGGCTGCAGACTGGATGGTCGTTGGAAACTGTCTCTCTGTTTATAGCTAAACCCCGGGTGGAGGGGAGGTTTTCTGCGCGCACCGAGTTGTGCGCTGTATTGCCGTGTGCAGAAGTCATAGGCTTCGTTGTCGTGTTATGCAGTGCTGGGATCCAAATTTTGTTTATCTTCAAGGTTTCTTCTTTTTTGTTGGAGGAATTTTTATGTTTGTATATTTCTATGGCTTCTCTGTATAGTCTGGTGTAGTAATGTGATGTTTGTGATAATACCTGGGTATCTTCAAATCTTATAATATGTTGTTGGTTGTTCATCAAGTGTTCCGCTACGGCCGATTTTTCATTTTGTTTTAACCTGCAGTGTCACAACACACGATTACAAGAACACATGAGACACTGCAGGTTAAAACAAAATGAAAAATCGGCCGTACGGAACACTTGATGAACAACCAACAACATATTATAAGATTTGAAGATACCCAGGTATTATCACAAACATCACATTACTACACCAGACTATACAGAGAAGCCATAGAAATATACAAACATAAAAATTCCTCCAACAAAAAAGAAGAAACCTTGAAGATAAACAAAATTTGGATCCCAGCACTGCATAACACGACAACGAAGCCTATGACTTCTGCACACGGCAATACAGCGCACAACTCGGTGCGCGCAGAAAACCTCCCCTCCACCCGGGGTTTAGCTATAAACAGAGAGACAGTTTCCAATGACCATCCAGTCTGCAGCCGACTGCTGAGGAGTTCACAGAAAGCACGCAGTATCTCCTGATGATGTCTACCACAGCAGTAGACGAAACGTCAAGTAAGAAGACAACCAGACCACGGCCTATAAGCCCGGAAGACGAACCAAATATGGATCAAGACGCCGGCCGTGAAAGCCTACAATTATATACAGGACCTTTGGTTTTCAAGGAATTGACAATGTATATAAGAGAAAAATTTGTGTTTAGATTGGAACTTGCCCAGATGGCTGAGTCGGTAGAGCATTGGCCTAGAAAGCCAAAGGTTCTGGGTTCGAGTCCCAATCTGAGCATATAATTTTTCTTTTCAAATATGATTTATCCATAATTGAGATATATGAAATGAATAATAAAAACATCAATATTGCTTCTCTAGGAATCATTAATTGAAGCAGAGAGAAACAGAAGTTGCTAAGTCAGTTTTCTCAATTTTACAGAAGAGTTAGTTGAAGTTTTTAAAAAAATGTGAAATATCAAGACCATTCAACAAGGCTACCTAAATGAATATACCTCATAGTGTGAATTCCAAAAATAAGTGATTATTAAAAATGTTGATGTTTTTATTATTAATTTAACACTTCTCACTGAAGGATAAATTATATTTGAAGAGAAAAATTCTCAATTAATGTCTTCTTAACTAAGGGCCGCATGCAAATACATTAGTCTCTACTCAAATTACTTCCAATCACTGGTGAGCTGACTTTCCGTGAGCAAGTGCAAAGATCGAATTAGCGACCCACTAACTGGTCATGCATGAAAGTCGTCGTTTTCATAATATTGGCAAGAAATTACCCAGAATTGTCAGCGATACAACCACTTCCACATTATTTTTGTCTGCTAGAGGAACGCATTTACGCATGCATCCCGCAAATAATACAACGATGTCTGCGTCGCGCAATATTACACCAATTCTCCTGTTCTTCCAGTTGAATTCTTTGGTAGACTCTATCAAATTCCTCTTCTCTGCGTATACCGAAAACATGATTGAAGTCTTCAAGGTCCAACATCTTGGATAAAGCAGCAAGGTACGCGGCAAGGTTTCAAACTACATCAGTTCCCATCGGGTTTCTCACGATTCGTTTCTCTGCTAAGTAACCTCGCCAGGTAGCTTACGAATTTCAACAATTATTATTGCATGAACAGATTTTTTAGTATGCAAAAACGTATTTGGATGCAACTTTCTCAGCAGAGAACGACTTTTACGGTCTAATGCATTCATAGATTCGAGCCTAAGAGGCCAACATATGCAAATATAGAAGCAACAGTTTCAAAGAATTTGGTACGAGGGAATTACAACGTATAAAGAGAAAAATTTGTGTCTAGATTGAAACTCGCCTCAGGTAGCTCAGTTGGTAGAGCATTTGGCCCAGAAAGCCAAAGGTCCCAGGTTCGAGTCTCGGTTTAGGCGAAAATTTTTCTCTTCAAATATTAAAAATGTTACTACATAACCTCAATTGTGATTACAATGGATTTTAGAAATATTGATTAGTTTTATTGAAAAGAAAAGAAAAAAGGTAAAGTAAATGTTGTAGTTTACCTCTGCTTGCCAGCAGTGAGGACAACAATACAATCTGTTGCCATTTTCTCCATCTCCTTGCTTAAACCCAACACACAGAGCGTGCTGCCATCTACCACACTTAGAACAACACACTTTGGGCCTATTATCATTCTCATCTGCTCCGCAAACACATTCCAAAATTTTTCCTTTTATTCTCTTACGCAGATTCTGTGGTTTCTTTAAACTCACTTCAGATAACATTTCTTGGTACCATATCTGACAAGCTGCTCGCCAACTGGACACCTGTAATATTAAATTTAAAATATTATATCCATGGTATTATCTCACTTTTAACACAAAAATCACATTATATAAGACATCAATAAAGCCTGTGCTAATATATGGAAGTGACATTATTGCAGATATTAAAATAGCTAGATGAGATGGGCAGGACATATCCAGAGAATAGGTAATAGAGTGACATAAGAATTAAATGAATCGTGATTTCTTCTTATTCGTGAAAACAGCTGAGGATGGTGACAATGGGTCGCTGATACTGCAGTGCTGTGTTTAAAAAAACATAGAAGTATGAGGTAAGAAGAAATCATCATCATCATCATCATCATAGTACATTCACGAATTTAGGCCATTTGTTGACCTGTTTCGGCATATGGGTGCGAAACATGGACTCTTACTTTAAGGGAGGAAAGGAGATTACGAGTATTTGAGAATAAAGTTCTTAGGAAAATTTTTGGACCAAAGAGAGATGAACAGACAGGTGAATGGAGAAGACTACATAACAATGAACTACATGGTCTTTATAGGAAGCCAGATATAATAAGAACAGTTAAGTCCCGTAGACTGCGATGGGCAGGACATGTTGCGCGTATGGGGAATGAAAGACGTGCATGGAAACTTCTTGTAGGAAAGCCAGAAGGAAAACGCCCAGTTGGTAGACCAAGAATGAGGTGGGAGAACAACATTAACTATGATTTGAGGGAAGTAGATTATACAGGGAATGATTGGAAAGCATTAGCTCAGGATAGGGATGTATGGAGAGCTTATGTCCGTGCGGCCATGAACCTAAGGGTTCGATAGTGCCAGTGAGTAAGTAAGTAAGTTTCGGCCTCAAGAGAAACACCATCCAGAAGTTTTCTGAGTGGACGTCCTGGTCTTCTTCTTCCTGCAGGTTGATATCTTAACATTTGTTTGGGTATTCTGTGATCTTCCATTCGATGAACATGTTGCATCCATCTTGACTTATAATCAGAAATTTTGTTTTCTAAAGATTCCATGTATAATTCTTCTAAGATGTCTTCATTTTTTTTTTGTGATCTAGTAGTGTGTATCCTGCAGTCCTCCGAAGATATCTCATTTCAGCAGATCTAAGTCTCTGTATATCCTTCTGTTTCAATGTCCATACTTCGCTACCATACAAAAGAGATGGAAGAGCCAGTGTTTTATACACTTTCAGTCTTGAATGCTTTTGGACTAACTGTGGCTTGAAGATAGAATTTATTAACCCTAAAATTCTTAAAAATTTAGAGATTTTTGCATTTACATCCTTTTCTTCTTCATATGAGATATTGCATCCTAGATATGTAAAATTATTCACCTGCTCCAAAATTTTATTGTCCAGTACAATTTTACTTCTAACAGGATCTACACCTTGAAATGCCATAATTTTTGTTTTTTCTGTAGATATCTTTAATCCATATTCTTCTGTAATTTTGTTAAGTTCATACAGACCTTCCTGTAGATTATCTTCGGAATTTGCTATTATTATTTGGTCATCTGCAAACAATAGGGTGTTTAATTCTCTATTTTCTGATAATAAGAAGAAATCATGATTCATTTAATTCTTATGAATTGAACCTCATAATATTAAAAATTCCCAAATTTGATATATAAATAGAGTGACAGTTGTTGTCGGCCCTGATTCTTGAATCCGGCTCCCTCTTCCTGTGGTCCAATGAATTTGCTAATGAGGTTCCTTTCCCCGGGAATTTCAAAATTCATAATTCTCACCTTGTTCTTCTGCATGTAGATTTTTTCCCCACATGGTGAGTTCATCTGTGTTTTCTAACTGTTTTAATAATTTTGTGTTTACATCTATTTTGTGTTTTTCTGACCAAACGTGAGCAGCTACTGCAGATTTTTCTACTTCCCCTTTGTTTTTACATTTCTTATGTGCTCTTTAGTTCTATTGGTTAAATTTCTCTTTGTTTTCCCTATGTATATAATATTTTTTGACAACTCACATCATAAATTTCATGTTTTTCATGATACTGCACAGTTTCAAATGTAATCACGTCCATTGTCAGCCTTAACTCCGACTGATGAAAAAAAAAATAATTTTAAAAAACTATAACAACATGCTTTATTAGAAAACTGAACTAAAAAATGAAAAATAATTTTAATTTCCAACACGCTTGGGATAAAATTAAAGTGGTCAACAAAAAAATCATCTCCAACACATACAGAATAAAACTAGAGTTATCAACAAAAAGAAAATAATTTTACCATCAAAAGCACGGGGTGCTCTATATCAATTAATGTACAGGGTGGACCGCTCGAATGGACCTAATTTCAATTGCTTGTTACTGGCAAACGGTTGAAGATAGAAACTTAAAATAACGTTCATATTACAGAAAAACTCACCAAGTATTGATATCCAGATCACCACATCTCTATATGAGCCCCAGCAGTCACTGTGACGATATCAAAGCGATGAACAATTTCTTGCCAAGTACGTTGGAGTATGTCTTCTGGAATGTTCTCAATAGCCTCTATGATGCGCTCACGAAGATCACGAAGGTCTTTGACTGGGGTGGTGTAAACTTTATCTTTGACATAGCCCCAGAGAAAGAAATCCAGTGGTGTTAAATCGGGAGATCTCGGGGCCACGCGATTGGTCCTCCCCTACCAATCCAACGGCCAGGGAAAATGTTGTCCAAAGTCGTACGAACTTCATTGGACCAGTGGGGAGGAGCACCATCTTGCTGGAAAACGATGTTAGGCTGCAGTTGTTCAATTTGTGGAAAGAAGAACTGCTCCAGCATGTCAAGATATGTGGTACCACGAACAGTTTTCTCGGCGAAGAAAAACGGTCCAATGACCTTATTATGTGACAAACTGCACCAAACATTCATCTTCGGACTATCACGAACATGCTCTTGAATAGCGTGAGGATTCTCCGATCCCAGATCCGCACATTATGCCGGTTTACCTTGCCTGACAAATGGAAAGTGGCTTCGTCCGAGAAGAAACTTGGTCATGAAGTCAGGATCAGCGCCGAGACGGTCCAGCCTCGTATTGGCGAATTCCACTCGTTTCGGCATGTCATTCGGCTCCAGACGTTGCACTAACTGCACTTTATATGCGTGCAGTTTGAGGCGTTTGTGGACAATCCGTTGTAATGTCGATTTTGGTATTTGAAGTTCCCGCGAAGCACTTCTTAATGACTTCCGGGGGCTTCGCTCAAATGCGGCTTGAACATTTGCTACCATTTCATCGGATGCTCTGCGACCACCACCATGCTTCTTCAACACAGATCCTGTAGCTAATAATGTATCACGCCACTTCTTTATGCTTCTAGCAGTTGGAGCATCACGGTTAAACACACGCCGGAACTCCCTTTGAACTCTAATGATTGATTTAAACTCCGCATACCACAAAACAGCTTGCGCTTTCATCTGCGGAGTCGCCATTTTCACAAACAATTAAATCTAAGAACGAGAAACGTATCTTTGTGCCATCTACCGACAGGATTCGAAACTTGGTGAGTTTTCCTGTACTATGAACGTTGTTTTAAGTTTCTATCTTCAACCGTTTGCCAGTAACAAGCAATTGAAATTAGGTCCATTCGAGCGGTCCACCCTGTATTTGATAATAAACAGATATTGGTAAAAGTAAAGTCTCTAAGAAGAAAATGTAAAAATCATAAAAAGCACACCATGCTTTTGATGGTAAAATTATTTTCTTTTTGTTGACAACTCTAGTTTTATTCTAGATGTGTTGGAGATGATTTTTTTGTTGACCACTTTAATTTTATCCCAAACGTGTTGGAAATTAAAATTATTTTTCATTTTTTAGTTCAGTTTTCTAATAAAGCATGTTGTTTTAGTTTTTTTAAAACTATTATTTATTTTTTAGTTTTAATATTTTACAGTATAAGATAAAAATGTAAATATCTTTAAATTCAATACTATTGTAGTATGAGCTAAAAAAAAAATCCTCCCAGCCGGATTTGAACCAGCGACCTACGGATTACTGAAATTATATACCTGTAGAGTTCATCGCTCTACCAACTGAGTTCTTACAACGATTGACTAAAAAGTCGACAAGTCCGCAAACTATTATACCAGTTTTCATTTTTTTGATTTTCTGATGATTCTGGCCAGGATTTTAGAAACAAAATATGAAATTATTGTATTGTCACAGGTCCTTTACAACTATACAAAGTTTCAAGTCGATCCAATGGTTCTATGTGGGTGAAAATCGTTTCAAAGATTCCATTACATAGATACAAAGACACTTTTCTTTTTATTTTCTGACGATTCTGGCAGGGTTTTAGAAACAAATATGAAAATATTGTATTGTCACGGGTCCTTTACATTTATACAAAGTTTCAAGTCGATCCAATGTTTCTAAGTGGGTGAAAATCGTTTCAAAGATTCCGTTACATAGATACAAAGACACTTTTTTTTTATTTTCTGATGATTCTGGCCAGGACTTTAGAAAAAAAATGAAATTATTGTATTGTCACGGGTCCTTTACAAGTAAACAAAGTTTCAAGTCGATCCAATTATTTTAAGTGGGTGAAAATCGCATTGAAAGATTCCGTTACATAGATAGATACAGGTCAAGCTAATATAAAGCATGTAAAAAAAAATCAGTCGGAGTTATGGCTGACGATGGACATGATTACGTTTAAAACTGTGCAGTGTTGTTAAAAACATGAAATTTATAAGGTGAGTTGTCAAAAAATGTTCTCCGATGAATTTTAAATCTCTTAATGTTACTTCCTATTGTATTTTTAAAATAATCATGGATCATCCAGATGGAAGAAGCAAAATTGGAATACCTAAAGCTAGGTGGATGGATGGAGTTTTAGTAGATGTTCAAAGACTTAAATTTCAAAATTGGTGGACAGCCGCCAGGAATAGAGGGTCTGAAGGAGAGTTCTTAGGGAAGCTGTGACTCGACTCGGGTTTTATGTTATTTTAAATTTATCACTTACACTGAAGGACAAATTTACTTACCTCCTTTAATTTACCCTTTTTATTTCTGTTTTCTCTCTTTCCACCACAGTATTTCACAATTACTTCTTCTATTGTATCTTCAATTGTATCACCATCTTTCTTTTTATATTTCTTATGTACTTTTCCACTTCTTCTCCTTTTACGTTTTCGATTTTCCTCACTTGCAGCAATCGCTTCACTGTAAATATCCTTCTTATCAAGTGACGACCTATTTCTGTAGCTTTTCCTTCGTCTTCCTTCAAATTTAAGATATTTATAATTCCCCCAGTCTTCATCATTAGGATCATCATCATCATCACTGAAACCATCGAGAAATTCATCGGAATCAAACCCATAGTTTTCCAAATCATACAAAATATCAGAAGTTACAGAATTCTGATAACCGCTGTCGTTTTGTGGATTTGTCAAACTGATATTTGATGTATTTAATGAATCCTTTTGGGATATTTCAGTGAAGCTTTTTGTCAATTTTGTATCACTAAAGGAACTGCTGTCAGCTTCAAATGAATCATCACAAGTGACCATTACATTTGCTGCAACATCACTTTCCATGTCTACCAACTGCACTTCTCCATTTTCATCCCTTCCCTCAGTTTTATTATGACTATTATCACTGATATTTGTATCAGCCTGATGATCGACTGTGTTTCCAGTATCTCCATTCTTAAAAATAACTTTAACTTCAACGTTAGCATCGTTTTTAGTGTCTGTCTCTGTATTTTCTTGTTCAGGAGAATTGGGCTTGTCTTCACTCGAATTATTTAAAGGTTCTATTTTAACTTCAATTTTTTGTTGAATTTCAAAGTCGCTCTCTGGCCGTGGGTTGGCTAACAGACAAGCTAGCACTTCTACTGTTTTACCCAGCCCCATTTCATCTGCAAGAATACCGCCGGTTGGCAGAGGTACTGCTGTAGGTTTTTCAAATGTTATGTAACCAGCATACTTGTTGTAATATAAAAGATGGCCATCTGCTGTTTTCAGTTCAGTGTACAAACAATGAAGTTCATCTGTCAACACAGAATTAACAATAATGTATTATTAGAGATCTGTGAAAGTGGTTTTACTTTTAGGAAAAATTTGTTTTAAAATTTTAAGATTTCGATGTTATTGGGAATTTGGCGGTGTTATTCCAAAAAAATGTAAATTTGAGTTCTTTTAATCCTAGTTAAGTATATTAAACCCAATAAGAATGATATATATATATTAAATTTGGGAATTTTTAACATTATGAGGTTCAATTAATAATAATTAAATGAATCGTGATTTTTTCTTACCTCATACATCTATGTTTCTTTAAACACAGCACTGCAGTATCGGCGACACTTTGTCGTCATCGTCAGCTGTTTTCACGACTGTCAATTTTTTTTTTTTGACAGTCGTGAAAACAGCTGACGATGACGACAAAGTGTCGCCGATACTGCAGTGCTGTGTTTAAAGAAACATAGATGTATGAGGTAAGAAAAAATCACGATTCATTTAATTATTAAGAATGCTATATCCAGTAGTTTAAGGTCAACTTTTAGCTTGTTCAATTGATATCGATTTTAATGCATCAAAATGAATACAATTTTAATCCTAGTCACTAATTTGGAAGAAAAAATAATAATATTTATCATAAGTAATGCCACGAGTGATTTCCAAATTATCGATAAATTCACGACTCACGAAGTGAGGAGTCAATTTATCTAGAGAATTTGGAAATCAAGAGTGGCATTTGTTAGGACTATTTAACGAATAAAATAAAGCTGTTTACTCACAAATCATTATTTAACTACAGTTATTTAAAAATATTTTTATATTTAATGTAAACGGTGATGTTTGAAAACTAATGAGAAACGATAGGTAGCCTACGCTTCTACTGCTTCTTTTGTTTATCACTGCAACCAGATCATACTATTTATTGCCTAAGGAACGCAATATTGTAAGAATGCTCTCTAGTGGAGAAAAAATGAAACACATCAATCTGTATATTAATTCATTTTTGATGTCGTATACATTTAAGAAAGTGCAAACAGTGGTTTCTTTTTTTGGTGGTATAATCAATTGCTACAAATGTTGACATGTAAGCACTATTATATACAATCTGGTAGCCGTATTTGTTATAGGCTCAGTCACTGCAAAATAACGGTCAGACCTGTTCAGAATATTAAAAAGGAGGAGCTTTGCTTAATATATGATAATCCTAACGTTGATAATTATTTCGTGAAACACGTCTCTGATTGGTTGTAATACAGAAATCATTGAAACGTGATTGGTCATTGACTCCCATTTGGGGCATGAGTTAAATAGTCAATATGATATAATTACTCTTGGTCCATTGTAGGCTTATTCAAATTTGGCAGTGCTTGCATTATTGTCAGGTTATTGCTTATAATTTATGGGAAAACATTTTGTTTAAACAACTCACCTCATAGGATTCATGCTTCCATGATACCGCGGTTTCAAACACAGTCGTGTCCATCCTCAGCCATAACTCCGACTGACGAAATTCTTCGGCCTTCAACTGTTCTATTGTTGCCATCTTCAGTGCTGCCATCTATGGTTGAATTTATGAACTTCGAAATCAAAGTAATTTCGTTAGGGATATCAAAATTCATTGATCTATCACTGAATCAGCACTGAAGATGGCGACAATAGAACAGTTGACGGCCGAAGAATTTCGTCCGTCAGAGTTATGGCTGAGGATGAACATGACTGTGTTTGAAACCGCGGTATCATGGAAGCATGAATTCTATGAGGTGAGTTGTTTAAACAAAATGTTCTCCGATGAATTTTAATGATTATACCTCATAATGTTTACTTCCCAACATTAATTTAATATTACTGCTTATACTTAAAGAAATGTTTTCTTCAGATTTGAACATTGTTGTATTGTATTGTATTGTAAGCCTATGTTTTCCCTTTACAGAGATTTAGGCGCTTCCCCCTACAGGGAAGAATTTGAACCATGCTAATTTAGTTACACTTGTTTTCGTATAGATGTCATTTTGAGTGGTACGTGGTCAGCGTTCCGCCTCATACTGACATCTAGGAAACCAAGGTAGTACTAGGACGGGAAAATTTTGCTTAGAGGCCTTTTCATTCAGGCTTAAGGATTTTTTACAAGCCTGAAAATCTTCAGACTCAGGACCCACAGCTTAAAGTCCCTCCCAGAGGACTTGCTCCTTGGACTTTTCCGTCCTAAAAAATCCATCAACCCCGGCCGAGATTGAACCCGTGACCCTTGGGACCAGAGGCAAGGAGCATAACCACTAGTCCACCGCGGCCGACCACATTTGAACATACATTACTTAATAATGATTGATATAAAATTGATAATTATGTCTGCAAAAATTTAGAGGGAAAAACTTGTTACTATAAGTTGTATTTCTTGGAATTCATATTGGCCATAGGACATAAAATCTATGCAGAGACTATATTTGAGCATGAGAAGGACAGAAAATGTTACCTCTATGTTGTGAACTGTGTTGTAACCATTTCCCATTGCAAGAGTGTATGAAGGAAGCAGATATGGCAGTTAAAAAGAACAGTACCAACTAAATTGGAAATACCATATTGAAAGAATGAGTTGAAATCGAATCCCCAAAGCTGTTAATAATTATATACCAAAAGGAGGAAGATCTCTGGGCCGTCCTATGAAACGTTGCAGGGAAAATTTTCTATAGGATCGTAACAGGTCTTGGCCTAATACTTGGAAGGAACAAGAAGAAAAAGAAGATGGAATCAGAAAACAGTGTTTAAAAATGCATTATGAAAATTTCGCAAATAGAATAAAAAATCTCCGGAATTCGTTCATTATTAAATTTTGGTCTTATTTCACATTATCGTAGGATTTCGTATTATTTTGTGATTCATAAATGCTTTTTTGAGGTTATGGAAGTGGAGTTAAGAAATTGTATAAGAAAATGACAAAATTAGAGCATTTCGCGTTATTATTGACACACATTAACAAGACTTCATGAAGAAAGAAATAAAGTACATATATTCCAGAAACTTAAAGTAGGATTGGTTGGTTAAATGATTTAAATCAAATGGTTCTTATTTTATTTTACCTTATTTACTTTTGTATTTTGTGGACTTTTTTACCATATTTTTCTAATCTAAAAGGTGGATGTATGATTTATGCAAGGAATATGTACAACATATGAGAATTTTGAAAGCATTCACAAACTCATTTAAAAAATATGTGGTGAGTCATAAACACCAACTCATAATAAATCCAAATCTACTTTTTCTAAATGAATGCTACATATGGTAATAATGGTAATCTATTAATAACCAATAAGAATTATATTTGAAGAGAAAAATTTTTGCCTAGACTGAGACTCGAATCCGGGATTAAAATTTTTAGTTGATTATCCACCATGTATGGGTCGCAACTAACATACAGTGCCCCCTGTTTATGATCTTTGAATTACAACGTATATACGAGAAAAAATTGTGTCTAGATCACGTCTCGCCTCGGTAGCTCAGTTGGTAGAGCATTTGGCTCGGAAAGCCAAAGGTCCCGGGTTTGAGTCTCGGTCTAGCCAAAAAATTTTCTCTTCAAATATAATTTATCCTTCAGTGAGAAGTGTTAAATTAATAATAAAAACATCAACCAATAAGAAACTGAACACCCCAGATAAAAAATCTAGTTAGTTGTAAAGACTACAATAATATATACATAGGAAAAACAAAAAGGAATTTGGACACTCGCATAACGGAACACTTTAGAAATATTAAGAATGGTGAAATTGAAAAATCAGCTATTGCAGCACACAGTTTGTTGGAGAGTCATGGAATTGAAAAAGAGGTCAATCTTCGTAATCTTTTGGAAAAACCTTTAGAATCAACAGTTTGGGAGAAGACATATATTCAGAAGATCAAATTTAGATCTATTAATTTCGAAATTCCTGATGAACAGGACCTGATCTCGAAGTTCATCAAATCAACACCAGATGGCAATGTTATAGATGGAGATTCCAACAAAAATTCAGTAGTCATAATGTCAGTTGAAAATTGGAGGAATGTTCCTCTTGAAAATTGCAGTTCTGTGTTTAAGAAAATGTAAAGTATGAGGTAAGATAAGAAGTGATTCATTCATTCGTTCATTGAATGCTAAATGCCAAGTTCGGTTCCAAAATAATTAAAACTGCGGCCACTAGAGCTTTAACCCGTCAGCGCCGACATCCATACGTGGTATAGACCCTCTCTTCTTCACTTATTGCCGACATCTATACGTGGTATAGACCTATGCAGGCGTGTTTTCTTTTTGTTCTGGATCGTACATTTTTGAAGCTACAAATATGTAATTTATTTGTGTTTAACGTAGAAATTGAGCTTTCAGGACATATGAATAAACATAATATTTAAGTTATGTAGATAGGAAATAACACTATGAGGTTCTTTAATATTGTTTATTTTTTATCATTTCACTCACCTCATACTTCATAATTTATAGCAGACCCAGGGTTTCTTCACGTAATTCGTGACATTGTCAATGCTGCGTCATGTTCACAACTGACGTCCAACGGCCTTCTATCCTGCAGACTGACCTCCGCGCCATCTGGTGGCCGACCGAAGAATTTCCAAATCAGGCCTCTTTCTTTATAACCGGGTATTTCAAAATTCATAGTTGTATTTTCATTCTTGCATATGTAAATTTTTTCCCAAATTGTGAGTTCCTTCGGTTTTTCCAATTGTTTAAGTAATTTTGTTTTGGTTTCTATTCTATGTTTTTCTGACCAGGCATGTGCAGCTATTGCAGATTTTTCGGTTTCTCCATTTTAACTTTTAAATTTCTGAGGTGTTCTTTTAATCTTGTATTTAGATTCCTTTTTGTTTTTCCTATGTATATCTTTTCACAATCTTTACAATTAATTTGATAAATTCCCGATTTTTTGCAGTCTTCAATTTTTTTCATTTTTGTTGGTTTTTATTAAATTACCTAAGCTGTAATCATTTTTCGGTGCTAATTTAATGTTGAATTTGTTGAAAATTTTTTGAAACTTGTCAAATACGAAAGGATGGTATGTGAACTTCTTGAATTTTTTGCCTATATTTTTATCTGTCTGAAGAGTACTTTCATTGATGACTTTTTGTTCTTTGAATTTATTTATTTTCTTGTGTATCATTTTCTTGTGAAAACCATTATCCTTAGCAATTTGTATGATGTGTTCTTTCTCTTTATTGTAATTTTCTTTGCTCATGGGGACATTCACAAGTCTGTGTGTTAAACTATTAAATACTGCCTGTTTGTGTGGAAAATGGTTAAATCCAGTAGCTTTTATATAATTGTCGATGTGAGTTTCTTTTCTGTAGATTCCAAATTCTATTTTCTTTTTTTCTTCTTTCCTAATCAATTTAAGGTCTAAAAATGGTATTTCATGATTATTTTCTATTTCCATTGTAAATTTGATTGTTTTATTTAAAATATTTAAAATATTTAAAATATTCAAAATAAAACAATCAAATTTACAATGGAAATAGAAAATAATCATGAAATACCATTTTTAGACCTTAAATTGATTAGGAAAGAAGAAAAAAAGAAAATAGAATTTGGAATCTACAGAAAAGAAACTCACATCGACAATTATATAAAAGCTACTGGATTTAACCATTTTTCACACAAACAGGCAGTATTTAATAGTTTAACACACAGACTTGTGAATGTCCCCATGAGCAAAGAAAATTACAATAAAGAGAAAGAACACATCATACAAATTGCTAAGGATAATGGTTTTCACAAGAAAATGATACACAAGAAATAAATAAATTCAAAGAACAAAAAGTCATCAATGAAAGTACTCTTCAGACAGATAAAAATATAGGCAAAAAATTCAAGAAGTTCACATACCATCCTTTCGTATTTGACAAGTTTCAAAAAATTTTCAACAAATTCAACATTAAATTAGCACCGAAAAATGATTACAGCTTAGGTAATTTAATAAAAACCAACAAAAATGAAAAAATTGAAGACTGCAAAAAATCGGGAATTTATCAAATTAATTGTAAAGATTGTGAAAAGATATACATAGGAAAAACAAAAAGGAATCTAAATACAAGATTAAAAGAACACCTCAGAAATGTTAAAAATGGAGAAACCGAAAAATCTGCAATAGCTGCACATGCCTGGTCAGAAAAACATAGAATAGAAACCAAAACAAAATTACTTAAACAATTGGAAAAACCGAAGGAACTCACAATTTGGGAAAAAATTTACATATGCAAGAATGAAAATACAACTATGAATTTTGAAATACCCGGTTATAAAGAAAGAGGCCTGATTTGGAAATTCTTCGGTCGGCCACCAGATGGCGCGGAGGTCAGTCTGCAGGATAGAAGGCCGTTGGACGTCAGTTGTGAACATGACGCAGCATTGACAATGTCACGAATTACGTGAAGAAACCCTGGGTCTGCTATAAATTATGAAGTATGAGGTGAGTGAAATGATAAAAAATAAACAAACATAATATTTGTTTAAAATTTAATTTCATATTATTTTTTTAAAAATCAGATGAGATTGAAGTAATCGTAATTTTCTCTAAATGCGCGCGACCTTTTCATTTGTTTTTTTACTACTGTATATTCTTATATTTGCATATGAACAATATAGTTTTGAAGCCTAAGATCTTAGCTTTCTTTCTAAGTGTATGAATCAGCTGTGATCACATTTTGTGCATGTGGTATTGAGGTTGAAGTAGTTTCTTACTTCAACACTCGATGGCACACAGACCTAGCTTTGTGCTGCTTTCTGCAGGGCTTCTAATAAACTTATACACAATCTAATTTTTCAGGTCGATAAAATGATATACAAGCTATCGATTGATATATAAATCGACCTGTTTAGGGGAATACCTGATTTATTTTGCCTCTTTCAAATAGATGTTACAAGGAATCAGTCTGAGGTGCGGTGTCGTGCGTTATATACGTAATTATGGCCAGTCGTAACCTAAAAGACACTTCATCAGAAAAATTACCCCTAAAAGTGATAAATTGAAACCTCAAAGGAGGTGTGTTTTTGTATTAAACATGGGAGAAGAAAGACATCTGTTTATTGCTGCCAGGAATGTGATGTAGGTCTGTGTATTGAAGAGTGTTTCGAGCTGTATCACACCAAGCTCAACTACTAAGGTTATGTGATTTTTTATTTCTAAAATTAATAGTACTAAAATAAGAGAAAATTATTTTTATGGTCTGTGTAGTTGCAAATAACTGCTGTAGAATTTTTATACGAATCCAAGCAATAATTCAGATTCTAAGTATAAACATTGCTATCGCTTTGACACAAGATTGAGCTTGAGTTCACTCTTCTAAATATTCATTCTGATTTTGGTTATATCAGCTGCTTTTGTATATACAAGTTACAGATGAATCAGCACTATGCCACACAATATATTTAGTGTCTCACAGAAAGAAACAGGGATGTCCAATGTGAGCAAATCAAATTATTTAGTAAAAATGTGTATCATGAGAGAGAAATTCAGATTTCAAATTTTTTTTAATAGTTTATAAAGGCTACTGAACTCCATACGGTATGTATTAAATTTCTCATTTATTTCTGAGCTAAGAAGTAAAAATTTCGTTCAAATCCATCAATATTTAAAAAAGTTATGATCGTTTATACAAATCAGTGTTCTAGGAATACTAAAATGTTAAAATGGCCTCCGTCCATGCAGTAGGAAAGCAAGTAAAAGGGTGCGTCACTGACGGGTTAAACAGACATATATACACACACATGCTTTTGTCATTGACTTAGCCTTTCACGTCGGAGTTCATATTATGACCTGAAGACATTTTTCAGGCTTGTTGGCCATGGTCAGGAGGTTTAGAATTCCCTGACATTTTGCTGGAGACTGTGACCGGCATCTTCAAGGAATGGCATGAGACTTTTGTTATCGTAAATTTCAGCGTGTACTAACAAGGGAATTGCATGCCGAAACCTACCTCAAAATTTCTTGCAGAGCAGCATTTTAATGTACCAAGACCATGTAAAAAAAAAATCTGATAAATTTAACTGCAAGACACTAAAATCCAGTGCCATCATTTAAACTATAGGGAAGTAATATAACTCCTGAATTGGTAAATTGGATAACCCTCACTACCTGCTGTCTGTGCCTCACTCCATGCACTCTAAGGGTCGTATCTATGAATGCATTAGACCGTAAAAGTCATTCTCTGCTGAGAAAGTTGCATCCAAAGACTTTTTGCATACTCAAAAGCCTGTTCAAGCAATAATAATTGTCGAAATTCCTAAGCTACCTGACGAGGTAACTTTGCAGAGAACGAATCGTGAGCAAACTGATGGGAACTGATGGTAACCGATGTACTTTGAAACCTTGCTGCTTTATCCAAGATGTCAGACCTCGAAGGCTTCGATTATGTTTTCAGTATATGCGGAGAAGAGGAATTTGATAGAGTTTACCAAAGAATTCAACTGGAAGAACAGGAGAATCGGCGTAATATTGCATGATGCAGATGTCGTTGTATACGGTTTTATTTGCGGGATGCAAGCGTAAATGCATTCCTCTAGCAGACGAAAATAATAAAATCACTAACAGAAACAACTCACTAATACTACTTTTTAAGAATTAATAATGCGTTTTTGCATTATTTAATAAAAATAGACTTAGGATTTGTTAATATATTTACCTAATGCCTTGTATAAAAAGCGTAGATTAATTCATTGTAGTTTATTACTTTCTTTGTATTTTTTTTCTTTTCTTTGTATGCATAGTAGATTCGAGCTGTTATTCCTTTTTTTATTCATTGTATCATTAATTTAATTTTAATTGTATTTAGTTTCATTGTATTATTAGACAATTTCATTATTATTCAATATGACAGATAATTAATTGTTCAATGACTATTATTGTAACTTTTTTTTGTATTCATATGTAACATGTTTGTCCTGTTTAATATGACTATTATTGTAATTTTTTGTATTCATGTGTAACATATGTTTGTCCTGTTTTATATGACTATTATTGTATTTTTTTTGTATTCATATGTAACATATGCTTGTTCTGGTGAGTGGAAGAGAAGGCCACATGGCCTTAACTCCACCAGGCTAAATAAATCTATTCTATTCTAAATAATGGAAGTGGTGTGATTGCTGGGAATTCTGGGTAATTTCTTGCCAATATTACGAAAAAAACTACTTTCATGCATGACCAATCAGTGACTCGCTAATTCAAACTTTGCACGTGCTCACGGAAAACTCAGCTCACCAGAGACTAATGTATTTGCATGCGGCCCTAAGTTAAGCAGAGAACCCATTTGACATACAGTGGGTTGCTATTACGAACTGCTGGTTTTCTTAGGGCTTAAAGGACCTTCAGGACTTGGAAATTTTGGTAGCACGAGGTTCTAGCCGAGCGTTAGTATGTGGATGTATTAGTTATAAAGGCATACGTGTTTTTGAACATGAATAAATGGATTCTTAATTTATCTATATGTCCCGCGCCGTAGCCGAGCAGTTAAGGTAGGAAGCCTTGCCGCAGAGCTACGGGACTTGCGCTGGTTCGAGTCTCCATGGGGGAAGAAATTTTCTCATGGTATTTCGGCCAGTATGGGACCGGTGCCCACCCAGCATCGTGAGGCAATTGGGTAGCTACAATAAGTAGCGGCTCCAGGTTGAGGAACCAGCTATAACGGCTGGGGGACTCGACATGCTAACCACATGTCACCCCTACACTGGCTGTTGATCATCTACCTCTGTGATTGACATATGTGGATGTGAAGGGCCAGCAGCCAGCTGGTAAAAGGGCAACCGCTGAAAAGTGGAAAGACCCTCAATCGGAATTTATCTATATTTATTTCTAGAGAATAATGATTTCAATAACCCTAAGTATTCTAACCCTAAATAACTAATCTAAGCTTATATTAAGAAAACCTACATTCAAACTTTCTGGGGTTTGAGAGAGGGAGATGTGGGTTTTATAAATCTACCCTAATCTACATTTTAAAAATTATCTACTAACTCTTTAACTTAGACACATAGTATGAACTATTTAAAATACTTTAATTCTTTTTCTAATTGTCCTAGCAAATTTGTTAAGAAAAATGGTAGGTAGACTTACCCATAGCTACTGCATCCACTGACTGACTTGAGTCCCATATTTTGCCAGGGTTAAATACTAAGTTCTTGGCATACATCCCCAAGTAACTGTATTAAACATTCCATTAGTCTAAATGCAGAGATTTTACAGTTAGCCTTGCAAACTTTTTTCCTGCCATAAGTCAAAATTCTGTCCTAATATAATATGTCTAAAGCTTTATTTCAACGACGTTTTATTTGAATAATTAAAATAATCTATGAAATAATTAAATATCTATGTAAAATACTCTATGTATTCATAACAGTTGCCATTGCTGAATTCTGACTTTGATTTCTGTGCCTTGCAGTTAAAAACAATCAGATAATTTTTTGGATACATTCTTGGTACATCACAACACTTCTCTGGAAGAATTTTAAGGTATGTTTCGGCATGAAATTGGTGGACAGTTCTCTTAGTAAGATCAATACAGATTTGTATTTTTTTAAAATCTTTTCATCAGAACAACCTCAACAGCAACATTCTTCAGGAATTTATACTTACCAGTTGAATCATTATTTGTAGTGTATTCTCTACATAACATCCACTTGACAGCGCGGCTCTGGTATGGACGTAACTGTGGCACTAGACTGGAGTGTTGTGCAAATTCCAACTTGTCACTGGGAGCGTCATCGTGTTGCAACTTAACTGCCCTGTACAGACCCTCGATGTCATGCCTTCGCACTTCTCCAACCCCACTGAACACTATGACAAAAAAAATCAGTTTATTAATAAATTACAATAGGAAGTAAAAGGATCATTACTTATGGAGCAGAACTTTGGCCATTAACAACAAAAACAAATGAGTATATTTTGGCGATGGAAATGGATTTTATAAGAAGGGCAGCAAGAATTTCAAGAAGAGAAAAAAATATAAACTCAGTTACAAGGGAGAAAATGAAGATTGAAGACACTATTTTAGCGACGATTTTATTATTAATTTAACACTTCTCATTGAAGGATAAATCATATTTGAAAAGAAAAATTTTTCGCCTAGACCGGGACTCGAACCCGGGACCCTTGGCTTTCCGGATCAAGTGCTCTACCAACTGAGCTACCGAGGCGAGTTACGATCTAGACGCAAATTTTTCTCTTATGTACGTTGTAATTCCCTCGCGCCAAATGCTTGAAACCATAGCTTCTATCTTTGCAAATGGCGGCTTCTTAGTTAAGAAGACATTTATTGGGAATTTTCACTACTTTATAGCCAGTAGGTCTTCTATTGACGATTTTATTATTAATTTAACACTTCTCATTGAAGGATAAATTATATTTGAAAAGAAAAATTTTTGCCTAGACCGGGACTCGAACCCGGGACCCTTGGCTTTCCGGGCCAAGAGCTCTACCAACTGAGCTACCGACGCGAGTTACGATCTAGACGCAAATTTTTCTCTTATGTACGTTGTAATTCCCTCGCACCAAATGCTTGAAACCATAGCTTCTATCTTTGCAAATGGCGGCTTCTTAGTTAAGAAGACATTTATTGGGAATTTTCACTACTTTATAGCCAGTAGGGCTTCTATTGACGATTTTATTATTAATTTAACACTTCTCATTGAAGGATAAATTATATTTGAAAAGAAAAATTTTCGCCTAGACCGGGACTCGAACCCGGGACCCTTGGCTTTCCGGGCCAAGTGCTCTACCAACTGAGCTACCGAGGCGAGTTACGATCTAGACGCAAATTTTTCTCTTATGTACGTTGTAATTCCCTCGCGCCAAATGCTTGAAACCATAGCTTCTATCTTTGCAAATGGCGGCTTCTTAGTTAAGAAGACATTTATTGGGAATTTTCACTACTTTATAGCCAGTAGGGCTTCTATTGACGATTTTATTATTAATTTAACACTTCTCATTGAAGGATAAATTATATTTGAAAACAAAAATTTTCGCCTAGACCGGGACTCGAACCCGGGACCCTTGGCTTTCCGGGCCAAGTGCTCTACCAACTGAGCTACCGAGGCGAGTTACGATCTAGACGCAAATTTTTCTCTTATGTACGTTGTAATTCCATCGCGCCAAATGCTTGAAACCATAGCTTCTATCTTTGCAAATGGCAGCTTATTAGTTAAGAAGACATTTATTGGGAATTTTCACTACTTTATAGCCAGTAGGGCTTCTATTGACGATTTTATTATTAATTTAACACTTCTCATTGAAGGATAAATTATATTTGAAAAGAAAAATTTTCGCCTAGACCGGGACTCGAACCCGGGACCCTTGGCTTTCCGGGCCAAGTGCTCTACCATCTGAGCTACCGAGGCGAGTTACGATCTAGACGCAAATTTTTCTCTTATGTACGTTGTAATTCCCTCGCGTAAGAGAATAATAGAAAAATAATATAAAATAGAATAAGAGAAAAATTTGCGTCTAGATCGTAACTCGCCTCGGTAGCTCAGTTGGTAGAGCACTTGGCCCGGAAAGCCAAGGGTCCCGGGTTCGAGTCCCGGTCTAGGCGAAAATTTTTCTTTTCAAATATAATTTATCCTTCAATGAGAAGTGTTAAATTAATAATAAAATCGTCAATAGAAGCCCTACTGGCTATAAAGTAGTGAAAATTCCCAATAAATGTCTTCTTAACTAAGAAGAGCCGCCATTTGCAAAGATAGAAGCTATGGTTTCAAGCATTTGGGCGCGAGGGAATTACAACGTACATAAGAGAAAAGTTTGCGTCTAGATCGTAACTCGCCTCGGTAGCTCAGTTGGTAGAGCACTTGGCCCGGAAAGACAAGGGTCCCGGGTTCGAGTCCCGGTCTAGGCAAAAATTTTTCTTTTCAAATATAATTTATCCTTCAATGAGAAGTGTTAAATCAATAATAAAATCGTCAATAGAAGCCCTACTGGCTATAAAGTAGTGAAAATTCCCAATAAATGTCTTCTTAACTAAGAAGCCGCCATTTGCAAAGATAGAAGCTATGGTTTCAAGCATTTGGCGCGAGGGAATTACAACGTACATAAGAGAAAAATTTGCGTCTAGATCGTAACTCGCCTTGGTAGCTCAGTTGGTAGAGCACTTGGCCCGGAAAGCCAAGGGTCCCGGGTTCGAGTCCCGGTCTAGGCGAAAATTTTTCTTTTCAAATATAATTTATCCTTCAATGAGAAGTGTTAAATTAATAATAAAATTGTCAATAGAAGCCCTACTGGCTATAAAGTAGTGAAAATTCCCAATAAATGTCTTCTTAAAATCTTCTCTTCTCCAGAAAGCCTGACCAGAGGCTATAAGATGGCAGCCCAATCACTGGTCTTGCCTTCCTTTCGCCAGCAACCAATCGAAGGGACTATTATTATGCTTTCAAGTCTTATATGAGAATTTCCCATATGGGAAAATTTTCTATAGGATCGTAACAGGCCTTGGCCTAATACTTGAAAGGAAGAAGAAGAAGAAGAACTAAGAAGCCGCCATTTGCAAAGATAGAAGCTATGGTTTCAAGCATTTGGCGCGAGGGAATTACAACGTACATAAGAGAAAAATTTGCGTCTAGATCGTAACTCGCCTCGGTAGCTCAGTTGGTAGAGCACTTGGCCCGGAAAGCCAAGGGTCCCGGGTTCGAGTCCCGGTCTAGGCGAAAATTTTTCTTTTCAAACACTATTTTAGATTACATTAAAACTCAGCAATTAAGATGGTATGGACATGTCCAGCAAATGGAAGAAGATCGACTACCAAAATGTATTTTGGAATGGAAATCTGAGGGAAGACAATAAATTCCAGATTTGTTGTTGTCTGGGGAGTTAATTTCATTATTAGTATTTATCAAATTGATTGCAAAGATTGCAATAGGATACGAGGCTGAATCAAATATAAACCGGAATTATTGTTTACAATTTTATTGAATTAACAAAAAAATACAAAACCACCACCTCATTTTTCTACATAGTCTCCTGCATTTCAAACACACTTTTGTCATCGAGTTGGCAACTTTTTGATGCCGTCCTTGAAGAATGAGGGATGACGTGTAGTCAGCCAGTTGCGCACGAACTCCTCTACCGCTGCATTGTCATCAAACCGCCTACCTCCCAGGTCTTCTTTCAGTGGCCCAAACAAATGGTAGTCACAGGGTGACAAATCTGGACTGTAAGGAGGATGTTCCAGAGGTGTCCAATGCATTTTCGTCAGTTTTTCTTGTGTTAACCGAGCAGTGTGTGGCCTTGCATTGCCATGCAGCACAATCACATTTTGGATCGGTTTCCAGCGGTGCTTGTTGCAAAATGCTACTTTTGTCTCATCCAAAAGCCGGCAGTAGTACTCCGCATTCACTGTTCGTCGTTCATGAAGGAAATCCACTAGCAAAACTCCTTCAGAGTCCCAAAAAACAATCGCAAGGACCTTTCCAGCCTTAACTGGTCCAGCCGCACCTCGCTCTCGCCACTCCATGCTGGAACGTTTTGACTCTGGGGTGTAATGATGAACCCAAGTTTCATCAGAGGTCACAATGCGATTCAGAAAATCATCTCCTTCCTCCTCGTACCGACTCAGATGCCTCTGAGACACTTCCTGGCGCAAATTTTTTTGTTCCTGGCTGAGGAGCCGAGGAACCCACCTGACAGACAATTTTTGGAATTTGAGTTCATCACTGATGATGGCTTGAACATTTCCGAAGCTTATTCCAACATGTGAAGCAATTTCAGAAATTGTTACGCGCCGATCCTCCTCAATAAGGTCCCGTACTGCATGAATGTTGTTGCAGCGATGCTTGTTCGTTGCCGTCTTTGGTGGGGCTCATTTTCCACTGAATCCTGGCCCGCTAAATTTTTTTTGCGCCAATCATACACCTGCGTCTTCGAAAGGGTTGCTTCCCCCAACTGTGCATGGAGCCTTCTCAAAATTTCAGAAGGTTTAGTGCCTTCTTTCACCAAAAACTTAATAATAATGCGTTGCGCAACAGACGTATGTACCTCTTGCTCGCTCATGGCGTACTGAAGCAAGCAGCCACTCTTCGGAGTGCTACACATCAAGATCCCTTACTCCAGACACCCCCACCAACTTCCCCTCCAAACCACAACCTTTGCACCGCGCTACCAGAGCCTCCAGATACAAATTCCAGTTTATATTTGATCCACCCTTGTATATATATATATATATATATATATGAATATGAAAAATGGAAAGTAACTTGGAAACTCGTATAAAAGAACACTTTAGAAACACAAAAAAATGGAGAAATTGAAAAATCAGCTGTAGCAGCACATAGTTTATTAGAGAATCATAGAATTGAAAAAGAAGAAAAACTTTTGAAACATCTACCGGTATCTAAACCTTTGGAATTAACAGTTTGGGAAAAGATATATATTAAAAAAAAACCATACTAGAACCATGAACTTCGAGATTCCGGACGAACCAAGCTTAATTACAAAGTTCTTCAAAAATACACCAGAGGGCAGATTAGAAAATTACTTCTTAAAAAGTACACCAGGTGGCAGTTTGGATAATTACCGGCAAAAGAAAAAATTGACAGTCGTGAAAACAGCTGACAATGGTCACTGATACTGCGGTGCTGTGTTTAAAAAACATAGAAGTGTGAGGTAAGAAGAATTCACGATTCATTTGATTTTTATCAATAAAACCTCAATGTTAAAAATTCCCAAATGTATTATATTAAATGGATAAAATGTTTAAATCTCACCTCATGAAGTGGTTTTTACACAATACTGGTTACAAAAGCAATTTGCCTTCATTTTCTGTCAAACTCCAAATTTGGCTGAAGATAAAGGCAAATGTCCTTTAAAACTGGCATTACAAAAGAATGGAAATTTATGAGGTCAGATGTAAAAACATTTTATCAAACTCGTTTATAAATTGAAAATTACCTCACAGTGTTATTTTCCAGTGTTATTTTGATTACCAGTAAAAGAATAATTAACATTTGTATCGACAGCCTGAAGTATGTAACGGATTCCATACTAGCGTACAAGGCTAGATGTTTCGGATTCAAATCCTGATTCAGGAATTAATTTTTCTTTTACAAATAAATATCTCTGTGAGTCTGTGCACATACCTGGTGCAACAATTCCAAAGAAATGTGAAATTACTGCCTTGAAGTCTTGATTTGCACATTTCTGTTTTATTTCCAAATGTGCTGTTGCACCTCGACAGTGTGATTCATGGAACAAAACATTTAGTTGTAACTGGCGATTCTCTTCAATAAAACCATCATACACCAACACAAATCCACGATGAGAAAGTCCTGGAAAAAACATTACATTTTATAATTTTCATGGTTTTAGCTTCCCCTTGCCATTAATCCAATGATATAGTAGAAAAATAGCTGGCTCCTTTTTTTAACCTACAATTACAAAAAAACGACCAGAGATCGTATTATGTCCTTGTAGATTTTCGGGCTGTTGATTGTGGTCTTGAGGCTTGAAGTTCCCCGACATTTCCAACCAACCCTTGAGGATCCTGGACGTAGTCTCTGGCAAAACTAGGGGAATGTCAAGCCTCAAGACCATGACTAACAGCCTGAAAATCTTCTATAAGGTCATATTAGCAATATATTTTATTTAGCAATGCTTTTTAACAACGTAGGTCATCTGCAATGCAATTCAGGAGTGAAAGGACTAGATATAAAGTTCTATCTCATATCTACAAATGCATTATGCATTACTGGGAATCTTGTCATCCCAACTTCTCTCAAAAAACGTTAAACAGAAAATATATAATAATATTAGAGTTGTGTATTTTGACTCACCTTGTATTTTTTGGTCCCACACTGTAGTCGAGTGGTTAAGGCAGGAATGGTGCAGAGCTATGGGACTTGCACTGGTTCGAGTCTCCAAGGGGAAAGAAATTTTCTCATGGTATTTCGACCAGTATGGGACCGGTGCCCACCCAGCATCATGAAGCATTTGGTAGCTATAATGGCTGGGGGACTCGACATGCTGACCACATGTCACCCCTACACTGGTTGATGATCATCTACATCTGTGATTGACATATGTGGATGTGAGGCCAGCAGCCGGCTGGTAGGCTAAGGGACTTCTAGGCCTGTCGCGTTAGGAGTTTTTTTTATGTAGACCCGGTTTCTTCGCTAACTGTGCGACATTCTCGATGCTTCACAACAGTATTCTTGCAGTTGTCCCTTCTGTAAATTGATTTCTGCACCCTCTGTTGGCTTAACGATGAACTTCCAAAATACACAACTCAAATATTATTAAAATGAACCTCATAGTGTCATTTCCTACATACATTTAAGAAAATATATAAACTGTTATTCTCCCATTTATATTATATGGATGAGAAACAGGGAGGAGAAAAAGATTAGAATTATATTTGAAAAGAAAAATATACACCTAGGCTGGGGTTTGAATCCAGGACCTTCGACTCTCTATGTCAATGCTCTATCCAAATGAGCTACCTTGGATAGAGCATTGACATAGAGAGTCAAAGGTCCTGGGTTCAAACTGCAGTCTAGGCGTATATTTTTCTTTTCAAATATAATTTGTCCATCATTAAGATGTTTAAAAACGAATAATATGAACAAAGATTAGAATAAATTATATAAGAGAAAAATTTGCGTCTAGATCATAACTCGCCTCGGTAGCTCAGTTGGTAGAGCACTTGGCCCGGAAAGCCAAGGGTCCCGGGTTCGAGTCCCGGTCTAGGCGAAAATTTTTCTCTTCAAATATAATTTATCCTTCAATGAGAAGTGTTAAATTAATAATAAAATCGTCAAAGATTAGAATATTTGAGAATGAAGTACTTAGGAAAATTTTTGGACCAAAGAGAGATGAACCGGCACATGAATGGAGAAGAGCATATAACAGTGAGCTACATGGCCTTTATAGGACACCAGATATAATAAGTGCAATTAGGTCTGGTAGACTGCAATGGATAGGACATGTGGAACAAGTGAAATATGAAAGAGGGGAATGGAAGCTTCTTGTATGGAAACCAAAGGAAAATTACCCTTTTGAAAGACCAAGAATGAGCTGGGAGAATAACTTTAACTATGATTTGAGGGAAGTATATTATGCAGGAAATGATCAGAAAACATTAGCTCAGGATAGGAATGTGTGGAGAGCTTATGAAGTGCCAGTGAGTTAGTTAAATATTTAATAATTGTGGAAAAAATGTTATAAGTATCGTTGCAAAATAAATAGCAAGAAATGTTAGTAAAGATGAAAAAAGTACATAGAAAAACAGTATCATAAAAATGTAGTTCAGAAAATTATAGAACAAATGGATGAGGTCGAGAAACGGGTTCACATGAATTCTTCTAACTTCTACAGAATTGCAGTGTGCATGCGCAAGTTGCAGGAGTTGCTGTAATGGTTAATGTAGCTTCCGGTAGATGGCTCTGAAGTCGGCATTACCAACTTTGGGAATAAATTCCCAAATGCTAAAAAAATGGACGTAAACTAACTTCCCATTTCCTAACCTAACAAAACAATTTACATGCATATCATTTAATAAACTATAATCTAATTTTACGCACACTAACACTAAATATGGTTTGGAATTATTTTCAAATGTTGGTAACTCCAATGTGAGAGCCACCTAGCAGATGTTACTTGAAGCATTTCCACGCCTGTAGAACTCGATGTACAATATTAGTGTAATTTAGAAATATTTAAAAATCGTAAGAAATGTTTATAAAATGGATCCAAAATGTTTAAAATAGTACAAAACATTATAAATGGTTGAAGTGTTTAGTGCATCAATGGCATAAGAATGTTAGATGGAAAATTGTGTGAACCTCAGCTGAACAAAGTATTCTAAAGAAGAGCCCTACAAAAGAGTAGTGCAATTTTTGTTTAGTTTTATTTTGTGACCTATGTGTTGTGGTAACATTGCTACAGAAAACTGCATGAACTTCTTTGTAATTCTAGTCTACTGAACTAGATCTTTAAGTTTAATGCATAAAAGTTGGCAGCAGGATGTAGCAAGTAAGTAGAAGTGGAATATGAACCTTAAACTAAAATAATTTCAAAAAATTTAAATCAAATTTACCTGAATAAAGATGATAATCAAGCGTTCCATCAATCAAAAAATACTGGATACCATTTGCACTCTCTATATATAACAAACTACGGTCTGTAATTTCGCTTACATATAGCCAATATTCACCTCCTGGAAAATTTTCGGTGATATTTTGTAGTGTTAGCGTTAATTTTCCCAACACATACGTGCGTTCATTATCTCTCAGGCTTGACGTTTTCTTTATTGCAATGTAAAATGAACAGTCATCTATGATGCTTTTCAAATTCTTATCAGTCACTTCATCTTGTTGCGATTTTTTACGTTGTCTTTTAGTATTCTGTTTTTCTTTCGATACATCTATTACCTCTACTTCATTGACAACCTGACTACTACTTGCTTCACACAGAATTGGTTTATCATTTTCATTCAAATCCCATGTAAGTTCTGATCGCCTTTCTTCACACAGACGCTGAGGAGCAGATGACTTTCTTTTAACCATTTTAACTGATTCAATATTCAATAAAGACCGGGTAGTTAAGTCATCGTAGCATGCATTACAATAAATATAAATATATAACCTAGATTTGTAAGAGAAGGATAGGAGAAAAATAAATGTACAATGTTAAATAAAGCTTATATCACATTAAATAACGTGCAATTACTCAGAATATTTTCCTTCGTATCTTTCTTCAATTCACTTGGTGATATAAGGTTAAAAAACAAATATACATGTCATATTAAAACTAATGACAACCATAAACAATGGTTTTTAAATGCTTCTTATATAACACGATGCTTTTTTTTTCTATGCCTATTGAATTATTACCATACTCTGACCCAACATATTATCAAGTGTGCAATGACGAAAGAAGGTTTGCCAACATCTGAACATAGAGAACAAAACTTCTGAAAATCTAGAATATTATAATAATAATATAATAATATAATATAATATAATATATATAATATATAATATAATAATAATTCACTTTTCACGGATAGTATCAATATCAGCGCCATCTGTTTTTTAATTTCTTAACCAAATGAATCAGGTAGTGGGGTCAATCTGCGTTTGTGTTTTAACATAATTTCTGATTCGTTCTGATTGGACCAGATGTAATATGTGCATTTCTGCATGGTTTCTGCTTTTGTCTTGATTGGAGATTTGCAAATTTCAATACCAACCTAGGATTGAAAGTTCGTATTTTGATTATAAGAGAGCGCAGTAGTTTTCTGTGATATAGAACATATAAGTGTATGTCAATATCGTTGACCAATAGCAGTTCGAGAAGTGTCTTTTATTACTAATCTAACCTTATCGTGCCAAAGTCAAAAATTGAAGTATCATGTAATTACATTATCATTTTAGTTACATTCGATTGCATGTATTTACGCACATTGAAATATATAAGGTATCCGAGTTCTAGTTTGAACATTTATTTTAGAGAGACTTTTAATTGACAAGAATCTTGGTTTTGCTGTAAGGATTAATTTCTCTAAGAATCAAAGATGGATAGAAGAAGAAACAGAGGACTGGAATTAGGGGTAATTTTACTTATAGCTGAATTGTTAAGCATTGGTTTTGATAAGATTCCTCCAGTAACTCTTCTGACAGTTGTTGGTCAAGTAAGTATCAAGTAAGTTCAGTAACTATGAAATTATTTTAAAAAAATTGAAGAACTTTATAAATTCTTCACCTATCTAGTCATAGTGAGCAATATTACACCCTCCAGCTGTTTTTATTTTGAACTTACCAACCACATATTGAATTTAAAAAAGCTGACCAAAAACAATTCACACTAATCTCTTAAGTATTATTTCAGTTAGTTTTTAAATATTGGTTTGTTCAAGCTAAAAATAGCTGGGAGGTGCATTATTCACATTACCCAGTTTGTGTTACTATTCTCAGAATTTGTGTAAGAGTCTAAAGATTAAAATTTATAAAACAAGGCAGGAGAAACAAGCTAAAAGTCTCAAAAATAGAATCCTAAGATGAATATTCAGTCTCATAAGGGAAGAGTAACTCCATAATTTATATTTGTTCTAATGTTGTCAGTATTACATAAACTTACAGTGGAAGCTCTTTTAACCAGCCTGAATGGGACAAAACTCCTGGACAAGTAAGTTATAGCCAGATAATACAATTTATATATTTAATGAAATATATTTTGCAACTATTGCTATAATACCAAAATTAACATTTTACATACCTGGCTATCAGATTATGTTGTGATTTATTAATGAAACATTATTAAACACTTTATAAGAAAGCCCAGTTGGTAGACTGAGAATGAGGTGGGAGAATAACATTAACCATGATTTGAGGGAAATAGATTATACAGGGGAGATTGGGAAAATTAGCTTAGGATAGGAATGTGTAGAGAGTTTATGTTCGTGTGGCCATGAACCTATGGGTTCAATAGTGCCAGTGAGTTAGTTCTTTGTAATCAAAATGTTTTAACTGAAATTGGAATTAGTTGAGAACAAATGAGATCTCGGGTACATATTTCAATATTTTTTTAACCTTTGAGATAAGAAGTTAATTTTTAATTAAATTTACAATGGGAGGAAATACTATGAGGTATTTATATTAACCCGTCAGCGCCGACATCCATACGTGGTATAGACCCTCTCTTCTTCACTTATTGCCGACATCTATACGTGGTATAGACCTATGCAGGGGTGTTTTCTTTTTGTTCTGGATCGTACATTTTTGAAGCTACAAATATGTAATTTATATTTGTGTTAACGTAGAAATTATGAGCTTTCAGGACATATGAATAAAAATAATATTTGTTTAAAATTTAATTTCATATTATTTTTTTAAAAATCAGATGAGATTGAAGTAATCGTAATTTTCTCTAAATGCGCGCGACCTTTTCATTTGTTTTTTTTACTGCTGTATATTCTTATATTTGTGTATGAACAATATAATTTTGAAGCCTAAGATCTTAGCTTTCTTTCTAAGTGTATGAATCAGCTGTGATCACATTTTGTGCATGTGGTATTGAGGTTGAAGTAGTTTCTTACTTCAACACTCGATGGCACACAGACCTAGCTTTGTGCTGCTTTCTGCAGGGCTTCTAATAAACTTATACACAATCTAATTTTTCAGGTCGATAAAATGATATACAAGCTATCGATTGATATATAAATCGACCTGTTTAGGGGAATACCTGATTTATTTTGCCTCTTTCAAATAGATGTTACTTACAAGGAATCAGTCTGAGGCGCGGTGTGTCGTGCGTTATATACGTAATTATGGCCAGTCGTAACCTAAAAGACACTTCATCAGAAAAATTACCCCTAAAAGTAATAAATTGAAACCTCAAAGGAGGTGTGTTGTTTGTACTAAACATGGGAGAAGAAAGACATCTGTTTATTGCTGCCAGGAATGTGATGTATGTCTGTGTATTGAAGAGTGTTTCGAGCTGTATCACACCAAGCTCAACTACTAAGGTTATGTGATTTTTTTATTTCTAAAATTAATAGTACTAAAATAAGAGAAAATTATTTTTATGGTCTGTGTAGTTGCAAATAACTGCTGTGTAGAATTTTTATACGAATCCAAGCAATAATTCAGATTCTAAGTATAAACATTGCTGGTGCTTTGACACAAGATTGAGCTTGAGTTCACTCTTCTAAATATTCATTCTTATTTTGGTTATGTCAGCTGCTTTTGTATATATAAGTTACAGATGAATCAGCACCATGCCACACAATATATTTAGTGTCTCACAGAAAGAAACAGGGATGTCCAATGTGAGCAAATCAAATTATTTAGTAAAAATGTGTATCATGAGAGAGAAATTCAGATTTCAAAATTTTTTTTAATAGTTTATAAAGGCTACTGAACTCCATACGGTATGTATTAAATTTCTCATTTATGTCTGAGCTAACAAGTAAAAATTTCGTTCAAATCCATCGATATTTAAAAAAGTTATGATCGTTTATACAAATCAGTGTTCTAGGAATACTAAAATGTTAAAATGGCCTCCGTCCATGCAGTAGGAAAGCAAGTAAAAGGGTGCGTCACTGACGGGTTAATAAATGAGTTGGAGAAAATGTTTTAAAATCTCACCTCACAAAGTTGTGTGACTTCACGATACCGGTTTCAAAAGTATAGTATTACTTCCATCTTCAGTCAAATTCCAACTCATTTGACTGAAGATGGAAGTAATAATATACTTTTGAAACTGGTATCGTGAAGTCACACAACTTTGTGAGGTGAGATGTTAAAACATGTTCTCCAACTCATTTATTAAGAAGTTCATTGTTTAACAGTAACTTTGAAAAGTATAGAAAACCAGCACAAAAGAAACATGTTCCAGTCCTGGACAAATGTATCTGTCTTTAGACATTAGAGAATCGTATTAGTGAAAAGAAATGTTAGCATTTGTGCCATGTTTGGAATTGTGTACTGGGCTGCAAGGAAAGTTTTAAGAAGACTATTTGGACCAAATAGAGGAACTGATAACTGTTGGAGAATCAAAACAAATAACTAACTAAACAAAGTAATAAAAAATTAGAATATAGTAAACCATATAATATCTCTTAGAATTAATTGGCTTGGATATTTGATAAGAATGGATGATCAGAGACTGGTCAAAAAGCTCTATAAATGAAAACCTATAGGAGGCAGAGCTGTTGGAAGACCAAAGATCAGATGACAAGATGACACAATGAACGATCTAAAGAAAATGAAAGTGTTAACTTGAATATTGCAAGAGAGAGATTGGCATGGAGGAAGATTGTTGAGAAGGTCAAAACTTTCACCTTTCGCCAGCATGTTCTTTCATATGTTGTCGTGCCTTAGGATGATGATAATGTAGTGGGCTGCACACCGACATACAGAGTAAGATGTCTGCTGTTCGATTCCTGGTTCAAATGTTAATTTTTCTTTTCAAAAAATTAATTTGTCCAGTACTGGAACATGTTAAACTAAATATAACGTCAAAATATTAAGCTTTACTGCTTAAAAGTAATGTAAAATTCTCATTAAAAATACTTTGAATACAGGTTGTCTAATGGCATTGTTACATATCTGCCTTCAGACATTAGAGAATTGGGAAAAACTGCACTTAAACTAGCGTGAAATATTTTCAAAGTCCTATAGAATAACAGTGCGCATGTGCCAGAGTTAATAGAGCCAGCAATAACCCACAATCGAACCACATATCGATTATCGTCCTCGATTACTATCCGTCGCTATCAAATTTAAATGACCAATATTTGCAGTAAATCCCCAAATCTATGTTAAAAATATATATCAATAATATTAAAATTACCAAACGTTTATTAAAAATGGGTGTACACTTACTTATCACTCCCTAACGCTGATCCAACCAGCGATAACCCAAAACAGCTATAGAAAAATCATAGACTAAGTAATATACTCTGTGGAGAAAATAGCAGTTAGCATCACAATATTGTCTAACAGTGTCATAATATTGTGATTTGCATATTTAAATAAATACTTCAAAATTGTCTAATAATATTATAAAAATTGTTTGAAATATTAAATAATGTTAGTAAATACACAAGAAGAGCTATAGTTTATAACAATATAACTAAAAAATCAAGCACTAGTAGAAGTGCAGTTGAGCCAAGAATTGTATAAGTGAAAAGAAATATTTGCGTTTGTACCATGTTTGGAATGATATAGTGGGCTGCAACCGACATACAGAATTGGAGGTCTGTGGTTTGATTCCCAGTTTAAACGTTAATTTTTCTTTAAAAAAAACAAATCTAGTAGTTGTATTTTTTTTCCAGGCATTGCTGTTTATAGGAGTAATAAAGGTGCCATGGGAAAAAAGGGAAGTTTGCATCAGTGCAGAGGCTATTATAAAGCAGCGAGATTACAGACGGCTGTTTCTTTCCATTGTGGAACATGGCAGTGATATGCACCTCTACTACAATATGATCTCATTTCTGGTGAAAGGTCGCTCACTGGAACGTCGTTATGGAAGTACAAATTTTGCCTTCCTTCTAGTCATGATCTCTGCTTTAACAAGCGCCATGTATGTGGGTCTCGGAGCTGGACTTGCAAAGTTTCTCCAAGATGATTATTATATGATGTCGTGCGCAATAGGTTTTTCAGGTAAGTAATCTTGTTAAGTCTGGTCAGAAAAACATAGAATAGAAACCAAAACAAAATTACTTAAACAATTGGAAAAACCAAAGGAACTCACAATTTGGGAAAAAATTTACATATGCAAGAATAAAAACACAACTATGAATTTTGAAATACCCGGTGATAAGGAGAGGGGATTGATTTGGAAGTTCGTCGGTCAGCCATCAGATGGCACGGAGGTCAGTCTGCAGGAGAGGAAACCATTGGACGTCAGTTGTGAACGTGAACAGCATTGAGAATGTCACAAATACAGTGACGAAATCTAGATTTGCCAGGGGATTAAGAAGTATGAGGTGAGTCAAGAAACAACTAAACAAAATTCAAAAAGTAATCTTGTTATTATGTTATTTGTAATATGTGGAGTCGATAGGATGACTGTTTCTGAAACCGCGGCTCTGTGCTGTGAAAAACATGGAGTGTATGAGGTGAGATGATGTACGACTCATTTTAATTTTATTAATTTGAAAGTCTAATCATATTAATTCCCATCATAAGTTTTATAAATAAAATAAAATATCCTCAACTTGTGTCCAACTCAGGGTCGTGTCGAGGAATGAGATGAGATGGTTCCTTATATAGAGATTTCTGAATGACAAAGGTGTTAGCCAACCACACCTGACATACCAATCATCCATAGAAATTCTGCCCAAGGGCAGGTCTTTTATTGCAATCATAGCATTTTCATGCTATGCTTTGCAGCTTTACTAAGGAATTACACAGGTATCATGAGTACTAATAGTTGTACTTAATGCAGTTTTTTTTCAAATATGTATTTGAAATTTCCCCATCACCGACAGTTTTTTTTATTTGAATTTCAATTAATGGATTTAAATAATTATTTTTTTAATAAACCTAGATTTCTTCCCGGGAATCTTGGCGCAGTGAGCGATGAGCACAGGGAACACTTTCATCAGGAGATTTCAGCTATGGAAAAGAGATAAAGGCAAATGGAATCCTAATATGCTGGCCGATTATTGTTGGACCATCAAGAGGGATGCTCCACAGGAGAAATATAGCAGAAAATTGTCATTTCTTACTTTCTAGGTGAGTCCGAATGTTCAAATATTGTGTAGTTACGAATGTAGAAAATATTAGTGTTTGAAATTATAAATGCCTTTCTTAATTAATAAATTAATGAGTCATTTTAACATCTTACCTCATATTTCATGTTTTATCAATATGAGGTAAGATGTTAAAATGACTCATTAATTTATTAATTAAGAACCTCATAATGTGTTTCCCAATTTTAACTTTTTATAAATGCCTGTCTCTCGGAAACCTTGCATGATGGAGAAAAACCAATATCATATTTGAATTCAGAAGAAAAAATATTATCAGAATCACATATTTTTCTATCTGGGACAAAAAAAAAAGTTTCTTTTTTGTTCCGATTGAGGGTCTTTCCACTTTTCAGTGGTTGCCCTTTTACCAGCCGGCTGCTGGCCCTTCACATCCACATGTGTCAATCACAGAGGTAGATGATCAATTGCCAGTGTAGGGGTGACATGTGGTTAGCATGTCGAGTCCCCCAGCCGTTATAGCTGGTTCCTCAACCTGGAGCCGCTACTTATTGTAGCTACCCAATTGCCTCACGATGCTGGGTGGGCACCGGTCCCATACTGGCCGAAATACCATGAGAAAATTTCTTCCCCCATGGAGACTCGAACCAGCGCAAGTCCCGTAGCTCTGCGCCAAGGCTTCCTACCTTAACCGCTCGGCTACGGCGCGGGACTCTTTTTTGTTGCTTAGTGTTATAGGTGTGGTAGCTTCCCGTTCCTTTCCACACCGGTGAAGAATGATGATGATGGCCGGATGATTTTCAGGGACCATTGGGCTCTAAGTTTACTGACATTTGTCTTACAGGTGAGGTAAAATCCCGAAAAAACTTCACCCAGGAGCCTGTCCCAACCAGTAATCGAACCTGGGCCTGCTGCATGATAAGGCAGCATGCTACCTCGAGACCACAGCGCTAGGCTGACACACCATAACAGGGGCAGATGAATGAAATGAAACAAAATGGATGAGATGCGTACGGAGAAATTCTTCTTCTTCTAGCTCTACAGCCCTTTACAAGCCCTGGCTGCTGTTAGGACACTCTTCCACGCATCCCTATCCAATGCCCTTCTTCTCCATCCGTGGACCCCGAGCTTTCGGAGGTCCTCCTCTATTCCATTCATCCATCTCAGCTTCGGTCTTCCTCTTCTTCTCTTCTTCTTCCTCCATATGGTTTCAGTAGTGTAAGCTTTCTAGTGGTATTCTCCTCCTCCATTCTCATTATATGACCCACCTATCTCAGTCTGCCAATTTTAATAACATTTACAATTTATATAATAAATTTGGGAATTTTTAACATTAACTCCTGGCGCGACAGGCCTAGATGGCGCTTAGCCTACCAGCCGGCTGCTGGCCTAATATCCACATGTGTCAATCACAGAGGTAGATGATCATCAGCCAGTGTTGGGGTGATGTGGTCAGCATGTCGAGTCCCCCCGCCATTATAGCTGGTTTTCTCAACCTGGAGCCACTACTTATTGTAGCTACCCAAATGCCTCACGATGCTGGGTGGGCACCGGTCCCATACTGGCCGAAATACCATGAGAAAATTTCTTCCCCCATGGAGACTCGAACCAGCGCAAGTCCCGTAGCTCTGCACCAAGGCTTCCTGCCTTAACCACTCGGCTACGGCACGGGACAAATTTTTAACATTATGAGATTTAATCCATAAGAATTAGATGAATCATGATTTCTTCTTACCTCATACTTCTATGTTTTTTAAACACAGCACTGCAGTATCAACGACCATCGTCACCATCTAACATAGAAGTATGAGGTAAGAAGAAATCACAATTCGTTTAATTCTTATAACATTTACAATATCTGGGTCTGAATACAGATTGTAAATTTCATCGTTATATCTTATCTGCCATACTCCACGATCATTTATAGGTCCTAGGATGTATGGAGAAATGGTGGAATGAAATTATGGCAGGAGAAAATCTTAAGAAAAACATGCCCAAGCTCCATTTTGTCCACCACATGGAGTGACCAAGACTCAATCTCGGGACCCCAGAGGTGAGAGGCAAACGTTTAACCGCTTGCACCATGGAGCTATCTTAAAAGTTTTATGTTGTATATAAATTTATACACTCATATTGAAAATTCTAATTGTTAAATTCATTTAATTACAAAATTTTCAATCTGGCGGCCAGGAGAGGTGGTGGTGTACAATTTATAATCGCTGGATTGTTCACCAGGTTCCTGCATTAAATTGCAAACCTCTCTGCAGTACACATGTTGAGTAGGCATTTGGTACTGTTCATAGCGATTCGTCCATTGGATAGGGACATTAAGCCTGGTGGCCTCTTTGTTGTATTTTAATAGAAGTAAGCTATGTGCTGGCACTGCTATTTAATGCAGGAACTTGGTGCACGATCTAACAATTAAAAATTGTACACCACCATCCCTCCTTGCCCTGAGATTGAAAATGTTATAATTAATCAAAATCAGAGTGGAAGGTAACGCTATGAGGTATTTGCAATTTACAAATGAGTTGGAGAAAATGTTTTTTAAATCTCATCTCATAAAGTTGAATGTTTTCATGATACCAGTTTCAAAAGAAAATTTTACTTTCATCTTCAGTCAAACTCAAACAGTTGAAATTTTGCCATTAACACCATCTTCTGAACTGCCATCTGGTGTCGCTTTTATGAACTTAGAGATCAAATTATTCTCATCGGGAATTTCAAAATTCATTGCTTTATATTTATTCTTCTGAAAGTATATCTTTTCCCAAACTGTTAATTCCAAAAGCTTCTCTAAATGTTTTAAAAGTTTAGTTTCTCTACCAATTTTGTGATTCTCTAGCAAACTATGTGCTGCAATTGTCAATTTATCAATTTCACCATTTTTAATATTTCTAAAGAAGTACAAGAACACTTTAGAAATACTAAAAATGGTGAAATTGAAAAATCGGCAATTGTGGCTCATAGATGTCTTATGTGTTAGCTTTTCTAGGTTCCTGAGAGAAATCATGTTGGATGACCCACCTTTCTTGTAAGAAACTGTGAAATTAGAAGCTGTCTGTTTGTTGGAAATATATAGAAGAAATTTGTAGTGCTCAGTCTTTGAAATGGCGTCTAAGAGGGTATGTGGTGATGATCATGACGGGATTCTGAGTTTATTAGAGAGTTCTGTCCTCGTAACAGCATACATAACACCAACAGGAAAACTGAGGAGGGTAAAAGGGCAAAGACCTAGGGAAGAAATAAAAAAACCAAGACTCTGCAAGACCAGATCACTGCCCTTTTCCCTATAATGCTACGCACTGTAAAAGGATACAAAAAATTATTTTTTTATTTGCTGGACATATGTATGTTTAACTCTTTTGTGGTCTACAATAATTTCATAGATAGCAAGACAGCATATTCGACCTTGAGAATAGCTGTCGCCAAGCAGTTATTGGAGACAATTCAGCTGCATCCTACAATGTTGAGAGGCCCCCCATCATTAAATACAACCCCTGTCAGGTTACAGGCAAGGAACTGGGCTCACTTTCCATTGTATATCCCCCGGCATAGACAATAAAAAGAAACCCTACAAATGTGTGTTCAAAACAGAACAAAAGAAGTGAAACTACATTTCAGTGCAAGAAGTGTGAAGTTCCACTTCATGTCCCGGAATGTTTTGAGATTTACCACACCAAAATATTGTTTTAGATAAGTATGATTATTCAGTTGCCTTCACTAAAATTTCTAAACAAAAATATTTATCAAATTCCATTCTATGGGCATTTTTGTGTTTTCATGTAAAGAGCATGACACCTCCTATCTTCTGTGGCCATTTAAATCTGAGCGGAGGGGAAAGTTAACAGGCATTTAAATAAGAGTCCATTGGGTTAATCAAGTTTTCCAGTCTCAAAAAAACTTAATAAAAGAACTTCAAAACGTTACTTCCCAAAATAACCATGTTTTAATTAAATTGAGTCCCGCGCCGTAGCCGAGTGGCTAAGGCAGGAAGCCTTGGCGCAGAGCTACGGGACTTGCGCTGGTTCGAGTCTCCATGGAGGAAGAAATTTTCTCATGGTATTTCGGTCAGTATGGGACCGGTGCCCACCCAGCATCGTGAGGCATTTGGGTAGCTACAATAAGTAGCGGCTCCAGGTTGAGAAAACCAGCTATAACGGCTGGGGGACTCGACATTCTGACCACATGTCACCCCAACACTGGCTCATGATCATCTACCTCTGTGATTGACACATGTGGATGTGAGGCCAGCTGGTAGGCTAAGGGCCATCTAGGCCTGTCGCACCAGGAGTTATAATTAAATTGAAGCATGTAGTAAGTAATGCTCTTCATAGTTACTGGATTTTCGTTGGAATCTCCATCAATAACATTGCCATCTGGTGTTGATTTGATGAACTTTGAGATGAGGTCACGTTCATCAGGAATCTCAAAATACATGGATCTAAATTTGTTCTTCTGAATATATATCTTATTTGGGAGAAGATATATATTCAGAAGAACAAATTTAGATCCATGAATTTCGAGATTCCTGATGAACGTGACCTCATCTCAAAGTTCATCAAATCAACACTAGATGGTGATGTTATTGATGGAGATTTCAACGAAAATCTGGTAGTCATAATATCGGTTGAAAATGAGAGAGATCCTTCTCTCGAAAACTAGTTCCCGTGTTTGAAACATAAAATATGAGGTAAGATGTTAAAAAATGACTCATAAATTTACGAAGTAATGCTCTATTGAGTGTAAATGTTCTAGGAGAAGAACTAATTTTTACCTTCATAACAGTGAAAGTCCCACATTTTTAAGTGCCATAGTTTCTAAGATGTTACAACTTTGTTTTCTATGTATTCTATGGTTTTGATTTTACAATTAATTGACTGGGATTGTTTTACAGGTGTAATATTTGCTCTAAAAGTGTTGACCAGCTCAGAACAACCTAATGGCAGTGAATATATAGCTGGGATGTGGATTCCAAAGAAATATGCTGCATGGGTAGAATTATTAATAATTCACTTATTGGTACCTAATGCTTCCTTCATGGGCCACCTCGCTGGCATTCTGGCAGGTCTTGTGTACACTAGCACACCCATTGGTACAATCATGGATGAATTCATTGTTTCAATAACAGGTAGGTTCAAAAATAAAAAAGAGAATAATGAGGGAAATTTTGAAGAAGTGGATGAATTCAAATACCTTGGAACAATAATTACAAATAGGAATGAGATGCGCAAAGAAATTAAACATAAGCTCAATTTTGGAAATGCATGCTATTATGCATTGCAGGGACTCTTGACTCAAAAAAAGTTGAACTGAAAAATATTATATATATAATTACTAGACGTCCCGGCCATGCGTTGCTGTGGCTAAGGCATACGTTAAAAGTTTAAATTAAGTTGCTGTCTTTCAGCCAGATTACTTAAAACTAATACTTACACACGAAATTAATATTGAAAATAAAATAAACACTGAACACACTTAAATTATGAAATAATTAATATTTGTAATTCAATTGAAATTTGCGGTTGCAACAAAAAGCACAGCCATCTGGATCTCTCTTTGTTAAATAATAAACCAATTACCTTACCAAATTACCTTACACCACCATCTGTTAGAATCATATGGAACTCACAGATAATTATAACTCTTTGTTAAATAATAAACAAATACTTTGCAATAAAAAAATAATGCAACTATAAATTTAGTTACCCTAAGTCTCAAGTTGGATCAAACTGCACACAGCGTGCAAAATTTTATTAAAATTGGTTCAGTAGTTTAGGATTCCATCGCGGACAAACAACGTGACACAAAATTTTTATATATTAAGATATTATATAATAAACTGTTATTCTCCCACTTATATTATATGGATTCATAGTTAAATATGGGAAATAACATTATGAGGTTCTTAATTCGTAAATTAATGAGTCATTATTTATTATATGGGGGCACGCCGTAGTGTACTGGTTAAGGTACTGTGCTACAAACCAGGAGGTCGCAGGTTCAAGTCCCGGTGAGGTCAGGATTTTTAAACTGACCCAAACTTTCTGGCAGCACTAAGGGCCTGGGATCGACTCAGCCTCTAACGGAAATGAGTACCAGACGCTTGTTCTGGGGGTAAAGGCGGCCGTCACGCAGAGCTGACAACCGGCTGACATCAAGTGCCGATTGTCTAGAAAAAAGTGGGAGCCTTAACCTCCTACTACCCCAAGGGCCTCCTGAGGCCTGTAGTGGATCACTTTACTATACTTTACTTATTTATTATATGGATGCAAAACATGGACTCTTACTTTAAGGGAGGGGAAAATATTATGGGATTTGTGAACAAAGTCCTTAGCAAAATTTTTGGACCAAAGAGAGATGAACAGACAGGTGAATGGAGAACACTAAGCAACACTGAGGTACATGATCTTTAAAGGAAACCAGATATAATAAGAACAAAAATAAAACGTAGTTTTATTTGATTTTCATATTTATTATTTAATTCAGTTATCAAATTTGTTAACATGTCTGTAGAAGGTACAGTGTACCGAAACAGCTGTCACTGAATTATATAACAAATTTGATAATTTGTTAACATGTCTGAAGAAGGTACAGTGTACTGAAACAGCTGTCACTGAATTATATAATAAATATGAAAATCAAATAAAACTACGTTTTATTTTTATTTAATTAATAAATATGGATTTTCATCAAGTAAACACCAACTTGATTATATAATAAGAACAGTTAAGTCTCGTAGACTGTAATGGGCAGGACATGTGGCACGAATGGAGAATAAAAGAGGGGTATGGAAGCTTCTTGTAGGAAAACTAGAGGGAAGTTGGTAAACCAAGAATGAGGCGGGAGCATAATATTAAACATGATTTGAGGGAAGTAAATTATACAGCGGATGATTGGAAAACATTAGTTCAAGTTAGGGATATATGGAAAGCTTATGTTCATGCTGTCCTGAACCTATGTGGATAAGGATGTCAACATTTCTTTCCACTTATACAATCGTTCGTCCAAAGTCTGATAGCTGTCACTATCATTGACATTCTTAACGGTGCTCGAATGCATAATTGGTATCATACTGAGTAGAGAATCAGAGATCCAGGGTTCAAGCCCCAGTTCGAGCATTAATTTTTCTTACTTAAACTGTATTGTATATTTAAACCTCTCATTTTATTTTTTAGGTGAACCTATCATACACTATAGACCTTCAGCTTACGGATGGAACATCAATTGAAGAAAATAAATATGAAAATAATTTATGTATTCATATTTACAAGAATGAACGTAATATATATTTTTAATATACGTATTAAGGTTTGTGATAACTTTTCATTTGTACATATTTTTGTATAATATTTAATTTAATTTTTTCTATACTTATTACATGTGAACAAGATTACATTTAAAATGTAATAATGGACTGAAAATAAAATATTTGATTTCTAATAAAATAATTGTTTCCACTTTCATTATAAACTGTATGTACGAGGGTGAATCAAATATTGAATTATTGTTTACAATTTTATTGAATTAACAAAAAAATACAAAACCACCACCTCATTTTTCTACATAGTCTCCTGCATTTCCAACACCCTTTTGCCATCGAGTTGGCAACTTTTTAATGCCGTCCTTGAAGAATGAGTGATGACATGTAGTCAGCCAGTTGCGCACAAACTCCTCTATCGCTGCATTGTCACCAAACCGCCTTCCTGCCAAGTCTTCTTTCAGTTGCCCAAACAAATGGTAGTCACAGGGTGACAAATCTGGACTGTAAGGAGGATGTTCCAGAGGTGTCCAATGCATTTTCGTCAGTTTTTCGTAAAATTTTTTTGTTCCTGGCTGAGGAACCGAGGAACCCACCTGGCAGACAATTTTTGGAATTTGAGTTCATCACTGATGATGGCTTGAACACTTCCAAAGCTTATTCCAACGTGTGAAGCAATTTCAGAAATTGTTACGCACCAATCCTCCTCAATAAGGTCCCGTACAGCACGAATGTTGTCTGCAGTGATGCTTATTCATTGCCATCTTTGGTGGGGCTCATTTTCGACTGAATCCCGGCCCGCTAAATTTTTTTTGCGCCAATCATACACCTGCGTCTTCGAAAGGGTTGCTTCCCTGAACTGCGCATGGAGCCTTCTCAAAATTTCAGAATGTTTAGTGCCTTCTTTCGCCAAAAACTTAATAATAATGCATTGCGCAACAGACGTGTGTACCTCTTGCTCGCTCATGGCGTACTGAAGCAAGCGGCTGCTCTTTGGAGTGTGACACATCAAGATATCTACTCCAGACACCCCACCAACTTCCCCTCCAAACTGCAACCTTTGCAGTTTGCTACCAGAGCCTCCAGATACAAATTCCGATTGAGGGTCTTTCCACTTTTCAGCGGTTGCCCTTTTACCAGCTGGCTGCTGGCCCTTCACATCCACATGTGTCAATCACAGGGGTAGATGATCAACAGCCAGTGTAGGGGTGACATGTGGTTAGCATGTCGAGTCCCCCCAGCCGTTATAGCTGGGTCCTCAACCTGCAGATACAAATTCCGGTTTATATTTGATCCACCCTCGTATGCATGTAGCTAATGCTGTGGAGTTTTAAAACATAGTTATTCTCCTTCTTGCTTCCCAATACTTGGATGTCACATCTTGATAATTTTGAAGAGCTACACAGTTTGTTAAATGTTCTCTGTCCATTTCCACACCTTGAGAACACAATATACATTCAGCAGACATTAATAACGGGCTTCCAATATAAACCGGACCGGCCTCACGGAGTTTCACCCGGCACGCAGTGCTGTCTCTTCCTCCCGCAATTCACCCTGCCTGCCTGCCATCCATCCTTGAACTGTTTCCTACCTTATAGAAAATGCTGGAAATGTTGTCCTCCTGCACACGTGCTATGGGATCACCTTGGTTTAGACAATGAACACGTGTACACTTGTAAGATTTGAGTTTTAATAATTTTGTTACTGTATGTGCAGAAGATACTGAAATCCCAACTTGTTGTGCTAATTTCGGTAATGATTTTTGTGGTGAACGTTCCAAATTTTCGCCAATTTCGTCTCATTTTTCTTCGGTGAGAACCGTATGCCTTCGCGTGTGTTTCTTATTTTGTACTGAACCAGTGGTCTCAAATTTAGTCACAAGATCGTGGATTGTCAGTCTGGAAGGAGGTAATTGTCCAGGGAAGTTCCGAATAAATTCCTCGCGAACGCGACGAGCAGATTCATATTTATAATAACATTTACACACATAAATGCGCTGCTCTAATGTCAGCTGATGTCTCATCTTGTCGAACGTTAGTAAACTGACTAGTTCAAGGACGAGCGGCTGGCAGAGTGAAATGCGGACGAGGAGAGAGCGCTGCCTGACGGGTGAAACCCCGTGAGGCCGGTCCGGGTTTATATTGGAAGCCCAGTACATAAATTCTATGAAGCAATCATGTCCTGTAGTAAGCCCCAGTGTATCAACTGCAGATTTTCATGGTAGTTCCGGAATTGTAGATGGATTTTCTAACATTTCCAAAAATTTACAAAAGTTGTAATTCTACTTGACTCCAAAGCAGCCATTCTTGCTATAACACGAGACACAACACCCAATAGCATCAAAATTATCGAATGTCGCAAAATAATAAAACAGTTATCTCGTCTAGATAAAAAAGTTGTACTTCAATGGATTCCGGCCCATTGTGGAGTGACAGGCAATGAAATAGCCGATTTTCTGGCCAAGTAGGGTAGCAAAATTGTTTCGAACCCAACTTCTACTCCAGTTTCCTTTCACTCTATCAAAAGAATTATCTCAAATAAATATATCAATAAACTTAGAGAAGAATACACCACCAAAACATCTGGAAAGGAATGGGAAAATCTACAAGCTTATGACATTACTACATTACAAAGAAAATCTGCAGTAGCAACATTCAGACTGCTAACAGGACATGACTGCCTGAATAAACAGCTACACAGACTTGGCATAACAGATTCACCTAAATGCCCTTTTTGCAATTTAAATTAAGTCCACCGCTGTGGTCTCGAGGTAGCGTGCTGCCTTGTCACGCAGCAGGCCAGGGTTCGATCCCCGGTCGGGGCAGTTTTCTGGGTGAGGTTTTTATTGGGGTTTTTCCTCACCTGTAAGACAAATGTCAGGAAAACTTTAAGGCCCAAACGGTCCCCGAAATCATATGGCCATCATCCTTACCATTATCATCATCATTCTTCACCGGTGTGAAAAGCAACGGGAAGCTACCACACCTACACAATTCCCTAGTAAAGCTGCAAGCATGGCATGAAAATGCTATGATTGCAGTGAAGGACCTGCCTTCGGGCAGAATTACTATGGATGGATGGATGGATATGGAAAGAAACCATCTCCTCCATTGTCCAGCATTTGTAGAAGAGACCAGCCTTTCTGCTAAATATTGGAGTACAAGAGAGCGAATGATTTCATTATCAAGTGCTCGACATTAGATACCAACCAACCAACATTTTTATATTCCTGTTTCTTTTTCAATTAAATTGGAATTATCATTATTTTTTTCTTTATAATTCCTTTAATTGATTCACATTATAAACTGTTTCTTTCCATTTTGTACTAGAGCATGCCATGAAATCTTTAGAGGATAAAAAAGGTGAACAACTGAATGGCATTATAAGCTGTTAGTTTATGCTGATTATGTAGCATTATTAGGCGATTGTGAGGAGATACAAAATGCCAACATGCACACACACTATTGAGTAACATTAGGAAATCGTGGTTTGAAGTAACTATCAATAAACTTTTTTTTTGTCTCAGAAAGAAAAATATGTGATTCTGATAGTATTTTTTTCTCCTGAATTCAAATATGATACTGGTTTTTCTCCATCACCGCAAGGTTTCTGAGAGATGCATTTATAATTTCAAACACTTTAATATTTTCTACATTCATAACTACACAATATTCGAACATTCGGACTCACCTAGAAAGTAAGAAATTACGATTTTCTATTATATTTTGCCTGTGGAGCATCCCTCTTGATGGTCCAACAATAATCAGCCAGCATATTAGGATTCCATTTGCCTTGATATCTCTTTTCCATAGCTGAAATCTCCTGAGTTAGCTCATTTGGTTTTATTTTACAATGGACAAATGGACGAAAAAACGTTTATCAAAAAGATAATTGTTAATTAAATAAAAATAAAACTGAATTATATAATAAATATGAAAATCAAATAAAACTACGTTTTATATTTATTTAATTAATAAATATGGATTTTCATCAAGTAAACACCAACTCAATTGATTATAAAAATAAAACTTACAGTTTTATTTAATTTTCATATTTATTAAGATATAATTCAGTTACAGCTGTTTCGGTACACTGTACATTCTTCAGACATGTTAACAAATTATGAATTGTCATTTCATAATTTGTTAACATGTCTGAAGAAGGTACAGTGTACCGAAACAGCTGTAACTGAATTATATCTTAATATATAGAATATAAAATAAAACTGTAAATTTTATTTTTATTTAATTAATAAATATGGAGTAAACACCAACTCAATTGATTATTAAAAAAATAATTATTTAAATTAATTAATTGAAATTGAAATAAAAAAACTGTGGGTGATGGAGAAATTCCGAATAAATATTTGAAAACACGATAAAAAAACTGCATTAAGTACAACCACTGGTATTCATAAGACAAAAATCATGTTGACCAGTGTAATACGATGGCATAGAGCATGTTTTTCAGTCAAATTGAGTTAAGTACAAAATCAGAATTCTCTGCGGTGTTTCTTTATTGTACACAAATGTGGTAACTGAATACTAAGAGTTTCCTGCAGTTCTGTGGGGGCAATATGTTCTATTTACCAATTTGTGATCGGGTATTGAAAATTATAATTTATTTTTCTCAAAACTAAGAAATTAATACTGATAACATGTGTGCATTAAACCATTGATGACACACGGGTCATACTGAAAGTCGTGAGCAACCCATTGTTAAAATTCAAATTTCAACAATGTAACAAAAGAACTGCAGGATCATAATCTACAGACTTTATACCACAACATTGCCGTTTTGTGGCGTCATAGCTTCTATCATGTGACCACACGCAGTGTTTCCAAAATGGCAGACATCAATGTTTCGTTTCGACAGCGCGCTGTCATTGAATTCCTTGTTAAAGAGGAACAATCTGCTGTTGATATTCACCAAAGACTTCAATGTGCTTACGGAGATGCCTGCATGGGTGCCAGCAGTGTTAGGAGATGGTCGAAACATTTTAAAGATGGTAACACGAGTATCAAAGATGAGCCTCGTAGTAGTCGCCCATGCTCTGCCTCCACAGATTGCAACAAGGAAAGAGTTGATGCGCTCATTAGAGACAACAGGCGTATCACAGTGAATGAAATCACGACAAAACTTGCAGTAGGACACAGTGCAGTGCAAGAAATGATTCACAGCTTAGGTTACCGAAAAGTTAGTGCCCGTTGGGTTCCACATTTATTGAGTGAAGACCACAAACTTCAGAGAAGAACCATCACCCATAACCTTCTTCAGAGATTTCGAAATGAAGGTGATGATTTTTTATGAGTATTGTGACAGGTGTCGAAAGCTAGTTTCATCGCTACGAGCCTGAAACAAAATGCCAGAGTATGGAATGGCACCACTTGAATTCGCCATCAAAGAAAAAAGCGAAGACAGTGCAATCTGTTGGGAAAGTTATGGGCAGCGTCTTCTGGGATGCGCAAGGTTGCATTCTGGTTGAATTTCTTGAACCTGGACAAACCATAAATGTTGCCCGCTATATCTAGACACTTGTGAAGCTCCGTCGTGCATTGCACGACAAACGCCCTGGAAGGAAGATCATTCTGCAACACGATAACGCGCGTCCTCACACTGCTCGTGCCACTGTGGAGAAGATCAGGACATTTGGGTGGGAAACTCTTCCACATCCTCCCTATAGTCCTGATTTGGCAACCTCCGACTACCATCTTTTCGGTTCTGTGAACGAGCAGATGAGAGGCCAATGCTACGAGATGCTGGAGGATATTCGGAAAGCAGTGTGTCAGTGTCTTCGAGCAGCTGGAATGGACTTCTATCATAAGGGAATTTCAAAAGCTTATAGAACGCTGGACAAAATGTGTGCAAAGAAATGGACACTATGTTGAAAAGTAGCACAAAGGTCTGTAGATTAACATGGTGTACTTGGTTTGTCTAAAATAAATATTATGATTGTTGAAAAAAAATGTTGCTCATGACTTTCAGTATGACCCTCGTATAATGGAAATGGACACTTAATGACAAATGAGGGAAATTTTGAAGAAGTGGCTGAATTCGTATACCTAGGAACAATAATTACTAACAGCAATAACAATAATAAATGAGATATACAGCAGGGTACACCAGTGGGATTACAAACGCAATGATGTCTTGAAGGAACTATATTTAGTACATCATTAACACATTCAGTACCGTAAACCAGTTAAGGCGTTTAAAGAGACTATCGTGTATGCGGCCGTCGGTCAGTTAACTCGTTTTAGAACGGGCGCGAACAAACCGTATTTATATTCGGCGCCTAAATATTGTGTTAGCTTAGTATGTTTTGGAGATCATAGATGGCATGTAAATGTACATTTTCTATCCTTGTTTGACACGTTTAACCTTGGTGAATACCCTTTTATTTTTAAAACAAACACATGGAATTCATTCACCCGAACTTGACTCCAGGCTCCAATGCAGTCGTATATGTTTCTCGTTATCGCGCTGTTGTTTGTGCGTGAGTGAAACCATGGCGAAAGAAAAATATCTCACTGAAGAAGAATTAGTGAATATTTTGTATAATGATGATTCAGGCGATGAACTGATTCCTGAATTAGAAGATTCACAAAGTGAAAGTGAAGATGAACTTCCACTTCCTGAAATTGATACGCCGATACCATGTGATGTCAATCACACAAGTTATTTCACCATCAAATCCTACTAGGATATCTCCTTTAGGTATGTACAAAATTTGAATTTTCTAGGACTAATAGTTTGTGAATAATGGTCCATTTTCTGAAGTGCCACGAAAAGGGTAGCTGGGTATTTAAATGGCTGGCCTGTGGGTTTAAATGCCCTGCTCAGTGCCTGGTACTGAATGTGATTAAGTATATAAATGAATGGCAAAATGAAATGTTTCTTACCTCTCCTCATATAAATCTTCTAAGTAGATCGCGATTTCAAGACCATAACGGTCTCATCTTCAGTACTTTTTTGGCGACTGATGTTATGTCGATCGGAAGAAACTCTTCTTCTTCCCTTTGTTGGTGGACCGATGAACCTTTGGATCAGGCCAAAATTTGCAGGAATTTCGAAGTTCATTTGTTTTTCTGAATGTGGATCTTTTCCCAAACAGTGAATTCCTTTTGTTTGTCTATTTGTTTAATTAGACTGGCTTTTGATTCAATTAAATGTTTTTCGGACCAAGCATGAGCAGCTACTGCTGACTTTTCCACTTCTCCATTTTTGACGTTTCTAAGATGTTCTTTCACCCTTGTTTTCAAATTTCTTTTCGTTTTTCCAATATAAACTTTGTCACAATCCCTGCAATTGATCTAATAAATTCCTGATTTGTTTTCATCTTCAATTCTTTCATTTTTATATTAAACCAGCGCAAGTCCCATAGCTCTGCGTCAATGCTTCTTGCCTTAACCACTCGGCTATGGCCTGTATAATCTACTTCCCTCAAATCATGGTTAATATTATTCTCCCATCTCTTCCTTGGGCTACCTACTGGATGCTTTTCATTTGGTTTTCCTACAAGAGTTTCCATGCCCCTCTTTCATTCCCTATTTATACCATATGTCCTGGCCATTGCAGTGTATGAAACATACCTGTTCTTATTCTGGTTTCCCATGAAGATCAAGTAGCTCATTGTTATTGAGGGTCTTCTCCACTTACCTGTCTGTTCATCTCTCTTTGGTACAAAATTGTTCCTGTGTTCCATTAACACAGTTTAACCTCTCGCCTTACAGGTACTTTTATGTGCCACACGCCACCTGGACCTTAAAGTGACATAACACGTCGGGAGAGGGATTTTAACTATAGTTCATACACATATTTTTCTAACTACACAAGGACAAGGAGAGGCTCCCCGAATGAGTGATCAGCTCAATGTCAGTGCCACTTCCAAGACAATACAAAATTAAGACAAAACATACCATTGACACACAAAAGTATTAAACATGCTGAATATGATAATATTGATTATAATGTTTGGGGACCATTTGGGCCTTGAAGTTTCCTGACATTTGTCTTGCAGGTGAGGAAAAAACCATTTACCAGGACTATTTAACCCATGCCACAAATGCTAGTCAATGACCAATCACGCTTCAATTAATTTTGTTTTGCAACCAATGACAGTCGTGTTTCACCTTGCTCTCTATCGATTTCTCTTTATCAGCTCCTGCTTTTGTGATAAAAAAGCTCCTCATTTTTAATGTTCTGAACAGATCAAAGCATTATTTTTCTCCAACAAATACATTGAATATAGCAAATAATGAAAAGATTCCTTGATTTTACTTGATTTAAATGAATAACCCGTAATGTTGATTATGATATATAGTTTGATGTGTTTAATTATTTCTCCACTTGGGTGCACTCTTACAATATTGCGATCTTATTTGGCAATAAATAATATGATCAAGCAGCAGTGAATGAATATAACCTCACATTTCTGATTTGTTTTCAAACATCGCCGTTTACATTAAATATATAAATATTTTAAAATAATTATAGTTAAACAATGATTTGTGAGTAAACAGCTTAATTCTATTCGTTAAATAGTCCTAACAAATGCCACTCTTGATTTCCAAATTCTCTAGATAAATTCACTCTTCACTTCGTGAGTCGTGAATTTATTGATAATTTGGAAATCACTCGTGGCATTACTTATGAAACTTGTCCCGGATAGGGATTGAAGCGGTGGGCAAGAACTTATTCTCAAATAACCTAAATTTGTTATACGCCTATGGAAAAATTTAATTAAATACGGATTTTGCTTAAAAAAGTCACTGATCATATGATACCATTCAATTATTGTTTTCGTACAATGATGCCCTTATCTAACATTTTCAGTGACATCTATATTACATGTTGTGCAAAAAATCAGATGTTTCAACATGCAATTTAGTGTACAACTGCTGACAAATGTTATAGTGAATGATACATGCTGATAAAATCATTTAATTTTTGTATGCAGTATGAGTTACAAAACTGCATAACTCCACTTTTGTCTTTCGTCTCATTTCTTTCAACCTCCATAATTAACTCACTGGTTATCGAACCTGTAGGTTCATGGCCACGCAAATGTAAGTTCTCCATACATCCCTATCCTGAGCTAATGTTTTCCAATCATCCCCTGTATAATCTACTTCCCTCAAATCATGGATAATGTTATTGTCCCACCTCATTCTTGGTCTACCAACTGGGAGTTTTCCCCACTGGTTTTCCTATAATGCACCTCTTTCATCCCTCATTCGTGTCATATGTCCTGCCCAACACAGTCTACGAGATTTAACTGTTGTTATATATGGCTTCCTATACTTATCATGTAGCCCACTATTATATAGTTTTCTCCATTCACCTGTCCATCTCTTTTTGGCCCAAAAATTTTTCTAACAACAAATACTCGTAGGGTCGAATGTTTGAACGCATTAGACAGTAAAAGGCGTTCTCTGCTGAGAAAGTTTTATCCTAATACATTTTGCTTACTCAGAAATCTATTCATGCGATAATAATTGTAAGCTACCTGACGAGGTACCTTAAGATCATAGCTCAAGATAGAAACTTATCGTGAAAATCCCGAAGGGAACCGATGGTAACCGATGTAGTTTGAAACCTTTGCAGCTTTATCCAAGATGTCGGACCTTGAAGACTTCGATCATGTTTTCAGTATACGCGAAGAAGAGGAATTTGATTGAGTCTACCAAAGAATTCAACTGGAAGAACAGGAGAATCGGCGTAATATCGCGCGACGCAGACGTCGTTGTATACGGTATTATTTGCGGGACGCAAGCGTAAATGCGTTCCTCTATAGCAGACGAAAATAACGGAAGTGGTTTTATCGCTGAGAATTCTGGGTAATCCGTTGCCAATATTACGAAAACGTCAACTTTTCATGCATGACCGGTAAATCGGCCGTTAATTCGATCTCAGCAATTGCTCACGGTGAGTCAGCTCACCAGTAATTGGAAGTAATTTGAGTAGAGACTAATGTATTTGCATGCGGCCCGTAGGGTCGTATCTATGAACGCATTAGACCGTAAAAGTCGTTCTCAGCTTGTACTCTGCTGAGAAAGTTGCATCCAAAGACGTTTTTGCGTACTCAAAAATCTGTTCATGCGATAATAATTGCCGAAATTCCTAAGCTACCTGGCGAGGTGACTTTGCAGAGAACGAAACGTGAGAAATCCGAAGGGAACCGATGTACTTTGAAACCTTGCTGCTTTATCCAAGATGTCGGACCTTGAAGACGTCGATCACGTTTTCGGTATACGCGGAGAAGAGGAATTTGATAGTCTACCAAAGAATTCAACTGGAAGAACAGGAGAATCGGCGTAATATCGCACGACTCAGACGTCGTCGTATACGGTTTTATTTGCGGGACGCAAGCGTAAATGCGTTCCTCTAGCAGACGAAAATAACGGAAGTGGTTTTATCGCTGAGAATTCTGGGTAATTTCTTGCCAATATTACAAAAAAAAACTACTTTCATGCATGACCAGTCGGCGACTCGCTAATTCAAACTTTGCACGTTCTCACAGAAAACTCAGCTCACCAGAGACTAATGTATTTGCATGCGGCCTGTAATCTTCTTTCCTTCCTTAAAATAAGAGTCCATGTTATTTCAACCTTCATAAATAAATAAGTTGGGTCTGCATTCATCTTATTTCATATTTCATTGTTTCTTGTAAGACATGTTTCAAAACATTTTTGCTCGTTCTTCAGTTGATACAGACTCTAAACTAACTGCAGAAGGAACAAAGATGCTTTCAAACATGTCTTACAAGAAACAAAGAAGTATGAGGTAAAATTAATGTAGACCCAATTAATTTATTAAGTAGAGCCTCCATAGCTTTCTTTTATCGACCTTGGTGATCTAGTGGCTAAGTTCCTCATGGAAATTCAGTTCCATCTCCTGGTCACATTTTCAAGTCAGTTCTATCCCAAGTATTTTTGGATCATGTGTCAGTTCTGCCCAAGAATCATACTTATATTTTTAGTCAGTTCCAACCCATCGTTCCCACAGCAAACACATTTTTCAACCCATATTACTGACTTTAGGATTGTTTGTCTTCTTGTCTTGTAAGCCCATGTTTCCCTTAACAGAGATTTTAGGCACTCTCCCCCTATAGGGATGATTTTGAATCATACTAATTTAGTTACACTTGTTTTCATATAGATGTCATTTGAGTGATCCGTGGTCAGCGTTCCGCCTCATACTGACATCTAGGAAACCAAGGTAGTACTAGGACGGGAAAATTCGGTAAATTTTGCTTAGAGGCATTTTCATTCAGGCTTAAGGATCTTTTATGAGCCTGAAAATCTTCAGATTCGGGACCCACGGCTTAAAGTCCCTCCCGGAGGACTTGCTCCTTGGATTTTTTCCGTCCTAAAAAAATCCATCAACCCCGGCCGGGTTTGAACCCGCGACCCCTAGGACCAGAGGCAAGGAGCATAACCACTAGTCCACCGCGGCCGCAGAAAATCTGCTTCCATTTAATATTAACTAGAGACTTCTATTACGATTTTGTTCTCTTTAAACATACATTGAAATTATATGTTGCACACGGTCTGTCACAGAGCTTACACACGCAATCCATTGACGGATCATGATAGTTTGAAATTTTGTGGAGTTTGTGGTGATATCCATGCACTGCCAGTCTTGTTACTGCACTGCGTATCTTGTGGTTTGGTCCAATCAAGTTTCGGTTGGGCATTGCATCTGTTGCGTGGAGATTGTCCGGTATTTCTTCTCTCTTATTTTGTCTTGTCTCCTTCAATGTAGCTTCCTGTTTAGTAGTTGGTAGAAGGAACTTTGTGCGTAGATCTTCCACAAGGAAAGTTTCCTGTGCTATAGTCCATGAGGGCTAAAGTGTCTAGAATATTTTAGAAAGAGAAAGAGAGTACTCACCATCTTCTTTCTCACTCATACGCATATCTCTTCACGGTGACAGCGGTAGGACAGACACTCCCTGTAGTGAACATAGATCAGTGGTGGCATTCCCTTCTTCTAAAGATTTTTTCCTGGCAAGTTTCTATGTCTTCATTTTCATTTTCATCGTCGTCGGTATCGTCTAAATTTATTTCAAACCGATCACTAATTTCGTCCATTAAACCGTCTGCCTGCCAATATGACTATTCAATCTTTTCACACGCTCTGCAGTCACTTTTAACAGAGCACTCTGAACCAGTCGCCACTGACAAAAATTACCTGACACAAAAGTGACTGGACGCAAGTGGGGGGGTGGAGTTTTTCTAGCATTCCTAAGTAATTTTACAAGGGTAGCCCATTGTTTTTTGCGAAGGGTGGAAGAACAGTTCTCTAGACAAGGATAGCAGAAATCATGCCAACTTAGTCATTTTACACTATAACTCATATGCAAGTCTAGATGGAGCAAGTTTCGAGATCCCCATTGTGGCTTTTAGGAATCTTGCCTTCACTTTTTCTAAGGTGTTTAAGTCTCCGTAGCTGAGGGCAGTTCATATGATTTGTATTCCATATGTAAATATGGGAAGTATTTTGGCCTCAAAAAGTTGCATGGCTGTTGCAAGTGATAGTTGTGTGATGTTTGTGAACAATGCAAACCAAAGTGCAACAGCATGCAATGACAACAAAACATGTGCAGCTTGTATATCTTATGCACACATTGTGCACATTTATTCTATTATTATATTTAATTTTACAGTTAGGCAGTGGCAGCTGGTGGATTTAGAATCAATTATTTAGGTTAACCAAAATACAGATATGTAAAAAATTTGGGATAACATTTCTTGCATTTAGGACATAAAATAGTGTATTACTATAACAAGGTTGGGAAGTGATTTTTACAGAAGCGAGGTAAATGTTTAAAAACCGAGTGACAGCAAGGTTTTTAATTTTCAAGATTCTGTAAAACACTATAATCTAATTCCCTCAAATCATAGTTAATGTTATTCTCCCACCTCATTCTTGGTCTACCAACTGGGTGTTTTCCCTCTGGTTTTCCTACAAGAAGCTTCCATGCACGTCTTTCATTCCCCATCCGTGCAACATGTCCTGCCCATCACAGTCTACGAGACTTAACTGTTCTTATTATATCTGGCTTCCTATAAAGACTATGGAGTTCATTGTTATGTAGTCTTCTCCATTCACCTGTCTGTTCATCTCTCTTTGGTCCAAAAATTTTCCTAAGAACTTTATTCTCAAATACTCGTAATCTCCTTTCCTCCCTTAAAGTAAGAGTCCATGTTTCGCACCCATATAATATAACTGGTAGAATAATAGTTTTATACATTTTCATTTTTACGTTCTTTTGAAAGGAGTTGGGAAGTCAATAGTCTCGGTAATGCATAATAGCACGCATTTCCAGAATTGAGCCTATGTTTAATTTCTTTGTGCATCTCATTCCTATTTGTGATTATTGTTCCTAGGCATTTGAATTCAGCCATTTCCTCAAAATTTCCTTCATTTGTCATTAGCTGTCCATTTCCATTATATAATGTATTTCTATGTGTGACCATATATTTAGTTTTAAATAAACTTGTTATATTAATATAATTTAAATACTTAATTGTATGGGCAAGATGATATCCTCTCCATTCAGAACTACTAAAGACCTGCGACAGGGCTGTAGTATGTCCCCTACTCTGTTCAAAATATACATCCAGCATATATTGGAGCAGTGGAATCGATATTATGGAGGCATGGGAGTACCAGTCCAAGGTGGCACAATACATTCCTTATTATTTGCAGATGATGAAGTGTTGATAGCTCAGAGTCGTGAGGATGTGAAATACATGATGAGAAAACTTCTAAATGCTTTTGAAATAGGAGGATTAAGAGTAAACATGGAAAAAACTGAATATCTTGTAGTAGGAGGAAGTGGACGAGATATATCCCTATCCCAAGGAATTATTAGAGCTGTTAAAAATGTAAATATTTGAGATCACTTATTGATGAATCAGGGAGTTGTAAAGCTGAAGTAGATAGCAGGTTAGTACAAGCACAAAGAGCCATAAAAATGTTGAATGGAGTACTGTGGAGTAGGACCATGTCAAACCACACGAAGAAGAGGATTTTGAAGTCTGTTGTGGAAAGCATAATGACTTATGGTGCTGAGGGATGGACTTTGGTAGAGGGACAAAAAACTAAGATCTTGGCAGTGGAGATGGATGGAATAAGACGCAGTGCCAGGGTGTCCAGGTTGGAAAGAAGAAGAAATGAAGAAGTGAGGCAGATGATGGATATGGAGGAGACAGTGGTGGAAAGGATCGAAAGACGAGCTCTTCAGTGGTATGGCCATGTCAGGAGAATGGAGGTAGATAGGTGGCCCAAAACTCTTTTGGAACGGTCATCTTCTGGTAGAAGGAAACGGGGCAGGCCAAGAACACTTGGAGAGGAGAGATACATAGAGTGATGAACGACCGAGGTCTGGAGGAGGATGAATGGCGTGATCGGCAAGAATGGCGAATGGGAATACAGGGTAACCGCTGAAAAGTGGAGAGGCCCTCAAAAGTAAGAAGTAAAGTAATTGTATTTTCAACTCCTACTTTATATAATTTGTAATCAGTTCATCATCCACAACAAAAATTGTCACCAATTTTAAGTAAAAAGGTAAACAAATGAATATTGGAGTAGGTGTAATTAACCTTCCTAACATGGCCAAACTTAATGACAGTGTGCCAGATAAAGCAGAAAGAATTGCCATACCCGTAATCTAACAATGGGTCAATCGCGGTGGTCTAGTGATTATGTTCATTGACTTTAATCCCGAGGATCGCGGGTTCAAACCCGGCTGGGATCGATGGATTTTTAAGATTGAAACAAATCCAAGGAACGAGTCTTCGGAAAAAAGACTTCAAGCTGTGGGTACTGAAGACTGTCGGGCTCTTAAAGAACCTTAAGTCTAAATTAAAAAACATCTGAGCAAAATTAATCAACTTTCATCCATCCGAGTAATATCTCAGTTTCCTACAAGATGTCGCCTCGAGGCAATGAATATGAAAGGACGATTACATTTTGCTCAGATTATATAGTTTGGGCTTGAAGTTTGTTTACAAACTCGAAAACCTACAGACTCGGGACTCGGCTTAAAGTCTCTTCCGGACGACTTGTCCTTTGGATTTTTAGGATCTTTCACGAGCCCAAAAATTATCGAACTCGGGACCCCGGGCTAAAAGACCCACTTACCGCTTCGATATTTTTTACGACTCCCAAAATCTTCAGACTCGGGACCCATGGCTAAATGTCCTTCCCTAAGGTATTGTCTCTTGGATTTCTTTTTAGCTTCTTTTTATGCATAGTAGATTCGAGCTGTTATTCCTTTTTTATTCATTGTGTCATTAATTTAATTTTAATTGTATTTAGTTTCATTCTATTATTAGACATTAATTTCATTATTATTCAATATGACAGATAATTAATTGTTCAATGACTATTATTGTAACTTTTTTTTTGTATTCATATGTAACATGTTTGTCCTGTTTAATATGACTATTATTGTAATTTTTTTGTATTCATGTGTAACATATGTTTGTCCTGTTTTATATGACTATTATTGTATTTTTTTTGTATTCATATGTAACATATGCTTGTTCTGGTGAGTGGAAGAGAAGGCCACATGGCCTTAACTCCACCAGGCTAAATAAATCTATTCTAAATTCTATTCTAACTACAAGCTCCAGACTCGGGACTTACGGTTGAAAGTCCCTCCCGGATAACTTGCCCCTTGGACTTTATTGGGGTTCTTTTACAAGTCCGAAAATCTTCAAACTCTCGACTTATCGCTGAAAGTCTCTCCCGGAGGCATTGTCCCCTGAATTATTCCAACCTAAAACTCTATCATCCTCGTGCAGGTTTGAAGCAGTGAGTCTTGAAACCAGAGGCAAGGAACATAACCCCTGTATCACGAATGTCGATCAAAATAAAACTGCAGAGTATCGAATCCGAACTCGCGAGTTGAGAGACAGACCTGCTACTCCTTGGCCTGGCCGGTTGACATGTTGGAGTTAAGTTGTTTTAAAACTGACAGTTTTAATTTCTGTGGCATTGGTATCACAGTCCAGCGACCATAGAAACAACAGTTAATACAGATAATAGAAAGAACAATTAGTGATTTTCATCTGAGGAACGTAACCTTCACATCTCTGTATAAATATCACGAAAACTCGATTGAAGTCAACAGTCAAATCAAAATGAAATTCATCGTTGCACTTTTTCTGTTTGCTGCTTTAACTGTTGCGGTAAGTTCACAGCACATAATATAGGCCTATCATAAGCTAGGACGATCAGATTCTAAAAAAAATAAGTGCTAGAGATTTAAAAGGGAGGTTTTTGGGTGAAATTTAAAGTTTAATTTATTTCTAAGTATTTTTGATAAAATTAACAAAAAATAAATCAAGTTATATTGAATAGGTCAATTAAGTGATTTATTCAGAAATTCAAATTTATGGTCCCATTTTGCTGGTTATTAAAAAAGTAAAGCGATCCCACAACAGGCCCGGAGGCCCTTGGGTAGGAGGTTAAGGCTCCCACTTTTTCTAGACAATCGGCACTTTATGTCAGCCGGGTTGTCAGCACTGCGTGACGGCCGCCTTTACCCCCAGAACAAGCGTCTGTTACTCATTTCCGTTAGAGGCTGAGTCGACCCCAGGGTCATAGTGCCGCAAGAGGGTTTGGGTCAGTTTAAAAATCCTGACCCCAACGGGACTTGAACCCTCGACCCTCCGGCTTGTAGCTCAGTGCCTTAACCACTACGCTACGTCGTGCCCCCAAAAAGTAAAGTGATCCCACAACAGGCTCGGAGGCGCTTGGGGTAGTAGGAGGTTAAGACTTCCACTTTTTCTAGACAATCGGCACTTTACGTCAGCCCTGCGTGACGGCCGCCTTTACCCCCAGAACAAGCCCTGGTACTCATTTCGTTTAGAGGCTGAGTCGACCCCAGGGCCATGGTGCCGCTAGAGGGTTTGGGTCAGTTTAAAAATCCTGACCCCAACGGGACTTGAACCCTCGACCCTCCGGCTTGTAGCTCAGTGCCTTAACCACTACGCTACGGCGTGCCCCCTTGCTGGTTATTAGAATATATTAATTAAATTGCATGTATCCATTTTTGTTGCGGGGATCAAAAATTGTGGCTGCTCTGCTTCTTCCGAGCTAAGTTCCAGTTGTAAAGTAAACAAACCAGATGTATAACTGAATTTTCATTGGTTGAATAATGGTTTCACCTTCAAGCGTGTAAGAAAATGTTGTCCGCTCTCTAACACTCGAAATAAAGGAAATAAAAATATATATTATCTAGCTATATAAGTTATAATTTAATATACCAACTTTTATGATATTCATTGATTATCATAAAGCCTCCGACACAGTAAACAGAATAAAATTATGAGATATCTTACGTAATGCACGAATACCCAAGCATTTAATTCAAGCGATTCAAAGCATGTATCATAACACGCGAATTCGAATAAAAATAAATAATCAAATCAGCAAATCAGATAGACTAATATCCCAAGGTGTAAAACAAGGCTGTCCACTTTCCCCCCTTCTATTTAATTTATATATGAATGAAATCATAAAATTATGGCAAAACCAATCACAATCACACTTTATGATTGATGGTCGACCCCTCAACACATTAATGTATGCAGATGATCAAGTGACATTGGCTACTTCTGAAGATCACCTACAGAGAGCAGTATGCAGATTGTCAAATATCCATCCATAGTAATTCTACCCGAAGGCAGGTCCTTCACTGCAATCATAGCATTTTCATGCTATGCTTGCAGCTTTACTAGGGAATTGTAGGTGTGGTAGCTTCCCGTTGCTTTCCACACCGGTGAAAGATGAGGATGAATATGATGATGATGGCAAATGATTTCGGGGACCGTTTCGGCCTTAAAGTTTTCCTGACATTTGTCTTATAGGTGAGGAAAAACCCCGATAAAAACCTCACCCAGAAAAACTGTCCCGACCGGGGATCGAACCCGGGCCCGCTGCGTGACAAGGCAGCACGCTACCTCGAGACCACAGCGGTGGACTGTCAAATATAATCCTAGATTATAATTTACAAATTTCGGTGAGTAAGACAAAAACTATGGCGTTTCAAGGGAAAATTCCGATACGAACTAAAATTGTTTTTAAGAACAATATAATAGAACAAGTTAATAACTTTACTTATCTTGGCTGCAACCTTTCCTACGACACATGTAAAGACATAGACATAAAATTGGTCAAATTTCAAAAACTTATAGGAGCAATAAAAAAGCATTGTTTTCCGAAAAGTAAGCCCAGATACAATTCTAAAATTTTATAAAACAATGGCTCTTCCAACTCTACTTTATGGTTCTGAAACCTGGACTCTTACTACAGGTAAATTAAATAGGATAGTCGCTGCAGAAATGAAGTTATACGCGGATTATACGCTTTATGACGACATGCGTAATGAAGCTCTCAACACACCAGTAATAACTGAAACCATTCAAAAATATCAAAATAATTGGCATGAACACCTTCTTAGAATGCCAAACAATAGACTACCTCTGCAGCTATTGAACTACAGACCCACAGGGCGAAGAGACCCAGGAAGACCTGAGAAGAGGTGGAGGGATCAATTTCTATCCTGAAGCGGAACAGGCCAGTGGCCTAATCCATGCCTGCAATTGATGATGGTGATGATGATCAGTTATAAGGGAAACTCATAAAAAAAAATATAATTACAATTTTAATACTGTACAATAAATAAACATTGTTTTATTCTTACGCATTCGCAATGGAATACGTTAGAATTTCAATTGTTTCAAAATGGCAAAATTTCTGTAGAATTTCTTAAATTAGAAATGGAAGCTTTTGAAACAGTTTAGTGAAAAATATCTCACATTAACCATTGACGATATCGTGAAAATAACGACGGAATTTACAGGTGGGTCAGCGTGGAAGATAAATTCTGCGCGTAACGAAACTGTAGCTACCTAACTATACCCGAGCCGCCGATTACCCGGCTATGAAGTTTAGGTTGTATTTTTTTGTATTGTAAGCCCATGTTTTCCCTTTACAGAGATTTAGAATTTGAACCATATTAATTTAGTTACACTTGTTTTCGTATAGATGTCATTTTGAGTGGTCCGTGGTCAGCGTTCCGCCTCATACTGACATCTAGGAAACCAAGATAGTACTAGGACGGGAAAATTCGGTAAATTTTGCTTAGAGGCCTTTTCATTCAGGCTTAAGGATTTTTTACGAGCCTGAAAATCTTCACACTCGGGACACACGGCTTAAAGTCCCTCCCGGATTCAAATATGATATCGGTTTTTCTCCATCACGCAAGCTTTGCGAGAGACAGGAATTTATAATTTCAAACACTTTAATATTTTCTACACTCGTAACTACACAGTATTTGGACATTCGGACTCACCTAGAAAGTAAGAAATTATGATTTTCTGCTATATTTCGCCTGTGGAGCATCGCTCTTGGTGGTCCAACAATAATCGGCCAGCATATTAAGATTCCATCTGCCTTGATATCTCTTTTCCATAGCTGAAATCTCCTGAGTTAGCTCATTTGGTTTTATTTTACAATGGACAAACGGACGAAAAAGCGTTTATTAAAAAATAATTATTTAAATCCATTAATTGAAATTGAAATTTAAAAAAAAACTGTGGGTATGGAGAAATGCATATTTGAAAACACCAAAAAAACTGTATTAAGTACTGCATTGGTACTCATGAGACAAAAATCATGTTGACCAGTGTAATAAACGGAGGGAGTTTCTAATTATTGCTACCATCTTATATTGTATTCAGTCTTGTTTTCCATAAAATATGATGTTGCCTAAGAACTATGTTTCTATCGTACACAGTTCAGTGATATGGCGGTTAAAAGTAGCATCACGGTTTTCCCAATAGACAGAGCCGGCGGAGTAATATTTTATACAGATTTCTTTACATTACAACTGGAAGTTATCTCGAAATTAGTATAGAGCATTTTCAAATTTTGGGTTCCAGATAAATCTGCATTACTAATGGCCCAATGTTCCTGGTTAACGGAGTATGTATTTCTTATGACTATTTAACTCATGCCCCAAATGGGAGTCAATGACCAATCACGTTTCAATGATTTCTGTTTTACAACCAATCAGAGTCGTGTTTCACGAAATATTTATCAGTGTTATAATTACCATATTAAAGAAAGCTCCTCCTTTTTTAATATTCTGAACAGGTCTGGCCATTATTTTGCAGTGACTGAGCCCGCGAGAAATACAGCTACCAGATTGTATATATAGTGCATGAATGTCAACACATGCCGCATGCGGGAGTTAATATAAAAACATTTGTAGCAATTGATTATACCAGCAAAAAAAGAAACCACTCTTTGCACTTTCTTAAATGTATTTTTTCCCAGGTAACAATCCAGTAAAATATAATCGTCATATTTACATCATACGACATCAGAAATGAATTAATATACAGTTTGATGTGTTTCATTTTTTCTCCCCTAGAGAACATTCTTACAATATTGCGTTCCTTTGGCAATACATAGTATGATCTGGTTGCAGTGATAAACAAAAGAAGCAGATGAAGCGTACCTATCGTTTCTCATTTGTTTTCAAACATCGCCGTTTACATTAAATATATAAATATTTTAAAATAACTATAGTTAAATAATGATTTGTGAGTAAACAGCTTAATTTTATTCGTTAAATAGTCCTAACAAATGCCACTCTTGATTTCCAAATTCTCTAGATAAATTCACTCCTCACTTCGTGAGTCGTGAATTTATCGATAATTTGGAAATCACTCCTGGCATTACTTATGATAATTAAATGGTATATACCAAGTTTCATTGCGAGAAAACAAAAACTGTTGCAGCTAGAGCGTTGAAAACGTTCGCATAAAATTTCAGCCTTAATACAGTAAAACTTGTTTAATCCGGAACGTGAATAATGTGGAAATCTGTCCAATGTGAAAAAAATTATTGGTTTCGGCGAAATAATAGTAATTTAAGTGTATTTATTTTGCATAAAACGGAATCTGTCCAACGCGAAAACGGAAGGATATTTATACACAATTCATGAAAAAAATTATAAAGCGGAAAGGCAGAAAAATAAATTAGTTTCTACTTCATTGAATTCACGTTAGGCAAAAAAAAACAATAAGGTATTATTCCTGCCGCCGGGTGAAGTGAAGATTCTACCTGTACCTGAAATTTTATTTCGGCCTCACTGCACACCCGTTATGCGAAATACAGAGATACCTGTCTTACAAATAACCATTGTACTCTAAAATCTTAAATTAGTTTAAGTTCTGAGACTAATCTTTCACAGGTAGCGTTCTGAATTTACGGAATAAAGATGGCTAAAACGTATGTATCATTGTCATTAAATGAAAAAGTGAAGGTGATTGAATATAAATCTGCAAATTTCCGGACCGATGCTCCAAAGTCAAGCTCTAGCTGTTGTTAAATCCCTAGGGAATAACGATTTCAAGGCATCTTAAGGTTGGCTGGACAGCTTTAAAAGACGACCAATGTAGTGTGGAATGAGATTTGCGGGGAAACAAAGAATGTGCCCGTGAGGGGTTGCTGATCCCCCATTGGGCGCCTCCCCAGGTGGTGGATAGGGGAATGCCTCCTAAATATAGGTGGTACCGGGGAAATGAAATATCCGGCATAGCGTCTGTTCCAGATTGGACGGCTATAATGGGCAGGTAGAGCTCAGAGCCGAAGAGAAGGCAATCTACCTAAGGGAAGGCACCCTAAAAACAAAGTTGAAGCAAGTTGGGAGGCTGTACGGTGGCAATCCCACCACCCAACTATATCTGCGCAGCTCTTGTAAGGCGGCCAGATGAATTTTCTATTACTAAAAAGCGAAGGAGAAAGCCGGACGGAAACACTGATGATGAACCAGGCAAGAAAAGGACAATGCTATCAAGGGATAAAAGCAGGATACAGACTGCAGAAATGCTGTTTTTACGTAATGTGAAAGGATGCACTAGAGCGGATAGAATAATGAATGAAACTATACGAGAAGAATTAAATATATATATATATATATATATAAAATTGAATATAAAATCAGCGAAAATAATAAGAAATGGACAGAACACTTAATGACAATGAACAACGAAAGAATACCAAAAAGAACCTTCCTGTATAATCCCAGAGGAACAAGAGATGTTGGCCGACCATGTAGAAGATGGACTCCACTTTTAACTTCGCCGGAACAGGCTGCATAGCGTTAACCTTGTAGTAGAAGAAGAAGAAGAAGACAAAGAATGTGAACAAAAGTGTAGTCAGTAAGCGGAAACCGAAAATGCATACTTTAATTTCAGGATAAGCGACTAAGAGACATTTTTAACGCTGATGAAACAGGACTGTTTTTTTCGCGCGTTACCGTCGAAGTCGCTAATACATATACGGTACTCTATAATCTAACATTATTAATAAGTTTTAGTTTTTATAATACGGAATTTTGTCTGATGTGAAAAAAAATTGGTGCCATGCGATTCCGCTTTGAGCAAGTTTCACTGTTATTCCCAACAGTCCAATTCATTAAGGGTAATATTTTTTAACAAACAATAGAAAAATGGATCGGTATATACAATTTAAATTAGTGTCAAATTATATAATATGTGGAAAGCAACGGGAAGCTACCACACCTACAATTCCGTAGTAAACTGCAAAGCATAGCATGAAAATGCTATGATTGCAGTAAAAGACCTGCCCTCGGGCAGAATTACTATGGATGGTAATATAATGTACGGTTTGTTTATAATTCTATTTATTATATTAAATAGAATTATAAACAAACAAAAAAGAAAAAACAACATTACCAACATAACCAAACTTGAAATAGAATCCAATGACAACAACAAGAAATGGATAACTCTCACGTAAAGAAACATTAAAATTGGCCAACACACTAAAAAAAGCTCGATAAGAATATTAATATATCCTACAGAACTGACAACAAATTAAACAATTTAATAAACAACAACATCGAAGAAATAGATGAATTCGACAATAAAGGCATCTACAAATTAACATGTACAGACTGCAATAAATTCTACATTGGGAAAACTAACAGAAGCTTCAACATTAGATTCAAGGAACATTTCAGAGATTTCATTTACAATGGAGGAAAATCAAGTTACGCAAAACATGTAATTCAAGCTGGACACCATATGCATAACATCGATAACACCCTCACAATAGTACATAGAGAAAACATTCCAACGAGAATAAATATACTGGAGGAAATCGCAATCCTAAGAGAAATCAACAACAACCTGATTCTTCAATGAATACACACCTAATCCACACAATCCTCTGTACAAAATTCTCACAACCAAGTCAGTGCTTCAACAAGGGTCAACAAGAACGGACCTAATGCATTCTGCTGATGATGGGACTAGTCCCGAAAGGCCTACAGAGTTTTAAAATAACTTAAGTTGAGGAGACGGACCTACAAGGTAACTATATTATAGTTTTTAACCGTACATTATATTACTGTGAACTAATGCCTCAACGGAAAATCACCATGAATTTTACTAGTATCGTTACTATGGATGGATGGATAATATAATATGCAAATAGATAATAACTGAAGGTTGCGCATATGTTTTCACTGCGGTTAACTTATATAAGATTACATAGTAGAATCTTAAAATATACAATTTGATAGATTAAATAACCATTATTTTATTCTTACGTATGCGCAATTCAGAATACTTTCGGATTTCAGTTGTTTCAAAATGGTCGCTTTTGTAGAATTTCTTAACCCATTGGAAAGGAAACCATTTGAAAAGTTGAAAGAAACAAATTATTTTGAATGTTTTCAAACAGTTCAATGGAAAATATCCTACATTAGCTAATGATGATGTGGTGAAAATAACAGCAGAATTTACAGGTGAGTCAGCATGGAGCACATATAATGAAATTTCAAATAAAGGATATCTATCGACATCAAGTAAAAAGATTAAACTTCTGATTAGGTAGCCCATATTTTTGGTTCAACTGCACTTCTACTTACGCTTGATTTTTCAGTTTATTATTGTAAACTATGTCCACCGCTGTGGTCTCGAGATAGCGTGCTGCCTTGTCACGCAGCGGGCCCGGGTTCGATCCCCTGTAGGGGCAGTTTTCCTGGGTGAGGTTTATATCGGATTTTTTCCTCACCTGTAAGACAAATGTCAGGAAAACTTTAAGGCCCAAACGGTCCCCGAAATCATATGGCCATCATCATCATCCTTATTATTATCATCATCATCATCCTTCACCGGTGTGGAAAGCAACGGGAAGCTACCACACCTACAATTCCCTAGTAAAGCTGCAAGCATAACATGAAAATGCTATGAGTGCAGTGAAGAACCTGTCTTCGGGCAGAATTACTATGGATGGATGGATGGATTGTAAACTGTAGCTCTTCTTCTGTATTTACTAACATTATTTAATATTTTAAACTTTTCCAAACAATTTTTATAACATTGTTATTCAATTTTAAAGTATGTATTTAAATACGCAAATCACAATATTATGACACTGTTAGACAATATTGTGATGCTAACTGCTATTACTTAGTCTATGATTTTTCTGTCGCTGTTTTGGGTTATCGCTGGTTGGATCGGCGTTAGGAAGTGATAAGTAAGCGTACGCCCATTTTCAATAAACGTTTGGTAATTTTAATATTATTAATATATTTTTAACATAGATTTGGGGATTTATTGCAAAGGTTGATCATTTAAATTTCATAGCGACGGATAGTAATCGAGGATGATAATCGATATGTGGTTCGATTGTGGGTTATCACTGGCTCTAAAAACTCTGGCACATGCGCACTGTTGTTCTATAGGACTTTGAAAATATTTCATGCAAATATAAGTGTAGTTTTTCCATATTTTTTTTATCATAAGTAAATAAAAATGGAATGTCCTAAGTACTGGTTGTTACCTTGTATTTAGTCCCATTTCCCGTAAAATACGATGTTACCAGAACAATGTTTCTATCAATGACAGTTTCGCACACAATTCAGTCATATGGCGGGTAAAAATAGCACCACAGTTCCCACAACAGACGTAGTCGGTGGAGTAATATCTTAGGCAAGGTTGTTTACAGTACAATTGGAAGTTAGCTCCAAATTAGCCCTGTCACACCATCATACGAGCAGATGAAATGAAACGAAATAGATGACATGAGTGTGGAGAAATGGTGGAAAGAGGTTTATGAGAGGAAAAAACGGGAGAAACCTCGAGAAAACCCGGTCCTGGTACCAATTCGTCTACCAGGATGTGGAGACAATGAGACTCGAACTCGGTATCTCGGAGATGGAGGATGAGTGTCTAACCACGGAGCCACCGTCTAATTTTAATACCGCCAATTTTTATATTAAAAATAAATTGTTTGCTTTGTTACAGATTGCAGCAAACCCTGCTGAAATCCTGAAAAGGGTAAGAATATGCATATATTGTATGTAGGTATATAGATGCTATTCGTATCGGTCATGGAAAAGGCTCGAATTTCTTCAATTTCATTTCATACCACTTTTAACAATAATCCAAAATCTTATTTATTTCCATCACAGTAATTCACTCATTGACGCTATCGAACCCGGAAGTTCATGGCTGCGCGGACATAAGCTGCGCGGACATACATCCCTATCCTGAACTAATGTTTTCACTAGATTAACTTAACTTTCATAAGATTCATGATGTGTTCCGTTGAGGTATTATTCAAAATTAAAATATAAAATTATGGAATATTCATCTGAAAGGTCCGTCTCCTCAACTTTATTAGTTATTTAACTGAAGGGCTTGTTGTTAGCAACAACCATCTGATAAACGAAAACGAACCCAGTACGTGTAACCCCTTCTACCAGATCTTCAGTGAAACACCAGTTTTGAATCCTGCTGATGATGGGACTAGTCCCGAAAACGCTATAGTTAAATAACTAATGAAGTTGAGGAGACGGACCTTTCAGGTAAATATTCCGTAAATTTATACTTTATTTATATACAGATTTGTAATGTTTACACATATTTCTGTGTATAAAGTTTTATTTTCCTTCTGCAGTCATCTCTATCTATCCACTCCATGTTTTAACACATTTTAATACATGGACCTAATCTAAATTGTGATTACAATGAATTTTGGAAATATTGATAACATATTGAAATTTTTAAACAAGGAAATTGTTCCAAATTCCATTTCAATTTAGGCCTAGTCTAGTGAAGTTTTTATCAACATCAATTTTTTTTATTATAATCACAGTATTCCCTCCATGGTATCTTTACGTTGTCGTGGTGGAGTGGCTTGCGTGCTTAAATGATCCCGAGAGTTATGCCGGCGGTAGCATTGCTGCCGATAGGGTTACCCATGCCGGACTGGACAAAGGTGATAAGCCAGACGAAAAAAGTACCTTGGTCGAAAGAGTGACGATCTTTCACCGTAAAAATACAACCGTCAAGAAATGCGGACATGGGTTCAACACAGGATAGGGATGTATGGAGAGCTTATGTCCGCGCGGCCATGAACCTACGGGTTCGATAGTGCCAGTGAGTAAGTAAGTAAGTAAGTAAGTAAATATAATCACAGTATTTTTTTTTCAATCATCCGCTGTATAATCTACTTCCTCAAATCATGGTTAATGTTATTCCCCCATCTATTTCTTGGCCTGCCTACTACACGCTTTCCCATTTGGTATTCCTACAAGGAATTTCCAGGCCCCTCTTTCATTCCCCATTCGTGCCATATTATCTACCCATCGCAGTCTACGAGACTTAACTGTTGTTATTATATCTGGTTTCCTATAGAGATCACGTACTTCACTGTTATGTAATATTCTCCATTCGCCTGTTTGTTCATCTCTCTTTGGTCTAAAATTTTTCTTCGATTCAATTGAGGGTCTTTCCACTTTTCAGCGGTTGCCCTTTTACCAGCCGGCTGCTGGCCCTTCTCATCCACATGTGTTATTCACAGAGGTAGATGATCAACAGCCAGTGTAGGGGTGACATGTGGTTAGCATGTCGAGTCCCCCAGCCGTTATAGCTGGTTCATCAACCTGGAGCCGCTACTTATTGTAGCTACCCAATTGCCTCACGATCCTGGGTGGGCACCGGTCCCATACTGGCCGAAATACCATGAGAAAATTTCTTCCCCCATGGAGACCCGAACCAGCGCAAGTCCCGTAGCTCTGCGCCAAGGCTTCCTACCTTAACCGCTTGGCTACGGCGCGGGACTCAAATTTTTTCTTAAGAACTTTATTCTCAAATACTTGCAATCTTTTCTCCTCTCTTAAAGTAAGAGTCCATGTTTTGCTTCCATATAATATAACTGGAAAATTAACAGTTTTACATATTTACAATTTAAAGTTTTTTTTTTTTTTTTTTTTTGAGATAAGTTGGGACGACAAGAATCCTTGTAATGTACTCGTATAACATTTCCAGAATTGAGCCTATGTTTAATGTCTTTGTGCACCTCATTCGTGTTTATAATTATCTTTTCCAGGTATTTGAATTCAGTCACTCCTTCAAAATTTCCCTCATTTGTCATTAACTGTCCATTTGCATTATGTAATGTAGGTCTATTTCTATGACATGTATTTATTTTTATTAATATAATTATTAAGATGTCCATGGAGCAATAAAACTCTTCCACACCAAGATTGTACCCATAGCCACATACGGTCTTCAACTGATATGGGATCATCTGGACACCAACAGCTTTAGACTCCTGGAAAAAGTGAAATCCATGTATTTGAAAAAGGCAAGTTCGCACCCTCCCGCGCGGTCTATGAATTAACAAAGGAGCTATTTCTCATAGAAGAGCTCCGATTGAAACTGTTCCTGCCATCTACAGCGAGCTATAATACTGTACTAAGAGCGCTGCAGCTGAAAAAAGAACCCATTTGGACCGATTTCTACAACACCGATGCCATGATCTCAGAAGACTGGAAGAAGCCGAACTACGACACCTAGTGACCCGGTTAGCAGTACACGGCTTCCATCACAGACTGTGCAAAACGAAACAGTTTCATGATCCGGGACCAGAATGCGTGTGCGAGCGATGCGGCTGTTATGCGAGAGATACCATGTGCTAAAGTGAAAAAAAAACAGAGGGCAATACTGACAGGATTCTGTATGGACAAATAAACTAATATAGATTAACTAATCTTTGCACATTGTGCGCTATACATTATTATTATTTATTTTTATTGATATTTACTTTCAGTCCCAATTTCTTAGTGTTACTCGATAGAGTGTGCGTGTTGGCCCTTAGTATCTATTCGCTATCGCCTATTTTTTCATATGGCCACACGTACAAATACATTCAGATTTGGAAATGGACACTTAACAACAAATGAGATTTTTTTAAAGAAGTTCGGAATTAGAATAACTAGGGATAATAATTACAAACAGGGATGGGGTGCAGAAAGGAATTCAATTTAGGCTCAACTCTGGAGACGTATCTATTATGAATTACAGGGTCTCTTGTCATCCCCAACTTTCCCAACAAGATAATTAAACTAAAAATGTATAATATTGGGATTCTTCCAGTTGCGAAACATGGGAAACTATTACAGTACATGAATTTTAGGAATGTAGGATTTTTTACCAAAGAGCGATGAACAGACAGGTGAATGGAGAAGACTGCATAACAGTGAATTACATGGTCTTTATAGGAAACCAGATATAATAAGAACAGTTAAGTCTCGTAGACTGCGTTGGGCAGGACATGTTGCGCGTATGGGGAATGAAAGACGTGCATGGAAGCTTCTTGTAGGAAAACCAGAGGGAAAACGCCCAGTTGGTAGACCAAGAAAGAGGTGAGAGAACAACATTAACTATGATTTGAGAGAAGTAGATTATACAGGGGATGATTGGAAAACATTGGCTCAGTAAGGGATGTTTGGAGAGCTTACGTCGCGTGGCCATGAACCTACGGCTTCGATAGTGCCAGTGAGTTAGTTAGTTAATAACTAAAATCCAGCGCCATTTAAACTTGATGAATTGGATAACCATTACTACCTGCCGTCCGGGCCGCAACCACCTCACTCCACACCGCTCTGAATCAACGAGGGACGTCCACTTGCTACGCACAGCGGGTTGCCATTGCCGGATTCTGACTTCGATTTTAGTGCCCAGCAGTTTTTTTTATATACGGCTTTAGTACATCACAACGCGTCTCTGGGATAAATTTCGGGGTAGGTTTCGGCATGTAATGGTAAACAGTTCCCTTGTCTCGTACGTTGTGATGGACAGGACTTGAAGAACGATGCATGCAAGAAAAATCATGGAAAGTTCATGTAGGAAACCTGAAGGAAAGCGTTCAATAGGTACATCAAGGATGATTTGAGGGACGTGAATCATACAGGAAATATAGCAAAACATTACTTTAGGATAGGGATGTTTGTAGAGTTTATGTCTGACCGGCCATGAACCTACGGGTTTGATAGTGCCAGTGAAGTAGTTAGTTACTTATTAGGGAACTGTCAATCAACCACTGCATGTCAAATTTCTCTCAGAGAAGCGTTATTATATACTAAGGCCGTGTCCAAAAATTATCTGCGTTTTTAACTGCAAGGCACGGAAATCGAATCAAGCAACAGCAACCCACTATACAGAGCAGATGGACTTCCTGCATCATAACTCCCCATACTTACTCTTACTTACTTACTTACTTACTTACTCACTGGAACTATCGAACCCGTAGGTTCATGGCCGCGCGGACATAAGCTCTCCATACATCCCTATCCTGAGCTAATGTTTTTCAATCATTCCCTGTATAATCTAATTCCCTCGGGCCGCAACCACCTCACTCCACACCGCTCTGAATCAACGAGGGACGTCCACTTGCTACGCACAGCGGGTTGCCATTGCCGGATTCTGACTTCGATTTTAGTGCCCAGCAGTTTTTTTTAATATACGGCTTTAGTACATCACAACGCGTCTCTGGGATAAATTTTCGGGGTAGGTTTCGGCATGTAATGGTAAACAGTCCCTTGTCTCGTACGTTGTGATGGACAGGACTGAAGAACGATGCATGCAAGAAAAATCATGGAAAGTTCATGTAGGAAACCTGAAGGAAAGCGTTCAATAGGTACATCAAGGATGATTTGAGGGACGTGAATCATACAGGAAATATAGCAAAACATTACTTTAGGATAGGGATGTTTGTAGAGTTTATGTCTGAACGGCCATGAACCTAGGGTTTGATAGTGCCAGTGAAGTAGTTAGTTACTTATTAGGGAACTGTCAATCAACCACTGCATGTCAAATTTCTCTCAGAGAAGCGTTATTATATACTAAGGCCGTGTCCAAAAATTATCTGCGTTTTTAACTGCAAGGCACGGAAATCGAATCAAGCAACAGCAACCCACTATACAGAGCAGATGGACTTCCTGCATCATAACTCCCCATACTTACTCTTACTTACTTACTTACTTACTTACTCACTGGAACTATCGAACCCGTAGGTTCATGGCCGCGCGGACATAAGCTCTCCATACATCCCTATCCTGAGCTAATGTTTTTCAATCATTCCCTGTATAATCTAATTCCCTCAAATCATAGTTAATATTATTCTCCCACCTCATTCTTGGTCTACCAACTGGGCGTTTTCCCTCTGGCTTTCCTACAAGAAGCTTCCATGCAAGTCTTTCATTCCCCATACGTGCAACATACGTAGTGAGGGTTATCCAATCTATTAATTCACGTGCTGCATTACTTTCCTATAGTTTAAATGACATATTTGGAGCTGGAGTTTAGTGCCTAGCAGTTAAAAACTGCAGATTTTTTTTTTTTTGCCATGGCGTTGATACATAACAACGCTTATCTGGAAGAGATTTCAAAGTAGGTTTCGGCATTCAATAATTGGACGATTTTATGCATCAACCGGGTAAGCACCACTTAAAAAAATATGTTTGATGCCAACTGTTGCACTGGCTCACCAATAAGTGTACGCACACCTTTATCGCCAAATCTTTAAATATAGCCTTGTTATTAATAAAAAAGTAAACGCCATCAGACCTATCAGAGATTCTGTGTTTTGCAACAAACGGCTATGAAACCAGATCTTCATAAATGCTAATCTAAATGTTTCATCATGCAGCTAAGCGTCAAATGTCCTCGCTCTTAGATTGTTGGTGCATATTACCCGTTTAAGGAGTAAGCGCAGTTGTTGACGGAGTCGTGTTTATGCAGGAATAGAACACGTGACACTGCTATCTATGAGCGCAGAGGGGAATGGGACGTGGGACGCTGACAGTGAACACTGCCTTATATGACGTCACTTGTAGCAACAAACAGAGCTTCATAATTCTTCCGCCTGCAGAGATATTTTGAATGACTAATAACTGTCAAACAAGGAAAATAACTTGCAATATCCAGTATTGTTAGTTTGGCGCCACGTTACGTAGTGAAGAATAACTTACATTTTAAAAGTATTTTTGTCGATACATACTTAATGGCGCATAGCCGGTTGATGTATAACACCGTCCAATTGACAGTTACCTTGTTACATGTTAACAAAGATCATCCTCTCTGGGATATACAATATAATTAAGAAATATATCGGACCTAGTCTTGCTTATGTTTAGAAACAATGTACATAAAACAGACGTGGGGAAGTCTTCTCTTCCGAGATGCATGGATTAAATATGTAAATAGTTATATTTTTGTTTTTATAATGTTTCAGATGGTAAGACAAATTCCCGAACCTCCAGGTGGCATACCCCAACCTCCAGGTGGCATGCCCCAACCTCCGAACATGCCCGAACCTCCACCAGGTATACCCCAACCACCTTCTCCAGGAAAATAAAGAAGATGACGCCGATATGAATTGCGCAGTTTACAAATTTTATTCTATTAGGCATTTCATTCATTCAATTGTTTTAATTGTTGCTTTCCAATATTGTCAATAAAATATGTCCTTTATATTATATAGAGCATGTAAACAGCAGGGATATTTTTGTGGGAGACTACAAAAGTGTGTGAAATTTGTGTTGAAATTTTACAAAAATATGTAATTGTGTTCATTGTCTTACGAAATTCCGCAAATACAGATAACTGTTCCAAGCAATTTTATTTATTTATTTATTTATTTATTTCAACATACAAGTCGTATCCTTTTATCTTGCTTGGGTCGGTTCCTTTTATGACAATCCGGCTGATTTCCATGAAGCTTCTCAGTAAGATAAATGTCTCCTGGAAGCGTTACGAGCGCTTCGCAGGACAAGGATGGTGGAAGGGCTGCTTCCTCTGAGCCTCCAAACATGCTCCTCTGGGTATCCACCCCCCCAAGAGAGGGCTGCTTCTTCCGCTCTTCAAGCCCTACAACTTTAGCTGTGCTATTTCAGACGGTGTGTGGAACAACACAGAGAACATTCAAAAATAAAATTAGAAAAGAAACCAAGATAAAAATGTATAATGTTATGGCGGTTCCCACAATATTGTATGGATGTGAAACTTGGGCTACAGTGAAAAAACAGAAGGATAGAATACAGACGGCGGAGATGAGGTTCCTAAGACAAGTAAAAGGATGTACAAGACTTGATAGAATAAGAAATGAGGATATAAGAGAAGAATTGAAAGTACAGCCTTTATTGGATAAGGTCACGAATTACAGACAGAAATGGATTGATCACATGGATGGAATGAGTAAGGAGAGATATCCATTGTTAGCAAGAAATTATCAAGCAAGAGGAAGACGTGATGTTGGAAGACCTAGAAGACGTTGGGCTGATGCATTATGAAGTCGGAACGGGCAATTGCCTAATCCCTGGAATGATGATGATGATGATGATGATGATGATTTCAACATACATTTTAGTGGTTTTCATGTCTAGAAAATAGTATTGATCTTAAGGGAACGCTGTTGCCACTTGACGCCTCAGAATGAGTGACGGAAATGGAAATATACCTCCTCCTTTTTCTTCTAGCATAAGTACAGCGTCGATATAAGTTTATGGCACAATTATCTTCACTACCTCTACCAAAATCTAAATCCAGATCATTCTCATGTGGTTAGTAAAGAATGACATTAGACTTTGGAATTTTATAGATTGTGAGCATAGAAACACCAGTAGCTTCAGAACATTCTAAGAAACATGTAATATATTAGTTGCGAACTTTTTAGCACGACTGTACGTGACAAAACAAGTTTCGTTGTAAGGGGATTGTTCTCTGGAATCTCCGCCAGCCGCTGTTCTGATAATTGAGTTAACCCTCCTATCATCATCATGCTCCGGTATCATACAGTTGCCGTTGTCTTCCGGACACCAAATGCCATCCCTCTCTGTCCATCCATTCATCTTCCTCCAATCCTCTGATAATCATAACCGCTTGCACACCATCTATCCAGGTTTTCTTTGGTCTTCCTTTCTTCCTCATTTCCATTGGGATCCTTCCCATAATAAGTATAGGCAATCTTTGCTCTGGCATTATTTTGACATGGCCATACCACTGTAATCTTTTCTTTTCTTTAATGCCCTTGATATCCGGCTCCTTTTGTACACCCATAATTTCCCTTATTTCTTTATTTCGTATTCTATCCATTCTAGATTTTCCAGCTGATCTTCTTAAAACATCCATTTCTGAAATTCTTATCATTTCCCTGGTACGAATTTGCCAAACTTCAGCACCATATGTTAAAATGCTCCGATGTTTGATATATTCATAATTTTTTTGTAATATTTTTGCTCCAACAGAATTTAATGCACTTATTTTTTGTGGGATTATATTTTTAATTCCATTGTGTTATCGCCTGAATGGTCTAATTTTGTTCCTAAATAAGTGCATTACCAGCCACCAGGCAAGAGATCTTTGGACAGACCCTTCAAACGTTGGATTGAGATCGTAACAGACCACTAGGTCTATCACATGAAAGGCAGAAGAAGAAGAAGAAGAAGAAGTGCATTCAATACCAGGTTTTAGTTCTTCTTTTACCCTCCTGTTTTTGTTAAATAATTGTGTAATAATTTTACATTCCATAATGGTATTTCACTTTTGGTCAGTTAATGACACTCCGCCGCTAAAAAATTGAACAGTAATCACGTGACAATGGAATGGAAGGAGAAAAGTCACCCGGTGCTTCAAAATAATGACAACTATAAAACATTGCAGAATGAAAGAGTCTTTCGTTGCAATAATAAGTTAATAACACTCCTTTTATAAAATATCCATCCATAGTAATTCTGCAGAAGGCAGGTCCTTCACTGTAATCATAGCATTTTTTCCATGCTATGTTTGCAGCTTTACTAGGGAATTGTAGGTGTGGTAGCTACCCGTTGCTTTCCACACCGGTGAAGGATGATGATTATAATGATGATGATAATGATATGGATGATGATAATGATATGGATGATGATAATGATATGGATGATGATGGCCATATGAATTTGGGGACCGTTTGGGCCTTATAGTTTTCCTGACATTTGTCTTACAGGTGAGGAAAAACCCCGATAAAAACCTCACCAAGAAAAACTACCCCGACCGGGGATCGAACCCGGGTTCGCTGCGTGACAAGGCAGCACGCTACCTCGAGACCACAGCGGTGGATTTATAATAAATTGTTTTTATTTAGGTTATCTGCAATAACACGAATAATTCTTACGTTGTAACTTTAATAGTGGCAACTATTTGTTTACAACTAGTGCACGAGTGACAGACCTGTGAAAGTTCTACAGTCCTCAAATGAAGTACCCAGCATTGTCTACAACTCGTTTCCAGCGATGTGGAAGTCGTAGAATCCCTGCAGCAGCTCCTGTTCTGTTGATGTTTCTAACTGACCACCTTAATGCCAGCAAAATCTCGAGAACAGTCTGGAATCGAATTCATGAAGTGGTTCCTTCATATCAGGGATAAAATCGTAATCACAGGGGCTTAAGTCCAGTGGATGTGTTGAATGGAAAAGCACTTCCCATCCCTAGCGACGGAACAGCTCTAACCCACAGTCCTATATGGCAATGCCATCTCCCCACATGCTTCCAAAAGACCTTCATGATATTGTCGTGCTGTACGACCACGGGCATATTGGATTTTCAACCAAGATCGCTGATTCTGCTTTGTAAACATGGAGAAACACAACAGCTTAGAGCAGCGACTCAGAGGAGACTGACTTCCTCTCTCCAAAGAGCATGCATGCCCTTTGAGAGGTACGGACGAGTCCATTTACTGTTATATAGGTTAGACGCATATTAACCCTTAAATTCGTAATGTATCCTTTTGGATACATCAGTTGGTTCAATTAATTTAACATTTTAAATAAATCAGAAGAAAACGAACAAAAAGAAACCACATGAATGTATGTCTAATTATACAATATACCTAATAATAACAGTTATACAAGATCCGTTTTCACTGCGGTCCGCCACACTCATATAACTAACAGAATAAAGTTGTGTTTTACCAATTTAAGAGTTGACATGTGACAGAAGTTACAACAATTAACTGCGTCTGGTTTCGCTTGTACAGCAGTATTGCCACTATTTTTGTTACATCCCACGTACAATAAACATTCATATACCTATAATTTATGTATAATTAGTTGAATAATATTACTACTGTACACTATTTAATATTTAAAGGAAGTGACACAATGATGTTTATTCTAACTCCTATTACTTACTGACAATACCTTAATAAAAATTCAAGAACGGAGGTGTAGGCCTATATTATTTTTATCCCTATTCTCTTCCTTGTTCTCCTCAAATCCTTCTCATTAGATTTGTCTTCTAAATTAATGACGATTAAAGGGTAGACGAAGAAGAAGATTTTACTAATATTCATAAATGAAAATTCTGCCAACATATGTTTGTGCTTTATAGATTTCTAAATCGCTCAACCGATCTTCATCAAAATTTATAGTCCTACATATAGCTTTTCAAGTAATTAGTCGCTAATTATTATGCTCTAAAACCATTAGATGTAGAAATTCACCCAAAACAAAAATTATAAAAATCGTTCTAGCGATATCAATTTTCCATATTTCACAACGAAACTCAGTATATTCTATTAAAATAAGTCTAGGAAGGACTTAACCTGACCTCAGCGAAATCAGGCGATTAGAAGTGGGGGTTTACTTGAAATCCGAAAATAAGAATTTAGCAAACCGCAATGTTTGGTTTGTCACAATGTATCAGTTAACGTACTATTAGTCTTTAGCTGTTATTATGCTCTAAACATATTAGGTTTTGGAGTTTACCAGAAACAAAACTTTAAAAATCATATGTAATTTATTTAGGCGTATCAGCGCACGCCAGGAATTTACTACACTCTAATTCAAGCCAGAAAGTTACTGCAGACCTTATGGACTACGCCAGTGTTCCCCCCCCCCCTACCTACAGATGGTAGATGTTGCCAAACTCATAATAACGGTATTTGTCTGTTAAGGAGGGGTGGAACGGCAAGGTTAGCACTACTTTTTCCAAATCTATGCACTATATATTTAAAAAAACATAGTTTTTTTTTACGGCATGCAAACTAGTTCTATAGTAAATATGACAGTCGACACTTTCACACAGAATAGTACAGATCCGCAAGAGTTCAGTGACAAGTGTTGACTATTTTTTTAAGAGGGAGTGGCTTGGACGGCTACAACTTACAACTATGTACCTGCTGTGTTGCAATCTTCAGTTTTATATAAGGATTTCTCTCAAAAAAATACTGTTAAAAAGGCAACCCAGTTCCCTATTCCAAACACCCAGTAACTTCCTGGGTTGAATCTGACTGTAGCATGTATAAGATTGGTGTGGGACATGTGGATAACGTTTGAAGTTTAAGACTGATGTGCGTTTTTTTTTTTTTCGCTTTAGAGTATCCCCTTAAGATGGCAATATTATTTATCATTTAATGCCACCAGCGATTTCCAATTTATCTAGAGGATTTGTAAATCAAAAGTGGCATTTGTTAGGACAATTCAACGAATAAAATTAAGCATTTTACTCAAAATCATTTAAATATCCATCCATCCATAGTAATTCTGCCTGAGGTCTTTCACTGTAATCATAGCATTTTCATGCTATGCTTTGCAGCTTTACTAGAGAATTATAGGTGTGGTAGTTTCCCATTGCTTTCCACACCGGTGAAGGATGATGATGTTAATGATAAGGATGATTATGGCCGGATGATTTTCGTGGACCGTTGGGCCGTAAGCTTCCTGGCTTGTCTTACAGGTGAGGAAAAATCCCGAAAAAAACTCACCCAGGAGCCTGTCCCGACCGGGAATCGAACCCGGGCCCGCTGCGTGACAAAGCAGCATGCTAATTTAAATATAGTTATTTTAAAATATTTATATATTTAAAGTAAACGGTGATATTTGAAAACAAATGAGAAATGTTTGGTTATGTTTCATTTGTTCACCCACTGCAACTAGATCATATTATTTATTGTAAAATAGGATCGCGATCGATCGCAATATTGTAAGAATGCACCCTAATTGAGAAAAAATGAAACACATCAAACTGTAGTCTATATTATAACCATCATTATAGGTTATTAATTTTTTAGAAAACAAACTCATTAAAATCATTATTTAAAAACACAATTATTGAATACACAATTATCAAATGTGTAGTTCGAAGGAATCTGTTCATTATTTGGTAAATTCAAAAGGTTGATTATAATATACAGTTTGATGTGTTTCATTATTTCTCCGCTAGGGTACATTCTTACAATATTGGGATCCTATTTGGCAATACATAATATGATCAAATTGCAGTGAATATACCTAACCTCACATTTTTTTATTTGATTTCACACATGGCCGTTTAAATTAAATACATAAATATTTTAAAATACCGGAAACTATATTTAAATAATGACTTTTGAGTAAACAGCTTAATTTTATATGTTAAATAGTCCTAACAAATACCACTCTTGATTTACAAATTCTTTAGATAAATTGGAAATCACTCGTGGCGTTACTTATGACTATTTTATTTATTTATTGCCAAATAGGATCGCAATATTGTAAAAATGCACCCTAGTGGAGAAATAATGAAACACATCAAACTGTATATTATAATCAACCTTATAGGTTATTAATTTATTTTTTAGTAAAGAACTCAGCAAAATCAAGTAATCTGTTCATTATTTGCTATATGCAATGTATTTGTCAGAGAAAAATAATGCTCCGAGCTGTTCAGAATATTGAAAAGGAGGAGCTTTCTTTATCACAAAAGCAGGAGCTGATAAAGAGAAATCGATAAAAGGCGAGATGAAACACGACTGTCATTGGTTGTAAAACAATTCATTGAAACGTGATTGGACATCGACTACCATTTGGGGCATGATTTACTTCTTCTTCTTCTTCTTCACTTCATGGGCTAGGCAAAAATTGCCTGTTCCGCCTCACAGTTGTTCTGTCCATCTTTTCACTGGCCTTCCTACATTCCTTGAACCTCTTGGCTTGTAGTTGGATGCTGCTCTTGGTAATCTTGTTACATTCATTCTTTCTACACGTGTAAACCATTTCTCTCTATATTCTTTGATTTTCTCATTCAATGGATATATATATATATATATATATATATTTAACTCTGTTGCTATATCTTCATTCTTTATCCGATCCAATCTTGTGCAGCCTTTTGTTCTTCTAAGGAAGTTCATTTCTGCTCTTTGTATTCTATTTTGTAATTTTTTGGTCATTACCCAAATTTCGCCCCCATAAAGTAATGCAGGAACTCCCAATGTTTTATAAAACTTCAATGTAGTATCTCTTCTTGTTTTATTCTTTAATGTTTTATATATATTTCCGCGTATTATTTGAAATTTCGACAGTTTCACATTTACGTCTCTTTCAGTTTTTGTGTTTATAGTAAAATTACAACCCAAATAATTAAAATTTGTTACTTGTTCCAGAGATTTGTTATCCATTATGATTTTTGATATTACATGTTCGTTAAATCGTCTATATAATAAAATTGCAACCTTCACTAGTCCAGAAAGATACCAGAGTCCGGCTATACAAAACCTTAGCAAGACCTGCACTTTGCTACGGCAGTGAGGCATGAACTTTGAGGATAAGAGAGGAGAGCAGGATAACTTCTAGTGAAATGAGATTAATGAGATATACAGCAGGATACACCAAGTGGGGTTACAAACACAATGATGATGTCTTGAAGGAACTACGTTTAGAATCAGTCATTAAGTACATAGAAGAATACCAGAACAACTGGGTGAGACATTTGCGATGAGTTCAAATGGAGTTCACAAGGCCATGCTTCGTTATTGTCTAACAGGGAAGAGATCTCTGGGCCGTCCAAGGAAACGCCGGATACAAAATTCATCAGTGAGATCGTAATAGGCTTTTAGGTCAAAGACTTTGTACGTATGAAGCAGAAAAAAGGGGAAGATGAAGACAAAACTGCAGTCTTTTGTAAATGAGGACTTGAGAATACAAGTGGTGTAATTCTGTTTGAATTAAATTTCAGGACAAAGTGTTTTGGGTTTGAGAATACAATCAATTCTGATGTGAAGAAATAGTATATTACGATGCTAGGATAGGAAGTGGATTTTACAGAAGCGAGAAAATGTTTAATAACCGAGCGATAGCAAGGAACATTTTTGGACCACAGATAGATGAACAGACAGGTGAATGGAGAATATTTCATAACAGTGAACTACATGGTCTTTATAGGAAGTCAGATATAATAAGAACAGTTAAGTCTCGTAGACTGCGATGGGCAGGACACGTGGCACGAATGGGGAATGAAAGACGTGCATGGAAGATTCTTGTAGGAAAATCAGAGGGAAAACGCCCAGTTGGTAGACCAAGAATGAGGTGGGAGAATTACATTAACTAGTCCACCGCTGTGGTCTCGGAGTAGCGTGCTGCCTTGTCACGCAGCGGGCCCGGGTTCGATCCCCGGTCGGGACAGTTTTTCTGGGTGAGGTTTTTATCGGGGTTTTTCCTCACCTGTAAGACAAATGTCAGGAAAACTTTAAGGCCCAAACGGTCCCCGAAATCATGTGGCCATCGCAATCATCATCATTCATATTCATCTTAGGTTAAGCTTAGGATTAGGGACTTTCCTGGCGCACCATTATCATCACCCATCATATCATCGGGGTAACGTAACCCCTCCTTCCAGGCGCCCCAATCTCAGAAGTAGGTTACAAGTACGCCATGCCAGGAGAGAAACCAGGACCTGGGGCATTTGGGAAAAAAAAAGAATTACATTAACTATGAATAGAGGGAAGTATATTATGCAGGGAATGATTTGAAAATATTAGTTCAGGATAGGGATGTATGGAGAGCTTATGTCCACGCGGACATGGACCTACGGGTTCGAAAGTGCCAGTTAGTTGAGTTAGTTAAATAATAAGGGATATAAAAATTTAATTCCTATAAAAAATAATAAATAATTTAAAGAGAAAGGTAAATAAAATGACAATCTCTGAAAGTAAATCGAAAGTAATGGCATTCAACGGGAAAGCCCATATGAGTTGTAAAATTAGCATTAATAACGGTACAATACAACAGGTGAACAGTTTCAGTTATTTTGGATGCAATGTAGGCTATCAAACTGCCAGAAGGAAGATATTACACATAAATTAGATACCCGATTCCTAGTGCGCGGTGTCCTTTATATCCCTCCTCATCACACTACCTATTATTCGAAATCTTTTACAATTTCTCTTGCTGGAATATGGAATTCCCTTCCACCCTATGTCAGAGACTGCCAAACTTTACAATCTTTCAAAAACAAATTCAAAATAAAATTATTAACAGAAACAACTCACTAATATTACTTTTTAAAAAATAATAATGTGTTTTTCATTATTTAATAAAAATAGTTTTAAGATCTTTTAATATGTTTACCTAATGCCTTGTATAATAAGCGATAGATTAATTCATTATATTTTATTATTTTCTTTGTATTTCTTCTTTCTTTTCTTTTTATGCATAGTAGATTCGAGCTGTTATTCCTTTCTGAATTCATTCTATCATTAATTTAAATGTAATTGTATTTAATTTTATTGTATTATTAGACAATATTTTCATTATTGTTCAATTTGACAGAAAATTAATTGTTTAGTATGACTATTATTGTAATTTTCATCATCATCATCGTCCTTTCAAGTATTAGGCCCAGTGGCCCGTTACGGTCTGCCGCCATCTCCGAAAAGGTCGACCCACAGATCTTCTGCCTCGAGGAATGTAGTGAAGAATTTGTTTTGGTATTCTGTGACGATCCATGCGCTAAATATGGGCTAGCCAATTGTTTCTATATTCTTGGAGGTATTCAGATATAGGTACGATGTTTAACTCTCTGGCTATTGTTGAATTTCTTTGGTGGTCTAGAAGGTTATAACCTGCAGTTCGTCGCTTACTTACTTACTCACTGGCACTATCGAACCCGTAGGTTCATGGCCGCGCGGACATAAGCTCTCCATACATCCCTATCCTGAGCTAATGCTTTCCAATCATTCCCTGTATAATCTACTTCCCTCAAATCATAGTTAATGTTGTTCTCCCACCTCATTTTTGGTCTACCAACTGGGGGTTTTCCCTCTGGCTTTCCTACAAGAAGCTTCCATGCACGTCTTTCAACTCGGATAGCGGATAGGATCCTCCTTCTGACTAAAAAACCCGTTCCAAATGCAGGTCTTTCTGCATCCCCGTAGTATAACGCAAAGCTTCCTGATTCCTGACTACCTTCTCCTGGCCACCTAACTTCCTGTAAAGCGACTATATCCAAGGGCGATTTATCCAATTCCCGCGTTAATATCTCTAGTGCCCCGCTATTGTATAAAGTCCTAAGATTCCATGTTCCTAGGAACATGTCCCTGTGTTTGAGCCTTTGGCATGGGTTCCCTGAAGTAGTCCCCGCCCGGAGAACCGAATGTGGGACTATTTGACCTCCGGAAAATTTTACCCCAGATGAACCCATGTCCGCATTTCTTGACTGTTGTATTTTTACGGTGAAAGATCGTCACTCTTTCGTCCAAGGTACTTTTTTCGTCTGGCTTATCACCTTCGACCAGTCTGGCATGGGTAACCCTATCGGCAGCAATGATACCGCCGGCATAGCTCTCAGGATCATTTAAGCACGCAAGCCACTCACCACGACAAGGTAAAGATACCATGGAGGGCGTCGCAGAAATTTCATCTCCGTGGCTGTAATATGACGATCATCCTGAGTTCTGATGGTCCAAGCTTCACTGTCATAACAGATTATGGGTCTAGCGAGAATTTTATAGATTTTCATTCTTGTGTGTCTCTGCACTTCTGATATATTTTGTATATATATATATATATATATATATATATATATATATATATATATAACATATGTTTGTCCTGGTGAATGGAAGAAAAGGCCACATGGTCTTAACTCCACCAGGCTAAATATATCTATTCTATTAATATTAAGGGGACCTAGTGATGAATTTCAATTTCTTTTTGTTTTCATCTGTTTGTTTTGAAATTGTTATCACATACATTATGTGTTTATAGAAACGTTTCTGTGAAGTTTGGTGTTTATAAGTAGAATAGTTTCAGAATTATGATTTTTTAAACCCATTTTTTTAAAATATTTTCTAAAAAATGCTCCTTACGATGCATTTTTAAATATTTTCTGATGAACTTTGAGTTTCAGAGTCTTTTGACTCCACTAAACATATTTCCTATGCAAAAAAAATCATAAAGGGAGGATACATCATCATCACTCCAGGGATTAGGCAACTGCCCGTTCCGACTTCATAATGCATCAGCCCAACGTCTTCTAGGTCTTCCAACATCACGTCTTCCTCTTGCTTGATAATTTCTTGCTAACAATGGATATCTCTCCTTACTCATTCCATCCATGTGATCAATCCATTTCTGTCTGTAATTCGTGACTTTATCCAATAAAGGCTGTACTTTCAATTCTTCTCTTATATCCTCATTTCTTATTCAATCAAGTCTTGTACATCCTTTTACTTGTCTTTGGAACCTCATCTCCGCCGTCTGTATTCAATCCTTCTGTTTTTTCACTGTAGCCCAAGTTTCACATCCATACAATATTGTGGGAACCGCCATAACATTATACATTTTTATCTTGGTTTCTTTTCTAATTTTATTTTTGAATGTTCTCTGTATTGTTCCATACACCGTCTGAACTTTATTTATTTTAGAGTCAATATCTCTTTCCACATTGTAGCCAACATCAACTTATTTTAATTTAAAAAAATCACTCTCATTATTTTTTCCATCTCAATTTAAAATAACATATGTGTCTTACACAGCAAATGTCAATTAGCATATATTGCAGAGTCTAACCACAAAATTTCACTTTGATAGCATACAAAATTGCATCATCTTCTTCTTGTATCTTGTAAGCCCATGTTTTCCTTTAACAGAGATTTTAGGCGCTCTCCATCAACAGGGAAGAATTTGAACCATGCTAATTTAGTTACACTTGTTTTCGTATAGACGTCATTTGAGTGGTCCGTGGTCAGCGTTCCGCCTCATACTGACATCTAGAAAACCAAGGTAGTACTAGGACGGGAAAATTCGGTAAATTTTCATTCAGGCTTAAGGATCTTTTACGAGCCTGAAAATCTTCAGACTCGGGACCCACGGCTTAAAGTCCCTCCCGGAGGACTTGCTCCTTGGATTTTTCCGTCCTAAAAAATCCATCGACCCCGGCCGTGTTTGAACCCGCGACCCTCGGGTCCAAAGGCAAGGAGCATATCCACTAGTCCACCGCGGCCGATAAATTGCATCGTAAGGAGCATTTTAAGTTTTGGAAAATGTCAAAAAAATGGAAACGGAAAAAAAACGCATACTACAGTTTAGGTATTAATGCTGACCACACGTGCAAAGATGTTTAAACTCTTACGTCACGGACTCAATTTTACTCCTACAATATATATATATATATATATTCTCTTTAATTTGCTTACTTGATATAGTCAGCTACTAGATGGCAGTGAAGACAGTGTTCTCGCGACATCTAGTAATAATGGAGAGTATAATACATATATAAGAAAAATAAGTGTTTGAATTGGATTCGCCTGGTAGTGTAATGGATATCACGCTGAGGTACAGACTCAGAGATCCGGGTTCGAATCCCGTCCAGGCATTTATTTTTCTTATCATACCATATTAAGCTTGCATTGCTCAATGTTAAAGATTTAATTATAACATCGATAAAGCGTCACTGCTATAAAGTAAAATAAATATTCTCTTTAATTTGCTTACTTGATATAGTCAGCTACTAGATGGCAGTGAAGACAGTGTTCTCGCGACATCTAGTAAAAATGGAGAGTATAATACATATATAAGAAAAAATAAGTGTTTGAATTGGATTCGCCTGGTAGTGTAATGGATATCACGCTGAGGTACAGACTCAGAGATCCGGGTTCGAATCCCGTCCAGGCATTTATTTTTCTTATCATACCATATTAAGCTTGCATTGCTCAATGTTAAAGATTTAATTATAACATCGATAAAGCGTCACTGCTATAAAGTAAAATAAATATTCTCTTTAATTTGCTTACTTGATATAGTCAGCTACTAGATGGCAGTGAAGACAGTGTTCTCGCGACATCTAGTAAAAATGGAGAGTATAATACATATATAAGAAAAATAAGTGTTTGAATTGGATTCGCCTGGAAGTGTAATGGATATCACGCTGAGGTACATACTCAGAGATCCGGGTTCGAATCCCGTCCAGGCATTTATTTTTCTTATCATACCATATTAAGCTTGCATTGCTCAATGTTAAAGATTTAAATTATAACATCGATAAAGCGTCACTGCTATAAAGTAAAATAAATATTCTCTTTAATTTGCTTACTTGATATAGTCAGCTACTAGATGGCAGTGAAGACAGTGTTCTCGCGACATCTAGTAAAAATGGACAGTATAATACATATATAAGAAAAAATAAGTGTTTGAATTGGATTCGCCTGGTAGTGTAATGGATATCACGCTGAGGTACAGACTCAGAGATCCGGGTTCGAATCCCGTCCAGGCATTTATTTTTCTTATCATACCATATATATATATATATATATATATATATGAAAATGATCCTAAAGAATTAGTGTTATTAAAAAGTAAATAAACAAAAAACGCATTTTTTGTGATTTTTTCAATATTTTCATCAGTCGGTCCCCTTAAATTAAATTAGTTTTACAGAATGTGTAGCACCATAAAACGGACACTGAAAAATAAAACTTTGAGGAGCACACAATTCAAATTTTACAAAATTATGACAGTGCCTTTACTACTGGCCGATAGCGAGGAGATACTAAAGGCCAACACGCACACACTATTGAGTAACGCTAAGAAATTGGGACTGGAAGTAAATATCAGTAAAACTAAATATATGGTCACACGTAGAAATACATTATATAATGGAAATGGACAGCTAATGGCAAATGAGGGAAATTTTGAGGAAGTGGCTGAATTCAAATACCTAGGAACAATAATCACATATAGGAATGAGATGCACAAAGAAATTAAACATAGGCTCAATTCTGGAAATGCATGCTATTATGCATTGCAGAGACTCTTGATGTCCCAACCTCCTTTCAAAAAACGTTAAACTGAAAATATATAAAAACTATTATTCTACCAGTTATATTATATGGATGCGAAACATGGACTCTTACTTTAAGAGAGGAAAGGAGATTACGGGTATTTGAGAATAAAGTACTTAGGAAAATTTTTGGACCAAAGAGAGATGAACAGACAGGTGAATGCAGAAGACTACATAACAATGAACTACATGGTCTTTATAGGAAGCCAGATATAATAAGAACAGTTAAGTCTCATAGACTGCGATGGGCAGGACATGTTGCGCGTATGGGGAATGAAAGACGTGCATGGAAACTTCTTGTAGGAAAGCCAGAAGGAGAACGCCCAGTTGGTAGACCAAGAATGAGGTGGGAGAACAACATTAACTATGATTTGAGGGAAGTAGATTATACAGGGAATGATTGGAAAGCATTAGCTCAGGATAGGGATGTATGGAGAGCTTATGTCCGCGCGGCCATGAACCTACGGGTTCGATAGTGCCAGTGAGTAAGTAAGTAAGTAAGTAAGTATGACAGTGCCTGTCTTAACATATGCAAGTGAGAATTGTACTCTTAACCGTTCAGACAGAAGAAAAATAGAAACTGCAGAAATGAAGTTCTTACGTTCAGTAGCAGGTGTGAGAATTTTGGACAGAAAAAGACATGAAGATATTAGAAAATACTTATATTTTTAATTTAACAAATAGGTCCACCGCTGTGGTCTCGAGGTAGCGTACTGCCTTGTCACGCAGCGGGCCCGGGTTCGATCCCCGGTCGGGACAGTTTTTCTGGGTGAGGTTTTTATCGGGGATTTTCCTCACCTGTAAGACAAATGTCAGGAAAACTTTAAGGACCAAACGGTCCCCGAAATCATATGGCCATCGCAATCATCATCATTCATATTCATCTTAGGTTAAGCTTAGGATTAGGGACTCTCCTGGCGCACCATTATTATTATCATCATTATCACCCATCATATCATCGGGGCAACGTAACCCCGTCTTCCAGGCGCCCCAACCTCAGAAGTGGGTTACAAGTACGCCAAGTCAGGAGAGAAACCAGGAATGTCGAAAGACAACCTGGGGCATTTGAAAAAAGAAAATTAACAAATAGAATTGACAATATGAGAAACAACTGGTATGAACATGTTAAAAGAATGCCTACAGATAGAATCCCTCAGCTGTTATTAAAGTACAAACCAATAGTCCACGGAAGTATTGGACGCCCATTTACTAGACGGGAAGATTCATTGAATCCCACTTGATGTGAAAACAGGTCAAAAGGCCTAATTTCATGAAGTAGAAGAAGAAGGTAACTCATTTCGTGAGTCGTTAAATTTAGCGATAATTTGGAAATCACTCATGGCATTACTTATCATAATTTTTATTTTATTTTGGTGCCTTGGGACGTATTCCCTATGTACCCATACAAATTACCATTCCATATTCGCGGATTCTTAATTCGCGGCATACAAACTCCAAAATAATTAGTCTGTCTTTGACAATGCATGAATTTTTTTGAGTAATTATTAAATTTGCTTATGTTTATTTACCATGGGCATGTTCTCATTGATCCCAAACTTAGGACCCAAAAATGATTTATTATCTCTGCTTAAAACGTATGTACACACATCCGGCAGAAGCTTTGTTGACATGTCGAAAGGAAATCCGATAAAAATATCATGCAAACATACCATAAAGCACTTTCAAAAACATTATAAAATGTTGTTATACAGGAAATGAACTCTATTCACAGTAGCGTATAAAAAAAATTAACAACTTTGTCAAAATGGCGACAATGAATAAGATTACACAATACATGCGTTTCAAATCGTGATGTGCCATTTATATCTTATTTTTTGTGGATGGGAGGAGACATGATGCAAATCTGTCAATAATCGTGAGAATATAAAACCATAGCAAGGCTTGACACACACGCCATTACCTTGTGATACAGTAAACAGGACCAGCATCATTTCCAACATGAAAACCTCGTTCGGAATATTTCTCTTAGCCATCTTTGTTGTCGGGGTAAGTTTTTAAATGTTAATATTTGCAAAAAACAATTAATAATAATAATAATAATAATAATAATTACAACTGAATGGTATTAATAAACTGTTAGTTTATGCTGATGATGAAGTATTGTTGGCCGATAGCGAGGAGATACTAAAGGACAACACGCACACACTATTGAGTAACACTAAGAACTTAGGACTGGAAGTAAATATCAATAAAACTAAATATATAGTCACACGTAGAAATTCATTATATAATGGAAATGGACAGCTAATGACAAATGAGGGAAATTTTGAGGAATTGGCTGAATTCAAATACCTAGGAACAATAATCACAAATAAGAATGAGATGCAGAAAGAAATTAAACACAGGCTCAATTCTGGAAATGCATGCTATTATGCATTGCAGAGACTCTTGATGTCCCAACTCCTTTCAAAAAACGTTAATTAAACTGAAAATATGTAAAACTATTATTCTACCAGTTATATTACATGGTTGCGAAACATGGACTCTTACTTTAAGGGAGGAAAGGAGATTACGAGTATTTGAGAATAAAGTACTTAGGAAACTTTTTGGACCAAAGAGAGATGAACAGACAGGTGAATGGAGAAGACTACTTAACAATGAACTACATGGTCTTTATAGGAAGCCAGATATAATAAGAACAGTTATGTCTCGTAGACTGCGATGGGCAGGACATGTTGCACGTATGGGGAATGAAAGACTTGCATGGAAGCTTCTTGTCGGAAAGCCTGAGGGAAAACAACCCCAGTTGGTAGACCAAGAATGAGGTGGGAGAATAATATTAACTATGATTTGAGGGAAGTAGATTATACAGGGAATGATTAGAAAGCATTAGCTGAGGATAGGGATGTATGGAGAGCTTATGTCCGCGCGGCCATGAACCTACGGGTTCGATAGTGCCAGTGTGTAAGTAAGTAAATAATCACAACGGAAAATTGGAAAATCTACAAATTGATGACATGCAAATTAACACAGTAGAATCATTTAAATACTTAGGTACCAAAGTAAACGGACATAATGCATTAGAAGATGAAATTTAGGAAAGATTGGTAAATGGGAATAAAGCTTATTTTGCAAATAGAACCTTATTTAAAAGCAAATTAGTATCAAAAACTGCAAAAATAAGGTTATACAAAACACTCATTAGACCAGTAGTTACATATGCTTGTGAAACTTCGGTCCTAAAAGAAATAATAAAACAGAAATTATTATTTTTTTAAAGAAGAATTTTAAGAAGAATGTTTGGACCAAAGAGAGGAACTGATAACTGTTGGAGAATCAAAACAAATGACGAACTAAACAAATTAATCAAAAATCAGAATATAGTAAACCATATAAGATCTCTCAGAATTAATTGGCTTGGACATTTAATAAGAATGTATGATCAGAGACTGGTCAAAAAACTCTATAAATGGAAACCTATAGGAGGCAGAGCAGTTGGAAGACCCAAGGTCAGATGGGAGGATGACACAATGAACGATCTAAAGAAAATGAAAGCGACTAATTTGAAGGTGACAAGAGACAGATTGGCATGGAGGAGGATTGTTGAGAAGGCCAAAACTTTCATCTTTGAAGTTGTTGCGCCTTAGGATTATTATTATTATTATTATTATTATTATTATAATAAATAATAATAGTCATTATTATTATTTTTATTAGCACACTCTATTGAGGAACACCAAGAAATTGGGACTGGGAATAAACATCAATAAAACTAAATATATGGTCACACAGAAATGGAAGATCGAGTATTTGAGAATAAAGTTCTTCGAAAAATTTTTGGTCCCGCGCCGTAGCCGAGCCTTGGCGCAGAGCTACGGGACTTGCGCTGGTTCGAGAAGAAATTTTCTCATGGTATTTCGCCAGTATGGGACCGGTGCCCACCCAGCATCGTGAGGCAATTGGGTAGCTACAATAAGTAGCGGCTCCAGGTTGAGGAACCAGCAATAACGGCTGGGGGAATCGACATGCTAACCACATGTCACCCCTACACTGGCTGTTGATCATCTATCTCTGTGATTGACGCATGTGGATGTGAAGGGCCAGCAGCCGGCTGGTAAAAGGGCAACCGCTGAAAAGTGGAAAGACCCTCAATCGGAGAAAATTTTTTGGACCAAAGAGAGATGAACAGACAGGTGAATGGAGAAGTCTGCATAACCGTGAGCTACAGGATCTTTATATGAAACCAGCTATAAAAAGAATAGTTAAGTCTCGTAGATTGCGATGGGCAGGACATGTAGCACGAATGGGGAATGAAAGACATGCATGGAAGCTTCTTGTAGGAAAACCAGAGGGAAAACGCCCAGTTGGTAAACAAAGAATGAGGTGGGAGAATAACATTAACCATGATTTGAAGAAAGTAGATTATACAGGGATGATTGGAAAACAGTAGCTCAGGATAGGGATGTACGGAGAGCTTATGTCCACGCGGCCATGAACCTACGGGTACGATACAGCCAGTGAGTTAGTTAGAAATATTTCACAATACAGTGTTTCTCCTTTAACCCAAAGTGATTTGTCGCCAAAAGTTCCTGTCTAAAGCATCTTCTTCCCTCAAATCTCCAGCTTCCATACTTCTCCACAGTCCATGTTTCCAACGTTCTCTAGGTCTGCCTCTTCCACTTCTTCTACTAGCTTTCCAATCAAGAATCTTCTTTGGTATTCTCTCTTCCTCCATTCTTATGAGGTGTCCATACCATTTCAAATGTTTCTCTTCTATTTTTTTTCTAATATGTTTTTTTCAACTTGCATAATTCTCCTAACTGTGCAGTTTCTGACTTTGTCCTTTCTTGAAATTCTTGTCGATTGCCTCCAAAAATCCATAATAATGTAATAATAATAATAATAATAATAATAATAATAATAATAATAATAATAATAATAATAATAATAATAATAATAAAATCCATAATATAATAATAATAATAATAATAATAATAATAATAATAATAATAATAATAATAATAATAATAATAATTGAGCTTAAAGAAATTAAACATGGGCTCAATTCTGTAATACTGTATGCTATTATAAAATACAGGGAATCTTGTCGTCCCAAATTCTCTAAATATATATATATATATATATATATATATATTCAACTGAAAATTTATGAATATTAGTCCACCGCTGTGATATCGAAGTAGCGTGCTGCCTTATCACGCAGCGGGACCGGGTTCGATGATCGGTCTGAACAAATTTCCTGGGTGTGGTTTTACGGGGTTTCTCATCACTTGTAAGACAAATGCCAGCAAACTTTAAGGCCCAACGGTCCCCGAACATCATATGGCAATCATAATCATCATCATTCATAATCGTCTTAGATTGAGCTTAGGATTAAGGACTCTCCTGGCGCACCGTTTATCATCATTATCCATCATATCATCGGGGCAGCCGTAACCCAGCCTTCCAGGTGCTCCAACCTTAGAAGTGGGTTACAATTGCGCCAATGCAGGAGAGAACGCCAGAAATGTAGAAATGACAACCTGGGGCATTGAATAATATATATATATATATATATATATATATATATATATATGGATGTGAAACATGAACTCTTATGTAAGGGAGAAAAGAAATAGGCTATTACGAATGTTTGAGAATAACGTTCTTAGGATTTTAAACATGTAGAAAGAATGAATGTAACAACATTGCTAAAAACAGCATTTAACTACAAGCCAAAAGGTTCAAGGAATGTAAGAAGGACAGTGAAGAGATGGACAGAAAAACTGTGAGACGGAACAGGCAATTTGCCTAACCCATGAAGTGAAGAAGAAGAAGAAATTTCCTTTAATCAAACAGACATAAACAGACAGGCGTAGAAGCTTCTTGTAGGAAAACCAGAGGGAAAACGCCCAGTTGGTAGACCAAGGATGAGGTGATATAATAACATTAACATGATTTGAAGGAAGTAGATTATACAGGAGATGATTGGAAATCAATGGCTCTGGATAGGGATGTATGGAGAGCTTATGTCCTCGCGGTCATGAATCCACGGGTTCGATAGGGCCAATGTGGTATATATTACAAGCAATAAAACAACAAACTCCATAGCGCGACAGGCCTAGAAGGCCCTTGACCACCAGACGGCTGCAAAAAATAAGTTGCGACCGAAGGTATCATATATGACATTTTGCGTAAAACCGATTTAAATGATCCCCTTAAAAATCAAATATTTTTGTTTCTGGAAAAAAAAAATCTTATTTGGCCCCTAAAAAGCATTAAACATGAAAATAAAATTATAATTGACAAAATCTCAATTCAGAACACCCTAAAAGCCCCCAAATGTATTTTTTGAATCCCTAATTTGTTTTCTAATTTGATCCTCAGAAATTCATTAAGCACAAAAATGAATATATGTCTTGTTAAACTTTCCTTCATGACATTTTTTTCCCGTTTAGTTAATTATTCCACATATACACATGAACTTTTCTTTCTGTGAAATTAATTTTCCTAATGTGGTAACATTGCAATAATTTACTGTTTTACAGGTTTTGGCTGCTCCTGCACCGGTAACGGATGAAAAGGTATGACTTTATAAATATTCTATCCCATCTTTATATATAATAGGGATATAACTTTTTTGACTTTTGTGAAATAAAATATTTCCTGTGCAATGAATGGGTGAACTTTTGCTTAAAACCATTGAAAAAGGCCTTCATTTCACTGAGCTTCAAGAAAAGATCACCCCCAAATATATTTATATATCAATATTTAATGGGGGCACGCCGTAGCGTAGTGGTTAAACCACTGAGCTACAAGCCGGAGGGCCGAGGGTTCAAGTCCCGTAGGGGTCAGCATTTTTAAAATGACCCAAAACCTCTGGCGGCACTATGGCCCTGGAGTCGACTCAGCCTCTAACTGAAATGAGTACCAGACACTTGTTCTGGGAGTAAAGGCGGCCGTCACGCAGGGCTGACAACCCGGCTGACGTAAAGTGCCGATTGTCTAGAAAAAGTGGGAGCCTTAACCTCCTACTACCCCAAGGGCTTCCGGGCCTGTTGTGGGATCACTTTACTTTACTTTATCAATATTTAATATTAATTTGAGGGTGACTTTTTCTTGAAGCTCAGTGAAATGAAGACCTTTTTCAATGGTTTTAAGCAAAAATTTACCCATCCATTGCACAGGAAATATTTTATTTCACAAAAGTCCAAAAAGTTATAAACCTAATATATGTATATAATTCTTCTGTACGTGTGTGTGTCACTCTACTCCTTCTAAACGATTTTGATGATTTTTTTTTGTGTGTCTCACTGGATCTCTCGAAGGTTTACGAGGGCTGATCCCTATGCTGTAGCCCTAAACTAGTTCTAGTTGAACAAAAATATTGATTTCTTGGCATACAAGCCTTTGACATGTGTCTTGACAATGTGCCAAGTTGCAAGCATGTGGATGCTTGTGTTCGATCGTAACAGGTGTTTGAAAGACATAAGGTGCAGTGTTAGTACAGAATGGAGATGGTTGAGCAAAGAGCTGTTATTAAATACCTTCAGACGAAGGGGATGTCTCCTTCTCAAATTCATGAAGATGTGAAGGCAACTTTGAGACAATCTGCTGTGTCTTACGGCATAGTCAAAATGTGGTTTCGTCGTGTTAAATGTGGAAGATCGTCCTGTGAAGATGAACATGGTGGTGGCCCTCCAAGAACTGTCACAACTCCAGAAAACATAAACAAAGTGCATGATATAGTACTGCAAGATCGAGGAATCACAATCAGAGACATAGTGGAGGAAACAGACTTCTTATATGATATTGTGCACAATATTTTGGAAAAGGAATTGGACGTGAAAAAATTGACTGCATTGAATCAGTTATACCAACAATACAATTTTAAAATATCAAAGAAAAAAAACAAAAATAATGGCATTTTGGGGAAGTGAACATATAAGATCAAAAATCATGATATACAACAAACATCTGGCAAAAGTAACAAATTTTAATTATTTGGGTTGTAATTTTACTATGAACACAAAAACTGAAAGAGACGTGAAACTGTCGAAATTTCAAATGATATGTGGAACTATACATAGAATAATAAAGAACAAAACAAGAAGAGATACTAGATTGAAGTCTTATAAAATATTGGCAGTTCCTGCATTACTTTATGGGAGTGAAACTTGGGTAATAAACAAAAAAATTACAAAGTAGAATACAAAGCGTACAAACGAGCTTTCTTAGAAGAACAAAAGGCTGCACAAGAATGGATCGGATAAAGAATAAAGATATAAGAACGGAGTTAAATATATATCCACTGAATGATAAAATCAAGGAATATAGAGAAAAATTGTTTAGACATGTAGAAAGAATGAATGTAACAAGATTACTAAAAGCAGCATTTAACTACAAGCCAAGAGGTTCAAGAAATGTAGGAAGGCCAGTGAAAAGATGGACAGAACAACTGTGAGACGGAACAGGCAATTTTGCTTAGTCTGTGAAGTAAAGAAGAAGAAGAAGAAAAGAAGAAGAAGAAAATTGACTGCAAGATGGATGCCTCGAATGTTGGGGTTGGTTCAGAAACGACAAAGAACAATACTTTGTGAGCAATATTTAATTAATTTTAGAGCAAACAAAAAAATATTTATTGAGAGGTATATGACTATGGAACAGACATGGTTCCACCATTATGACCCTGAAACCAAAATTCAAAGTATGTAGTGAAAACATAAGGGTTCACCGACTCCGAAGAAATTCAAGATGCTCCCATCAGCAGGCAAGGTGTTGCTCTCTGTCTTTTGGGATGCCCAAGGGGCTATTACGGTAGACTATTTGCAGAGAGGAGCCACAATAACAGACCTTTATTATGCAGATTTAATTAAAAAATTGCGAGATGCTATCAAAGAGAAACGCCATGACAAATTAAGTTGAAAGGTTCTTCTTCATCAAGACAACGCCCCAAGTCACAAATCCTTAGTTGCAATTGCTGCGATTTCAACAGCAGACTTTGAATTACTGGACCATCCACCGTATTGGATCCCAGCGACTACAGGCTATTCCCAAAACTCAAAGAGCACCTGCGTGGGAAGAAATTTTCATCCGATAATGAGGTAATGCTGTCCGTAAACCAGTGGTTTGCAGAAGTTGGACAACCTTTCTATCTATTAGTTCTGTATGCTATTTTAACGTTTTTTTTATTTATTAGTTCTGTATGCTATTTTTACGTTATTTATTAGTTCTGTATGATATTTTTACGTTTTTTATTTATTAGTTCTGTATGCTATTTTTACGGTATTTATTAGTTCTATATGCTATTTTTACGTTTTTTATTTATTAGTTCTGTATGCTATTTTTAGGTTTTACACTAAAGAAAACCGATAAAAACGTAAACATAGCACACAGAACTAATAACAAATTAAGTAACATAATAAGCAATAACATTGCATAAAATAACATTTTCAACAGCAAAGGAGTTTATAAACTGACATGTAAGGACTTCAACACATTTTATATAGGAAGAACAAACAGAAGTTTTAACATCAGATTTAAAGAACATTTTCGAGACTTTATTCACGCAGAAGGAAAATCAAGCTATGCAGAACACGTTATCCACGAAGGACATCGCATGTTAAATATTGAAAACACCCTAACAATAATGCACAGAGAAAATAATCCAGCGAAGATAAACGTACTCGAAGAGATGGAAATTATGAAAGCAGTTAACAACAACGACAATCTGATAAACGAAAACGAACCCAGTACGTGTAACCCCCTCTACCAGATCTTCGGCGAAACACCAGTTCTGAATCCTGCCGATGATGGGACAAGTCCCGAAAGCGCTACAGTTAAACAATTAATAAAGTTGAGGAGACAGATATTTCAGGTAAATACTCCATAATTTTACACTTTAATATGTAAGTGAAAAAAAAATATTCTAAAATGAAGTGAGAAGTTGAGCTCAAAGTAACCTAAAATCACCATATTTATAATGTAAAATATGTATTAGTCGTTGCTCAGATAGTGTAGCCAATTTAACACCAAAAAAACTCACTAACAAACAAGTGAACATTAAACTAATCTGGAGTACTAACTAGCCCATTTTCTCTTCCTAATTTGCCCTTACTAACACTAACTTTCCCATTTTCTCATACAAACTTGTCCACTCTCGTGGGATAAAATCCCTTATATGTGAGCAAACATGTTGGCAATTGGTTCTAGCGGGAGTGTGTGTCATTGATTTGGCCAATATGACACTAAAAGTCACTTGTTCCCTGATCGAATATTCACTGGTGACATGGTGGCATAGAATATTCGAGGGTCTTAATGAATATTGCGTTATACCCTATTAATACATTATAAGAAGGGCTTAGGGCAGTAACATGATAAGCCAAATTCTGTTAGAAATGTCATTTATTACAATGATAGCAAATAAATGTAATGAAATATCCATAAAATCATTTGTAAGTGCGTCAGTGATGAGTTAAAACATATAGACACACAATGTATTAACAACAATACAGCACAATTAGTATTTATACTTTTTTGAAACATTAAAATCCTTATATCTGGAAAAGAATAATATGTGGCTTTTCATGTTATTGCTCTAAGCCCTTCTTATATATTGTTTATATATGATTTATATAGGTTAATATTAACTCGTTCTATGTTCGTGTTGTCTCGGAGGTGACCCCGGCATTGAGTTGATGCCTCTTCTGGGGAGACCACCCATATCCTTATGTGATCAAAAGTATATAAGTGATACAGAGAATAATTGAAAACAATGTTAATTTTTTATAGTATCATAACCTTACAACTAACAGAATTTCAGACTCATTTTCAATTTGATTCATGAAATTTGTTTATAACTTAATTTGTTGCTATTTGCACCGTAATCATCCTAAATGTTGTAACTCATACAATTTTTAAAAAATTTTCATAAAATTTGCACTAAATTATTCAAGAATATATGGCCGATGTTTGGAAGAAGTTTCATTTAATTGCATTTAAAGCAATTGATTAAAAAAATCCTTATTATTTGAATTTTAAAACTTAAAAGTTAACAGATCTTTAAAACATCACTTGTATTGTTATTGTTATTGTTATCAGAAAAGTAGAGAACCTGCATCCAACAATTTGGTTCAATTTAAAAAAAACATTAAAATAACCGGAAAAACTGCACTTAAACTTGCGTGAAATATTTTCAAAGTCCTATAGAACAACAGTGCACATGTGCCAGAGTTTATAGACCCAGCAATAACCCACAATCGAACCACATATCGATTATCATCCCGATTATTATCGATATCGTACTAAAGTTAAAAAATCTTATGCTAGATGGCAGCATGTCGTTATGAAATTTAAATGACCAATCTTTGCAATAAATCCCCAAATCTATGTTAAAAAATAGATTAATAGTATTAAAATTACCAAACGTTTATTAAAAATGGGTGCACACTTACTTATCACTCTAATTCCGATCCAACCAGCGATAACCCAAAACAGCGATAGAAAAATCATAGACTTAGTAATATACTCTGTGGAGAAAATAGCAGTTAGCATCACAATATTGTCTAACAGTGTCATTATATTGTGATTTGCATATTTAAATAAATACTTCAAAATTGTCTAATAATGTTATAAAAATTGTTTGAAAAAGTTTAAAATATTAAATAATGTTAGTAAATACAGAAGAAAAGCTACAGTTTACAACAATAAACTGAAAAATAAAGCGTAAGTAGAAGTGCAGTTGAGCCAAATCCCCTAATCTGTGAGAACTTACGAAATTTTAAAAGAATGAAAATGTAGGAAAAATCAATTTCTGTAAATTGCATGTAAAGATATTGGTACATTTTCACCCACATGACAGGTAGAACACCTTCAAAAGTCGCTTGGTTTATACACTGCTCAAAAAAATTAGGGGATATTGTACAATAACCTATTAAGACTATGTTTTTAGGAACAGTATTAGATGCAATCACTTTCTATTACTCCAAAAGAATGTCAACAAGAGTTTGAAGCCATTACGTAACCTCTGTACCACACCAGATGTCAAAGAGATCCTGATTAGGAATATGGCAAACAAATAAAGCAACATTAACATGGGTGAAAATGTTTCTTTAGTATGGTGTATGGTCTCCTCGAACGACCAGCACTGCCTCACACCTGTATGGCATTGATGCAATGAGGTTAGCAATGAGTTCTTGGGGGATACGTGGCCACTCTTCCATAAGAGCAATGTGCAGCTCTGGAACAGTTGTGGGAGGTGCTGGTCTGCCTGCAATGCACCTGCCTAATGCATCCCACACATGCTCAATCGGATTTAAGTCCGGGGAGGAAGCTGGCCATTGCATACGCTCGATACCCTCCACTTCCAGCATGTCGTCCACCAAGCCAGCTCTGTGGGGTCGTGCATTATCGTCCATGAAAAGAAAAGAATCACCTATGGCATCAGCATAAGGCACGACAAAAGGTCGGAGAATCTCATCTCTATACTTTACCGCAGTCAAAGTACCACCTTGGATAACGTAGAGGTCCGTACGTCCACCACTACTGACTCCTGCCTACACCATCAATCCACCGTCACCATATGGGGATCTTTCACGTACAAAAGCTGGATTGTTTCGTGTCCCTTTTTCTCTCCAGATGAATACACGCCGACTATCACATTCCATGTTGAATCGCGACTCATCAGAAAAAAGAACTGATCTCCATTCAGCATGTTCCTCCGCCCAGTTTCTGCAATCTCTACGGTGTTGTGGAGTTAACCTGGTACACACCATGGGCCTACGGGTATAGAGACCACTTCCATGCAGTCGATTAGGGACAGTTTGAGTTGACACCCTGCGTCCTGTTGCTGTTTGAAGTGTATTTCGCAGTTGAGTTGCATTCTGCTGTCTATTCCGACGGGCTGTTAACAAGAGGTAACGGTCATCCCTTGCTGTTGTTGCCCTTGGTCGACCTTGTCCGGCTCTTCTGTGAACAGTATGTTCTTTGAAAATGATTCCAAAGACTGGAAATCACGCTTTGAGACACCCCAATGGCTTGTGCCACCTCTTGTTGTGTCTGTCCAGCTTCCATCCTTCCTATGGCCCTCCAAGCCATTGGTTCAGGTAAATCACGTTGTCGAGGCATCACTGTCCCTAAGGCAAGTCATTCACTAACTGAAAACTGGACTGGATTTAAAAACAGCAACAAAACATTCACCCCCACACCACCCTTTCACATCAACAGTACAGACACTGCCCTCTGGTGTGGTACCGAGGTTACGTAACAACTTCAAACTCTTATTTACATTATCTTGGAGTAATAGAAAGTGATTGCATCTTATACTATTCCAAAAAACATAGTCTTAATAGGTTATTCTACAATATCCCCTAATTTTTTTGAGCAGTGTACATTGCTCCTTCCTTGGCAATAGTTTTGTCTTATCCTTGAGACCTCTAAAGTACCTTCTTCGAACCTTACTTCTTTTGTTGATATTTTGGTATACGTTACAATGCTAAGTTCGTCCATACATTAGATGAATCTTCCATGAACTTCCTTATTTATACATGAAATATTGATGGCACATCAATAAACAGACATTTTTTAAAACTAGAAGAAATCCTATTTTATCCAACAAACAACAAAAATTGCGTTTTTTCAACATTTAAGATATGTAGCAACCGATCGTATTACAGTAAAGCGCTTGGCCTACCAGAAGCTCTACTGAACTCTTATCCACCTGTGTCAATGACAAAGGTAAACTATCACCCACCCAAAATAGGGGTGACAGAGGTCAACATGTTGGGTCCTTCCACCATTAGCCTTCTTTTAATTACGAGAGATGTTCAATACATAATTTTATTTCATTCCAAATTTCATATGTTTACTTTATTAAAATGAGTGTGGAAAACGAATTATTATAGTTGTCAAATCGTTTACCACACGCAACTTTTGTCAACATAAGTGGTAACTCATAATAACTAACTCACTGGCTCTTTCGAACCCGTAGGTTCATGGCCGCGCGGACATAAGCTCTTTATACATCCCTATCCTGAGCTAATGTTTTCCAATCATCCCCTGTATAATCTACTTCACTCAAATCATGGATAATGTTATTCTCCCACCTGATTCTTGGTCTACCAACTGGTCGTTTTTCCTCTGGTTTTCCTACCAGAAGTTTCTATGCAACTCTTTCATCCCCCATACGTGACACATGTCCTGCCCATCGCAGTCTACGAGACTTAACTCTTCTTATTACATCTGGCTTCCTATACATATCATGTAGCTCACTATTATATACTTTTCTCCATCCACCTGTCTATTCATCTCTTTTTGGTCCAAAAATGTTCCTAAGAACTTTTATTCTCAAATAGTAATCTTCTTTCCTCCCTTAAAGTAAGAGTCCACGTTTCACATCCATATAATATAACTGGGAGAATAACTGTTTATGGAATGGATCCCAATGGAAAGGAGGTAGAGAGGAAGACCAAAGAAAACCTGGGTAGAAAGTGTGCAAGCGGCTATGATTATCAGAGGATTGGAGGAAGATCAATGCATGGACAGAGAGGAATGGCGTTTGGTTTCCGGAAGACAGCGGCAGCTATCATGATACCCGGATGATGATGATGATGATGGTGACAAGTTCATCAATATCAAATGAGTTTTTGACAGCTGACACATAGCAACTCACTTTCGTATGGACCCCTTGCAGGTCGGAGTCGGCCCCCGGAGTCGATATAGACCACTTTGGGAATGACTGGTCTACTATACATCATCCAATATAGGTTTTAGTGAAAGGAATACGTGGAGAGAAAAATGATGTTTACTGAAAGACAGCCGAAACAAATGCTGGCATCAAAAGGATTTCGAAATTTGGAAAGACATAATAAGAGCTGACATGATACCTTAAAATGATCCATGAGGTCAATGCCTGAAGGAAGAACGTGAAGAAGAAGAAGAAGAAGAAGAAGAAGAAAAGGAAGGATAAGAAGAAAAAGATGAAGGTGATGATGAAATTACACTCGTCTACTTAACAGAAGTAAAATTGAACTTGACAAAATTTTGGAGCAGGCGAACAAATTTACATAGCTTATCTAGGATGCAATATCTCGTATGAAAAAATGGATGTAAATGCAAACATATCCATTTTTAAAGGATTTTATGATTAAAAAATATATCTTTAAGACACAGCCAGTGCAAAAACATCATTCAAGATTAAAAGTGTATAAAACACTGGCTCTTCCAACTCTTTTGTATGATAACAAAGTATGGACTTTAAAACAGAAGGATATGCAGATGCTTAAATCGACTGAAATGAGATACTTCGAAGGACTGGAGGAAACACACTACTAGATCATAAAAAATTAAGAATTGCACAAGGAACCTTAAAAAAACAAAATGTCTAATTATAAGCCAAGATGGATGCAATATGTTCAACGAATGGAGGATCACAGGGTACCTAAGCAGATGTTAAAATATCGACTTGCTAAAAGAAGAAGACCAGGACGTCCGTTCAAAATACTTTTGGATGGTATTTATATTGAGGCTGAAACAGGTCAACAAATTGCCTAAATTCGTGAATGGTCTATGCCGATGATGACAATGATACTTTATAGATCTTCATCCACGACCAACTTTTCTATATAACCATATTCGTTGTTGAGGCACTTTTTTTCCATGTGTGCACCAACTTCTGAATCCAATCCAAGATGCTATTGCTCTGGCGCTAGAAAAATGTCCCACGCTGCTATTTTTATGTCTCCACGTCCTGGAAACGGTAACCTTCCAAATTCTTTTCAGTACTTGAAACAGATGAAGTCACCAGGTGCCAAATCATAAATGTAAAGTGGGTATTGAAGGCGTCCTCTTCTTCCAATTTGAAAACGAGGTTGGTTTGCAGTAAGTTGTCGAGCGATTTAAAAAGGAGGACGTCACCTCCAGAGCGCATGTGATGAATGTTCTCTTCCTGCATGCATTGTCCTTCCGTGATATTCACTTGATTAAGTGCAATACACCTGGCGAACCTTTGTCAAGGTTGCTCATGTTTCTAAATAAAAAAACGTATCAGAAGAGCTGTCGCAAATGTTGATGCAAATATGTTATATCATGATTGTCGTTTTTGATGTGTATCGTGCAACTCAGGGGTCAACATTGAGTATTTCTGAGTCCAGAAACTAAACTACAAGACTTCCAAGAAACAGTGCAATACTTCCAGGTAACATAAATAGTTCCTGTTTTATAGTGAGTTAGTGTTGTTTACTTATTTTGTATACCTGTAGAGGCTATTTGAACACTCTTGGTATTTCCTCCAGATATTCAATATATGATGTTACTTATTTTTAAGGATGGCGAGTCGAGGTCTAAACGCGGTCTATCTCCTTCAGAAGGTATAGGGATGGCGAAAACTGGGGCTCAGATGGGTTGTCAAGTGGTAGGAGAAGGTATTAAGACCGGTACAGACCACGCTAAAGGTGCGCCAGGAGGCGGAGTTTTCAGCGACTCAGTGGGTGCCGGCAAAAATGCCTGCACGGAAGAAGCTGGAGCAATAGGAGATGCAGCGGAAGATGTCGCTTCCAAAGCGGGGTGGACAAGAAAGATGAAGACAATTAATGATCACAACAAATAAATAATTAAAATGTCATTACATGTATTCATAATTATTACTGTAAACTATCGCCAAGGCTATAATAAGGACTGACTCTGTAAAGGGCACATTCACTAAGGCCCTTCACTGATCCCTATCCTTAGCAAACTCAATTTAGTTCCTATCATATATAACAAGTTTCCTAATACCCCTCTATTTACTCTAATGTCTTCCTAGCTGTTTTTCCTCAGGTATTTCTTAATAAAGATTTTGAAATCATTTAAACTATCGACTATTCGAGCTACATGATCTCTCTATCTTAATCCATCTCCTACCTGGTACGACCGAGTCTCAGGGCCCTTGGCTTACCAAGCTAACAGCTAGCCTCAAGTCCACGTGTGTCATTTACAGAGGTGCCGTCTAATATAATGATGACACGCGATTAGTATCTCGAGCCGTTAGAGTTGATTTTCTAAATATGTTCATCTTGATCTCCTATTCTTATCAACAGAACTACTGCAACACTATTTATTTATCTGGTGGATATACAGCTCCGTATCTTTTTCTTTTAACGGGCGACGTCTATGGCTGGGCCCAATATATAGACTAAATGTCATTTCTCTAATCAATCTGCTAATACGTTCTACGGTTGTTAAATGTCTGCTACTGTGAAATAATTATATATGATATTCACAATCATACACAAATAAGGAGACCTTAGAAGCACACACAGCTTCTATTAAACAAATGTTTAGGTGGCATTACCAACTGATTATTTCAGAAACAACAATAAAGTTAACAAAATAAAAATACATATATGATTTGAAAATAATCAATACATGAAACTAAATTATAAAAGCTATGAAGCGTTATGACAATGAAAATCTGAACAGTCTGCATAAAACGAAAATGAATCATAAATTGCATAATGATAACAAACGCTCCATACCACTCATGCATACTGCAACTAAAAACTTGTTTTCATCACATCTGCAGTGTCAAAATAATAATTAGGCCTTGGGTGGCGCCCAGCCTTTCCAAACCTTGCAAAGAGTACGAAACCAAATTTAACACTGTTATCAACCATTGTGCTGCCAGTCATCAAGTAATTGCGCGCACATCCATCTGTGCCGTCACGTGACTTGAGGAACGGCAGAGAGAGGAAATAGGAAGAAGTAATAGGCACAGAACACTTAATATACTGCAGAGTAGATCACAGATAACACATAAAAGTAACAGAAAATGTGCACATGGTTCATAAGGATGTAAATTATTTGAGCTCATCCTCACGAAACTTCATCTATTATTAATATTGATATTTGTAGGAATTTGGACATAACTGTATGATGTATTGAAGCAGTCTCTGGCGAAACGTCGGGGAACTACAAGCCTCACGACCACGGCCTTACAGCCCGAAAATCTTCTTCAAGATCATCATAACTGTATGAGATTATATGTAACTATTATTAAATGAATCAGATTCTTCCAGGAAGTTATTAAGACAGCGCTATAACACCTAAATGGAAAACTACTCGCAATATTTATAGATTCCACCAAGGCTTTTGATCTGCTAAACAGGCATATAATAATAAGAAAAGTAGAAAAAATCACTGGAACCATCCAAGAAACAAGACTTATACAAAGTGTCCTGTTAAAAAAAAAAACAAAAAATAAACAACAAAGTATCACCAACAGATCTGGTAGAACTAACAAACAGAGCAATCCAGGGGGATCTCTTAAGTCCTTTGCAGCCACCACTGAAATACCAAGAGAAATAGCTACAGAAATCATGAAAATATACGCTTAAGCTGATGACATGGAAATCGTATCTCAGAACCTAGAAACTGCACATACAGCTTTCAACAAACTCATAATGTGGGGCAAAAAAAATGACCTAACACTAAATGAGAGAAAAACTGCGAAAATGACATTCAGAAGAGGATGAAGAATCGCAGTAAGAGACTTTATTAAATATAAGAATAGCCCACGCCCTGGACTTCAAATATTTGGGAATCACGCTGCAAAGCCGAGCAGACATACATGATCTACACATCGAACATCGAGCATTAGAAGCCAAGACGACAACCAGTAGCATAAAAATATGAGCAACACTGAGTACAGCTACCATCCTATTCCGTCTAAAACTAGCATAAGCTACGCATTAGAGACTATTTAGGAATACATAAAAAAAGAAAAACCCAGATCAAAACGTTAAAGCCAACTTCCTCAAGAATTCACCCTCCAGCATACTCCATCACGTCTCATATACTGCTGGCAAAGGAACGATTCTTCTTAGAAGAATTACGTAAAGACCTGCTTCTACCAAATACTGAAGTCTACGAGGAACTACAGGAAGACATTAACAAGAAGGAACAAGAAAATTGTAGTATTTCTTCTCCAGGATGTGATGATCTACGGGGAGTGGACGCAAGCCAGATATGACTTGTAACACACCATGACACGAGATTCGCTGTACATGGTTTCATCACCGGATTTTCCACAGAAGTACCACGAGCCGGAGAAAAGTGCAAGTGTAAATTATGTATGTCAAACTGTGACCTATATCATTTAATGTGGTGTAAAAAAATCACTTACAGATTTCTGTAAAACATAGAGTGTACAAGAAACATGCACATTGTGCGATATCTTTCCCATTATAAATCAATCAGATTTTATACCTCACCTCGTTTTTGTATCTTTTCCAGAGCAATTTTCAAGGAAATTTTTGGTCCACTTTCTAGTGGTACCTAACTGTAGATTTGATGGTTTGTATCCCTATAGGCCTACCCTTAAGTAAGCATCAATAAAACTAAGTGTATGTTCACATACAGAAATACATTATATAGTGAAAATGGACAGCTAATGACAAATGAAAGAAAATTTGAAGAAGAGGCTGAATTCAAATACCTAGGAACAATAATTACAAACAAGAATTAGATGCACAAATAAATTATACATAGGCTCAATTCTGGAAATGTATGCTATTATGCATTAAAGAAACTTTTGTCGTCTCAAATTATGTCAAAAATGTTAAACTGGAAATAAATACAAATTTTATACTCCCAGTTATATTATATGAATGTGAAACATTGACTTTTACTTTAAGGGAGGAAAAGAGAAGGCCACATGGCCTTAACTCCACCAGGCTAAATAAATAAATAAAAATAAAAAAAAAAAAATATTACGAGTATTTGAGAATAAGGTCCTTAGGAAAATTTTTGGACCAAAGAGAGATGAACAGACAGGTGAATGGAAAAGATTTCATAACAGTGAGCTACATGAGTTTAATAGAAAACCAGATTTAATAAGAAGGCTGCGATGGGGCAGGACATGTGGTACGAATGGGGAATGGATAAGGGGCATCAAAGCTTCTTTTAGGAAAACCAGAGGGAAAATGCCCAGTTTCTAGTTCAATAATGAGGTGGAAGAATAACGTTAACAATGATTTGAGGGAAGTAGATTATACAGAGAATGATTGGAAAGCATTAGCTCTGGATTGGGATGTGTGGATAGCTTATGTCCACGCGGCCACAAACCTAGGAGTTCGATAGTGTCAGTCAGTTAGTTACAGGCCTACTCTTCCTCGCTCTATTGGTGGACCGTTGAACCTCCAAATTAAATAATTTTCCCCAGGAATTTTAAAATTTATTATTTTTTCTTTGAATTTGCGGATGCAGATTTCCTTCGAAACTGCGTTCGAGGCAGCAACGCTACCCACAGACCACAGCTGTGTATATGATTGTTTAATAATGTTATAGAGTAATTGGCTATTCTATGCCACCGTGCCACTTTCGAATCTTCTATCACATGTAAGGGGGATTATATCTCAGGAGTCCACCTACACTAATGGAGAAGTTAGGGTGAGAAAATGGACGAGTTAGTACATCAGATTAGTTTAACGTTCACTTGTTTATTAGCAGGTTTTTATGATAAGTTGGCTACACTGTCTGGGCAATGACTAATACATATTCTACATTGTAAATATGGTGATTTTAGATGCTTTCAGCTCATTTTCTCATTCCACTTGAAGGATTTTTTTTGTTGTAAAAATCAACATATATATTTTTACCTCGGGTAATTACTCACATACTGCAACAATAAATTGTGTGTTTTTCCGTTTTTTTATTTGAATTTATGTCCGTGTCATGGTGGCATAGAATCCCCAATTATTTTATGACGATAAGAAAATATCTGTTGCTATAGTAACAGCAGAAGAAGCAAAATAACGAAGTGGCAAGTGTGGATGTAGATACGTGGGTTTTAACAAAAATAATGGCAACACAGTTGTAGAAGCGAAAGCAGACGGAGTTAATTGTTGTAACTTCTGTCACATATTAATATATGTCTGAACTGTCTTACAGTAAATGAGATCGTCCGTACGTTTCAAAGCGCATGTGCTTTGGAGATAGAAAGTTAGTCTCCTCTGAGTTGCTGCTCTAATCTGTTGTGTTTCGCCATGTTTACAAAACAGGAACAGCGATCTTGGTTGAAAATTCAGTGTGCCATGACCATACAGCACGACAACGTCATGAAGGTCTTGTGGAAGCATATGGGAAGACGGCATTACCGTACAGGACTGCTCAGATGCACACGGCACACCCTGTAGCTGATCTGTACCATCGCTGGGGATGGGAAGTGCTTTTCCATCCACCACATTCATTGGATTTAAGCCCCTGTGACTATGTGTTGGTCCCTAAGATGAAGGAACCACTTCGTGGCATTCGATTCCAGACTGTTTCCGAGATTCTGCTGGCGTTAAGGTGGTCAGTCAGAAACATCAACAGAACAGGAGCTGCTACAGGGACACCACGACTTCCACATCGCTGGCAACGAGTTGTAGACAATGCTGGGTACTACATTGAAGGACTGTAGAAGTTTCACATGTATTACACGTCCAAGTTAACTGTGTACGGGTGGAGCGAAAGAGTTTTAGCGCTAGTGTCGCCGAACTATTGAATCTGTGGAAGGGATGTAGGAGAAGACTGTACATCCGATCACGTACTGAAATGGTTCAATTTTAAGTGTGGGCGGAGAATCCCTAAACACGTGTGAAATATCTTAACATGATTGTCCAAATTAGTCATTTAAGCACGGAACGCTCAAGCGGTCTGTCATTTAAAACCACAGTATTCGTCTCTCCGTTACCAGCCTCACAATAAATCACATGTAGCAACATGTAATGAGAATTGACAGCCCATTGCTACACGTAACCCCAATAGTAACAGGGTTGTCAAATTAGTAATTTTGTCAATGATCGCGTAGAAGGCGCACCATTAAAATCCATAGTATTTGTCAGCTTTCTACCTGCCAGACAAAGAACATATACAGAGGATAGGAAGTGGCAACATAGTAAGGGAGAGAAAGAGAAAGACAGCATTTTAGTTAATATATTTTCTGCAAGCACAGACTACTTGACAGAGTAATGTGTCGCTTGTATACTAAGTATTAAATAAATAGTTGCCACTATTAAAGTTACAAAATAAGTATGTTATTATACCTGGTTTGGAATGAATGTGTTTATTGTCTTGATGTGAATATCGTACGACGTATGGATCACACATTGAACATCTGTGTATTGAGTAATTTAAACTTCAATTCTTCCTCTAGAAAAGAGCGCAAAATGCTTCCAGGTACCTTAAATAGTTCCTGTTTTATAATAGAGCGTTAGTGCTGTATACATTTGTTGTAATCTTGTGCAACGAACAGTCTTGGTTTTTCATCAATTTATTCTATACATGTTACTTATGTTTTAGGATGGCGAGTCGAGATCTAAACGGGGTCTAACACCTGGAGAAGGTATACAGACGATGAAAACCGGGGCTCAGATGGGTTGTCAAATGGCAGGAGCAGGTGCTAAGACCGTTACAGACAATGCCAAAGGTGTACCAGGTGGCGGGGTCTTCAGCGGTTCGGTGGATGCCGGCGCAAACTTCTGCACAGAACAATCTGGAGCAATAGGAGATGCAGGGGAAGATATCGTTAACAAAGCGGGTGGAGAAAAACCAGATGAAGGCGGAGATGGTTTTGAAGATGAAGAAGATGAAAAATAATCTTAATAAATAAATATAATTTCATTAAATATAGGCCAATTTGCAATTATTACTGCAGAGTACTATTAAGGGAACAGTAAGTGCTTTCTCTGTAACTTTGAGACTTAGATCCAATCTCTCATTCAGTAAAGCTCTCTACTGGTCTCTATCCACAATCAACTCAATCCAGTTCCTATCTCGGATAATCAGATTTCTAATATAGCATACAGGGTGCGGCATAAGTCACATGGTGAAAAATCAGATTGGTTGAAACTGGGGTTTGAATATGGGACCATCAGAATACAATCCCAAACACTACTGCTTGAGGTAATTTGCTAACTCTGAACAATTTCGATAGTTGCTTTTTGTATAGATGTTATAAGCCACAGAAAATAATTTATTTGTATTATCAGTTAACTGATTTATGCTGCACATTGTACTCCTAGGGTCGTATCTGTGAACGCATTAGACCGTAAAAGTCGTTCTCAGCTTGTACTCTGCTGAGAAAGTAGCATCCAAAGACGTTTTTGCGTACTCAAAAATCTGTTCATGCGATAATAATTGTCGAAATTCCTAAGCTACCTGGCGAGGTGACTTTGCAGAGAACGAATCGTGAGCAACCCGATGGGAACCGATAGTAACCGAAGTACTTTGAAACCTTGCGGCTTTATCCAAGATATCAGATCTTGAAGACTTCGATCATGTTTTCGGTATACGCGGAGAAGAGGAATTTGATAGAGTCTACCAAAGAATTCAACTGGAAGAACAGGAGAATCGGCGTAATATCGCGCGACGCAGACGTCGTCGTATACAGTTTTATTTGCGGGACGCAAGCGTAAATGCGTTCCTCTAGCAGACGAAAATAACGGAAGTGGTTTTATCGCTGAGAATTCTGGGTAATTTCTTGCCAATATTACGAAAAACTACTTTCATGCATGACCAGTCAGCGACTCGCTAATTCGAACTTCGCACGTTCTCACGGAAAACTCAGCTCACCAGAGACTAATGTATTTGCATGCGGCCCTTAGACTTTCTAAGAAGTCTTTACAACAAATCTTTCCTAATAAAGATTTTGAGTATATTTACACTCGCCCACTCACACTCTATCGAGTTACACTAATAAATTGGGACTGGAAGTAAACATCAATAAAACTAAATAATATATGTTCACATACAGAAATACATCATATAATGGAAACGGATAGTTAATGACAAATGAGGGAAATTTTGAAAGAAGTAACTGAATAAAATACCTAGGAACAATTATTATTTTAAATAATCTCAGTAATTTGCGATTCATATTACCAATAATAGTCCCAAACCAAATATTCAAAATGCTTCTTGGTTTTGAATATTTTTTTCAGATGAGATAGTTATCGCTAATTACTCTGTCCTAACAATGATAGTCTTACCTTCCAGAAATTTGTTAATTTCACAAAGTATCGACTTTTTAATTGGCTGAATTCAAATACCTAGGAACAATAATCACAAATAGGAATGAGATGCACAAAGAAATTAACATGGGCTCAATTCTGGAAATGCGTGCTATTATGCATTGCAGAGACTCTTGATGTCCCAACTCCTTTCAAAAAACGTTAAACTGAAAATATATAAAACTATTATTCTACCAGTTATATTAAATGGATGCGAAACATGGACTCTTACTTTAAGAGAGGAAAGGATATTACAAATATTCGAGAATAAAGTACTCAGAAAAAAAATTGAACCAAAGAGAGATGAACAGACAGATGAATGGAGAAGACTACATAACAATGAACTACATGGTCTTTATAGGAAGCCAGATATAATAAGAACAGTTAAGTCTCGTAGACTGCGATGGGCAGGACATGATGCACGTATGGGGAATGAAAGACTTGCATGGAGGCTTCTTGTAGGAAAGCCAGAGGGAAAACGCCCAGTTGGTAGACCAAGAATGAGGTGGGAGAATAACATTAACTATGATTTGAGGGAAGTAGATTATACAGGGAATGATTGGAAAGCATTAGCTCAGGATAGGGATGTATGGAGAGCGTATGTCCGCGCGGCCATAAACCTACGGGTTCGATAGTGCCAGTGAGTAAGTAAGTAGGTATGAACTTTTTTAATTTTTACTTTTCAAAGAAAGATTTTGAGAAGGATACATGGACCAGTAAAAGAGAATGGAAGATGGAGAGCGAGGTATAATAAGGAAATCTATGACCTTTTTTACGGAACCTGATATATCAACTCTTGCGAAATTAATAAAAAATGCAATTGGCCTGAACGTTCAAATAATGGGCAAAGAATGCATACCTAACAAAACTAATAACGGAGGAAATGTTTGGGAAGCGGCCAGTAGGAAAACCTATGAAAATATGGATGGACTCAGTGAAGGAAGATTGTCCTCAAATTCTGAACTGTAGGAACTGGTAACAGAGAGCATTGGAGAGAGAAGATTTGAGGTCTCGCATCAAGAAGGCCCGGACTCGCTATGGGCTGTAGCGCTATTGGAAGAAGAAGAATATGAACTCTTATAAAAAAAGCTAGTACAGTAAAAGCCCTTATTCGCGGATTAAAAAATTTGCAACACAGTTCCTGTATTCGCGGCTAAAAATGTCTTTATTCGTGGATCCAGTCGGTATATTAGAGAGATTAGTATCATTTATTAACGCATCGGAGACTTTTTTTACTGCAGGCACGATACAAAGAACGATTCAAACCAAATGGATAAATAAATATTATGTAAGTAAAACGAACCTTATTGTCACTAAGCCTAAAGTTCGTCCATTAAAGGCCACCGCCATCGTATTTCACGTGCCGCTATGTCCGTTGATAAATGCCGCCCTCACCATGATCGGTGTTTATTGTTTCAACTTGTCATTCATTGCAATGATTTTGATTGAATAACGCGTGTCTCTTCTGTTTTGTTCCCAGTGTATAATGTCAAGTAAAAGAAAAGAGAAATTAGTTCCGAAGCGGATAAAAGTAGTGTTGCAGCTTAAAGTACAAATAGAAATATTTGACCGTTTATACACGTTGGCGAGTAGTTTGCACCCATATCACGCTGTTTCAATGTTAATGAATCAACTGTACGATTCATTAAGAAATCCGAAGACAAAATAAGGAATTCTATCGCTGAATTCACAGCCGAATATCAGTCTGAATTGAAAGAACTTTTAAAATCAGCAAAACAGAAAACAATTACTAATGTTTTTTAAGCCCTTCGCTAAGCCTGACTATAATGATTAATAGAAATTGTTCAAAATCTCTCATAAAATTGATTTTATTCTGACTATTTAACTCATGTCCCAAATGGGAGTCCATGACCAATCACATTTCAATGATTTTTTATTTACAACCAATCACAGTCGTGTTTCGCCTCGAATGTATCAAACAAAGTTCATCATATTAAAGAGAGCACCTCCTTTTTAACTTCTGAATAGGTCATTGCATTATTTTGCAGTGACGAACTCCGTAAGAAATACTGCTTCCAGATTGTATATATAGTGCATGAATGTCAGCTCATAGTGCATGCGGGAGATAATATAAAAACCATTTGTAGCAATTCATTATACCAGAAAAAAAAAAGAAACCACTGTTTGCACTTTCTTAAACGAATTATTTTCCAGGAAATGACGTTGCAGAAAAATACAATTGACATATTTACATCATAGAACATCAGAAATGAATTAATACCTTCATAGTAGTAGTAGTAGTAGTAGTATTCAAATGTTCTGAAGCTCTTGATTTGTCTTCATTCGCTTGTTAATACCTATAATGTTGGTTATAAAATTTCTCCACTAGGGTGCATTCTTACAATATTGCGATCCTTTGGCAATAAATAATGATCTGATTGCAGTGATGAAACAAAAGAAGCAAATGAAGCGTACCAATCGTTTCTCATTTGTTTTCAAACATCGCCGTTTACATTAAATATATAGATATTTTAAAATAAATATAGTTAAATAATGATTTGTGAGTAAAGAGCTTAATTTTATTCGTTAAATTAAATTGGAAACACCATCTTGTAAGAATGAGTTGAAATCGGATCCCCAAAGCTGTTTATAATTATATACCAAGAGGACGAAGATCACTGGGCCGTCCTATGAAACGCTGGAGGGAAAATTTTCTATAGGATCGTAACAGGCCTTGGCCTAATACTTGGAAGGAAGAAGAAGAAATAGTCCTAACAAATGCCACTGTTGATTTCCAAATTCTCTAGATACATTCACTCCTCAATTCGAGAGTCGTGAATTTATCGATAATTTGGAAATCACTCGTGGCATTACATATGATAATTTTTATTTTATTTTGTAACTTTGGAACGTATCCCCTATATACCCATACAAATTAACATTCCATATTCGCGGTTTCTGTATTCGTGGCTTATTTATGGAACATATCCCCTGCAAGTAAGTAGCTTTTACTGTATCTGAAACGTTGAAAGACAGTTGAATTCTTTGCTGTAACAAACGTTAAGAAATTACGCGTAATCTACGGGTCATTAACCCAATTCTACAGCGCATTATCTAAGTTAATGCATTTACTGAGCGTCCTTCAACATTCTTGACTTATTTTGACGTTTCATAACATAACAAGAGATAATAGTACATTCAAAGATATTAATTCATCTTGGGAATATAAATAGAAAGGCTGTTTATATAATACATTTGCGAATCAACTGTTATAAGATTCATGATGTGTTCCGTTGAGGTTTATTCAAAATTAAAATAATCCAGCGAAGATAAACGTACTCGAAGAGATGGAAATCATGAAAGCAGCTCACAACGACAGCCTGATAAACGAAAACGAACCCAATACATGCAATCCCCTCAACCAGATCTTCAGTCAAACACCAGTTTTGAATCCTGCCGATGATGGGACAAGTCCCGAAAGCGCTACAGTTAAATGATTAATTATGTTGAGGAGACGGACCTTTCAGGTGAATATTCCATAATTTGGGAATTTTTAACATTATGAGGTTTAATTCATCACCATCAACGTCATCATAATCATCACTCCAGGGATTAGGCAATTGCCCGTTCCAACTTCATAATGCATCAGCCCAACGTCTTCTAGGTCTTCCAACATCACGTCTTCCTCTTGCTTGATAATTTCTTGCTAACAATGGATATCTCTCCTTACTCATTCCATCCATGTGATCAATCCATTTCTGTCTGTAATTCGTGACTTTATCCAATAAAGGCTGTACTTTCAATTCTTCTCCTATATCCTCATTTGTTATTCTATCAAGTCTTGTACATCCTTTTACTTGTCTTAGGAACCTCATCTCTGCTGTCTGTATTCTATCCTTCTGTTTTTTCACTGGAGCCCAAGTTTCACATCCATACAATATTGTGGGAACCGCCATAACATTATACATTTTTATCTTGCTTTCTTTTCTAATTTTATTCATAAGAATTAAATTAATCGTGATTTCTTCTTACCTCATACTTCTATGTTTTTTAAACACAGCACTGCAGTATCAGCGACCATCGTCACCAACCTCAGCTGTTTTCACGACTGTCAATTTTTTCTTTTGCCGGTAATTAAATATTATTTTCACTCAAAGACTTCAACGTGTTCATAATTCTTGGGCACGTTTTATTTGTGGTATTCGGAAATTTGTCCATGTTACACCGTCCCTGGAACAATTATCGTGGCTTCGTCTAAGAGATCGTAGAACTGTCCATTCCCTATCCCTTCTCTATAAAATACTTCACACATCATCGCCTAATTATTTATCACGCCGCTTCATCAGACTATCCGATACACATAATCTTGACACTCGATCCCATCAGCACATTGTCCTTTATATCCCTCCTCATCACACTGTATATTATTCATTATCTTTTACGGTCTCACTTACCAAAACATGGAATTCCCTTCCGCCCTATGTCAGAGACTGTCAAACTATAACATCCTTCAAAAACAAGCTAAAGAATTATTTAATAACAAACTAACTTATACACCTCACTGATAGTATTCTTTTAACCATTAATAAATTCAATTATTTATGAAAATAATATTAAGAATAACAAATATTTTCATCTGTTTTGTTTTAAATATCCTATAATCGTAAAACTGGTTTTCTATATCACATTATTTTCCTTTTTTTTTATATATACACTAAGACAGGGACAATCGATTATGTATTTGTTTTGGTTTTTGATAGATATCGATTGTATTATTAGTGTGTAGTCTTAATTTTAACTGACATTAACTGAGAGTTGATATTATAGATCGTAATATAATAGATATAAATCTTTTTGATCAATTTTTTATTTAGTAATTTTATATTGTAGTTAATTCAAATTGTTATATTCTGATGTAATACATGGTTTGTCGTGGTGATTGTAAGAGACGGCCCACATAAAATAAAGATTTTGTAAAAATCATCCAAACTGCCATATGGTGTTCTTTTGAAGGAATTATTTTCTAAACTGTCATTCTTACTGTTCTTTTGAAAATGATTCCTTCAAAAGAACACCCAAGATGGCAGTTTGGATGGTTACCGGCAAAAGAAAAAATTGACAGTCGTGAAAACAGCTGAGGATGGTGACGATGGTCGCTGATACTGCAGTGCTGTGTTTAAAAAAACATAAAAGTATGAGGTAAGAAGAATTCACGATTCATTTAATTCTTAAGAAAGGGTGTTACTTATATTGAAACCAAACGCCATCTTTCTCCAAGGAATCACTGGTAACAAGATGACATTGTGTTTATAGCGAATTCAGAAGATGACCTACAACGTTCAGTCCACTCTTTTCACCAAATTGCAATAAACTACAACATGGAAATCTCAACAGAAAAAATTCAAGTCATGGTTTTCCTAGGAAAAGACCCAGTTCGCAGTAAAATTATTATTAATAATAAAATATTAGAACAAACTAACACATTTAATTACCTCGGATAACAAGTTACACGAAGAGGAAAAAGATTTTAGTCAAAAAATTATAAAATTTAACAGAGTAACAGGAATTATAAATAATATTTTCAAGCCAAACACAGTACAGCAACACACACGAACTATGATTTATAAAACACTGGCCAGACTCATATTATGTTACGGCAGTGAGGCCTTGACAATTCGCAATGTAGATGAACAAAGACTAACTGCGGCATAAATGAAATTTATGAAACCTACTGCAGGTTACTCAAGAACAGACCATAAAAAGAATTCTGAGATTCTCAAAGAATTACAAACAGAATCAATCATGTAATATGAACAAAAATATAGAAACAACTGAAAATCTCACGTAAGAAGAATGAGCAGAACAGGAATACCACGTCAAATCTTAAATTACCAGCCACCAGGCAAGGGATTCTTGGGCAGACCCTTCAAACGTTGGATTGAGACCGTAACAGACCCTTAGGTCTATCACAGAAAAGGAAGAAGAAGAAGAAATAAAAATATATAATGATTGAAAATACAAAGGGATTATTGTTTAATGACATCAGAAGGCAGTGAGTGATGGCTATAATTTATTTTCACTTTTCATTATCACTTCCATGATTATATAGCAGACTTTGTTCATTGTTTATAAAATTTTAACCATCTGGTCTTCATCATTCAAGGATTAAGCCTGTTGGCTCGTTCCGGTTTCATGAAAGCTAGAATTGTTAAAATTATTCAGGTCATCTTCTGTGGGGGTGTCCAACATTTCCCCTTCCGTGTGGTTTATAATTTAGCAATAATTTTGGAAATCTTTCTTCAGGCATTCTACCAACATGTTCTTTCCAGTCGTTCCTATATTTAATTATTCGATCTGTAAGTTTGAAAATATTTAGTTCCTTTCTTATATCTTCATTTCGTTTCTTATCAGCCGATATATCCTGCTATATTTTTTTAAAAAACTCATCTCAGCTGCTTTCAATGTTTATTCTTGTCTTTTAGTGGGCTGCACACTCCTACGGAGAAGGAGAGGTCCACGGTTCGATTCCTGGTTCAGACATTAATTTTTCTTTTCACAATATCATTATAATATGCTCCATTATTGGAACTGTGTTAAAATAACAGTATCGAAAAATATCAAATAACATCGTTTACTGCTTATAAAAGTGGTGGTGTAAAATTCACAAATATAGATACTTCTAAACGAAGCCGGCCGTTGGCGATGGTAGTGACACCTACCTGACAGCGGACGAAACGAGAATAATAGATTGGTATATGTGGAAAGAATTGTTAGTGTTTGTACCAAGTCTAGAATGGTGTAGTGGGCTGCACGCTCCTACGGAGAAGGAGAGCTCCACGGTTCGATTCCTGGTTCAGACATTAATTTTTCTTTTCACAACATCATCATAATATTTTAGTGAACGTCCAACATTTCTGATCCATACATCAATTAAGAAACAGCCATTATTTTATAAAATTTCATTTCTGTTTATTTTCTTGTATTTTTAAGAGTTCTTTTAATAGATTTTAAACCATTACTTAAAATCTCACGTTACCACATATGAGGATCCATACAAATTGACCATCGTTAATTACAAAAAATGGCACATATCACCCAACACTAAGAATTCACATTTTTTTTTCACTATATCGCAAGCTAGACATCAAATCGAATGTATACCGTTATGTACAAATCAAAAATGCAAAATGAGGCAAGAATAACATATTATAACGAACAAAGAGACAGGCCGTGACACCAGTCAGTCATAAAATGGCGGCAAGTACGTATTTACTGTTTTATATTGTTTCAAATGGAGTTCAGTTCATTTAAAATGCAGTGATTTGTTTCGTATAATGTATATTAACACTACCTTTTGGATATATTTTTGTATATACATTGTACGTAGTATACATAAAGGGCAGTGGTTTTACTTCCGCATGAGGATTGTCATATGTAATATTACAGTATAGTTATTTAGGTTGGTAACCCCGAAATGTAGGTTGTTGAACCTTTAATTATGGTCGCCATTGCTCTAAGACGACAAAAGGCACTATAGCGCAAAAAATATAATTATTATAATCAAGATTATTATTATCATTACTAGGCCTATTATTTTTATTATTATTATTATTATTATTATTATATTTATTGTAATCCCATGTTTCCTTTAACAGATATTTAGGCGCTCTCCCCCTATAGGGAAGAATTTGAACCATACTAATTTAGTTACACTTGTTTTCGTATAGATGTCATTTGAGTGGTCCATGGTCAGCGTACCGCCTCATGCTGACATCTAGGAAACCAAGGTAGTACTAGGACGGGAAAATTCGGTAAATATTGCTTAGATGCCTTTTTATTCAGGCTTAAGGATCTTTTACGAGCCTTAAAATCTTCAGACTCGGGACCCACGGCTTAAAGTAGCTCCCGGAGGACTTCCTCCTTGGATTTTTCCATCCTAAAAAAATCCATCGACCCCGGCCGAGTTTCAACCCGCGACCCTCGGGACCAGAGTCCACCGCGGCCGAATTATTATTATTATTATTATTATTATTATTATTATTATTATTATTATTACTTCCCTCCATGGTATCTTTACCTTGTCGTGGTGGAGTGGCTTGTGTGCTTAAATGATCCTGAGAGCTATGCCGGCGGTAGCATTGCTGCCGATAGGGTTACCCATGCCGGACTGGTCGAAGGTGATAAGCCAGACGAAATAAGTACCTTGGTCGAAAGAGTGACGATCTTTCACCGTAAAAATACAACCGTCAAGAAATGCGGACATGGGTTCTACTGGGGTAAAATTTTCCGGAGGTCAAATAGTCCCCCATTCGGTTCTCCGGGCGGGGACTACTTCAGGGAACCCATGCCAAAGGCTCAGAGAATAAAGTTCTTAGGAAAATTTTTGGACCAAAGAGAGATGAACAGACAGGTGAATGGAGAAGACTACATAACAATGAACTACATGGTCTTTATAGGAAGCCAGATATAATAAGAACAGTTAAGTCCCGTAGACTGCGATGGGCAGGACATGTTGCGCGTATGGGGAATGAAAGACGTGCATGGAAACTTCTTGTAGGAAAGCCAGAAGGAAAACGCCCAGTTGGTAGACCAAGAATGAGGTGGGAGAACAACATTAACTATGATTTGAGGGAAGTAGATTATACAGGGAATGATTGGAAAGCATTAGCTCAGGATAGGGATGTATGGAGAGCTTATGTCCGTGCGGCCATGAACCTACGGGTTCGATAGTGCCAGTGAGTAAGTAAGTAAGTAAGTAATTATTATTACTTATTGTCACGTTCGAAGCAATCTTTGCAGTTTTTGCATCAGAGTAAAACGTCATTTTTGCATATTATTGCATCATGGACAATTAAGTAATGTAACATTTTTTTAAATTTTGTTTATGCAATTAAAAATAATACACCGAAGATAATAAAAAATGTCTATAAGATATCGTAACTTTATTAAATATCCAGTGAAATTATGAGTAAGTTTGAAGAAAAAGAACTAACAAATGCAAATATTGAACTGTTTTCGAGGACGATGTCCTGGAGGTTCTATGGTAAACCTGGGCGACACGTAGAGCGGGCCAACTCTTTCTAAACAATACTGTAATTGTGAAGATCTCCATCCAACCATGGCTGAAATATACCATAGATATTGTTATAATGCGGCAAGTCAACCATGCGTCATGAAAAATATAACGGCAATTAATAATAATAATAATAATAATAATAATAATAATAATAATAATTGTAATGTAAGCCTATGTTTTCCCTTTACAAAGATTTAGGCGCTCTCTCCCTACAGGGAAGAATTTGAACCATACTAATTTAGTTACACTTGTTTTCGTATAGATGTCATTTAGAGTGGTACGTGGTCAGCGTTCCGCCTCATATTGACATCTAGGAAACCAAGGTAGTACTAGGACGGGAAAATTCGGTAAATTTTCCTTAGAGGCCTTTTCATTCGGGCTTAAGGATTTTTTACGAGCCTGAAAATCTTCAGACTCGGGACCCACGGCTTAAAGTCCCTCCCGGAGGACTTGCTCCTTGGATTTTTCCGTCTAAAAAATCCATTGACCCCGGCCGGGTTTGAACCCGCGACCCTCGGGACCAGAGGCAAGGAGCATATCCACTAGTCCACCGCGGCCGATATAATAATATAATAATAATAATAATAATAATAATAATAATAATAATAATAATAATAATAATAATAATAATAATAAATTACAAACGTAAAATTCAATAGTGAGAAGTACTGTACATATGGAACTGAAGCATAGAATTTTAACAAAGCTTAGAACAAAAACTTATGTCGATAGAAATGGGTTTCTTGAGGAGAGCAGCAAGGTGTTCAAATTGAAAAATAAATAAATAAATAAAGCCATACCAGAAAAAATTAATATTAAATATTCAATAGTAGATTATATTTATGATATAAGCAGTTAAATTGGTATGGGCTTGGATATGTGTACAACGAATGCTAGAAGAAAGGTTACCCAGAAAAATATTGAAATGGTGTCCACCTGGAAGAAGGAAGAAAGGAAGACCTCGAAACTCATGGATTCAAGAAATAAAACCTGGAATGACAAAACAAGAGGTCTGGAGGACATGGAGTGGATGGATAGGGACGAGTAAGTAAAGTAAAGTAAAGTGATCCCACAGTAGACCCGGAGGCCCTTGGGGTAGTAGGAGGTTAGGGCTCCCACTTTTTCTAGACAATCGGCACTTTATGTCAGCCGGGTGTCAGCCCTGCGTGACGGCCGCCTTTACCCCCAGAACAAGTGTCTGGTACTCATTTATGTTAGAGGCTGAGTCGACCCCAGGGCCATAGTGCGCGATAGGGACGAGTAGAGAAAGAAAATAAAACTTAGGAACGGAAATATCTGTAAAAATTGAAAATCACTATATAAATAAAATAATCATAATCATATTTTTCTAGATATTCACATTCGGTGTCCAGATTCTTAAAATCCTCGTCCGGAGAGATTGTAGCCATCAGCTGGCAAGCAAAATCTCCTGAGGATGTCTATTATTTCCACTCAAAGACTTCAACGTGTTCATAATTCTTGCGCACGTTTTATTTGTGGTAGTCGCAACTTTGACCATGTGGACACCGTCCCTGGAACAATTATCGTGCTTTCTTCTAAGAGAATCGTAGAACTGTCCATTCGCACTATCCCTTCTCTATAAAATACTTCACACATCACTCGCCTAATTATTTATCACGCGCCCCGCTTCATCAGACTATCCGACACACAATAATCTTGACACGCGATCCCATGATCACATTGTCCCTTCATATCCCGCCTCATCACACTGTATATTCTTCATTCTCTTTTTACGGTGTCACTTACCAAAACATGGAATTCCCTTCCGCCCTATATCATAGACTGTCAAACTATAACATCCTTCAAAAACAAACTAAATAATTATTTAATAACAAACTAACTTATACACCTCACTGATAGTATTCTTTTAGCAATATTAATATATTTAATTATTTATGAAAATAATATTAAGAATAACAAATATTTTTAATTTGTTTTGTTTTAAATATTGTAATAATCGTAAAATTAGTTTTCTATATCTCATTATTTTCCTGTTTTTTATATACATTAGACAGGGACAATTTAATATGTCTTGCTTGTATACATTTTATTATTAGTTTTAGTCTTAATTTTAACTAACATTAACTGGTTGTATTATAGATCGTAATATGTATATTAGATATTATCTTTTGATCAAATTTTTACTTAGTGTTTAATATTAGAGTTAATTAAGATTGTTATATTCTTATGTAATATATGTTTGTCCTGGTGAGTGGAAGAGAAGGCCACATGGCCTTAACTCCACCAGGCTAAATAAATCTTAAATCTTAAATCTAAATCTATTGCATAAGTAAACGAAACGTCGTGTTTTATCAAAACTTTATTACGGCCATTCAGCTCGGAAGACGATTTTAAAAATAAATAAATAAATAATAATAATAATAATAATAATAATAATAATAAAATAATAATAATAATAATATAATAATAATATAATGAAACAGTGGGGAAGTAGTATCGAGATGTGAAGTTACAAACAAGCAAATTTAGTTTGTTTTCAAATATGAATCTTCAGTTACCTTCTAAGCCAACTAATTCGGTTTAAAACACTCTATATGTCCAAAAAGTGATCCATCAGCAATGATATTAAGAATAGAGAAGATCTTAAAAAAAACTAGAAATGAATGGATACATAAGTAATACGAAATTACTAATTAGAAAATTGTCTCAGAAATATAATTTATACCCCTGACCAGCCTCATGGGCGTTCCTGACTACTGTTCATGAGGTCCAGGGTTCGATTCCCGGTCAGTCCATAGGAATTTTTCCTTAAAGGTGATTATTCCTGTGGTTGCCCATGGTCTGGAATTTAGGTTAAGTTCGGGTTAAGAACTCTCCTGGCGCTTCATTATCATTTACCACCCATCATATCATCGGGGTAACGTAACTCCGCCTTCCAGATACACCAACCTAAGAAATGGATTACAATTCTGCCAATGCCAGGGGAGAAAGTCAGAAATGTCATAAAAGGCAACCTGGTGGCATTAGACAATAATAATAATAATAATAATAATAATAATAATAATAATAATAATTTATACCCATCGATTTTCTGTGTGTAATCTATATAAAGAAAAACTGAAAAAAAATCTAGGCTAATGAACAAATAGACAAATAATATTTGAATGAATAAATAAATAAATAAATAAAATGTCATTAACTCACCAGAACTAGTAGTAGGGACAGGTGGCGAAGGCAAAATTTTAATTTCTGTCCTCGATGTTATCCAAGGCTGTGAAGACTTCTTTTCGAGCTTTAAGCCGCTTTTTACTACATCTTCCTTATACATCTGTATAAAAAATATATTTATAAGTCTACATAGAGGCTAGTTGGCCATGTTGGTCTAGTGGTTATGTACCTTGCCTCAAGTTCTGAAATTTGGGTTCAAATCCAGCCGGATAGATGTTTTTTTTTAGATGACTATTTAACTCATGCCCCAAATGGCAGTCAATGACCAATCACCTTTCAATGAATTTTGATTTACAACCAATCACAGTCGTTTTTACCTCGATTTTATCACTTTAACTTAATTAAATAGCTCCCAGATTGTATATATAGTGCACTAATGTAACCAGATTTTGCTTGCGAGATATAATAGATAAGCATTCGTAGCAATTGCTTATACCATCAAACAAATAAACCACTGTTTTCACTTTCTTATACGTATTATTTCCCAGGAATTGACATTGCAGAAAAATGTAATTGACATATTTACATCATAGTGCATCAGAAATTAATTAATAAACTATAATGATGTGTTTTATTTTTTCTCCACTAGGGTGCATTCTTAAAATATTGCGATTCTATTTGGCAATAAATACGGATGATCTGGTTGAAGTGATGAACAAATGAAACATAACGTTCTCATTTGATTTCAAACATCGCCGTTTACATTAGATATATAGATATTTTAAAATAACTATATTTAAATAATGATTTGTGAGTAAACAGCTTAATTTTATTCGTTAAATAGTCCTAACAAATGCCACTCTTGATTTCCAAATTCTCTAGGTAAATTCACTCGTCACTTGGTGGGTCGTGAATTTATCGATAATTTGGAAATCACTGGTGTCATTACTTATGATAAACTCCATGCGAGAAGACCCTTTATAAAACAGTTTGTTCTTCGTGTTATATTATATGGATACGAAATATGATGGACTCTTACTTTAAGGAGGTAAAAAAATTACGAGTATTTGAGAATTTGTTAGGAAAATTTTTGGACCAAAGAGAGAGCAATAGATAGGCGAATTCATTACATAACAGTGAACTATATGATTTTTATAGGAAACCAATTTAATATAATAATAGTTAAATCTAATAGACTGCGATGGACAGGACATACGGTACGAATGGAGAATAAAAGAGGGACATGGAAATTTCTTGTACGAAAACTAGAAGGAAAGCATCCAGTAGGTAGACCAACAACGAGGTAGGAGAATAACATTCATCATTATATGAGGAAGGTGATTTATACAGGGAATTATTGCATTGGTTCAGGATACGGATATAGGAGAGAATATATTCGCGCGACCATGAACCCCCGGGTTCGATAGTGCCAGTAAATGAGTTTTGTTATTCAAATACAAACAGCTGAATTATGATACGAACTATTTAGTTAATTTAATTAAACAGACTGTAATAGCTGACGATGGGGCTAAGAAGCCCTGAAACATATGTTCAACAAAAACAACTCCATAAGAGGTAAGAATGAACAGACAAAATGTTTTATTAATTATTAAACAAACCTCTTAATGTTACTTCCTATTGTATTATAAAATGTTAATACAAGTTAGTGTTTAGCAAAAAATATGTTACCTTCATCAAATCAGCTGTGAAGCCCCACTTTTTTTCCCATTGTTTCCGCGTCAGTTTTTCTAAATGTATAACCTCTTTCCTGAAAAAAAAAATTATTTATATTAAGCAATGAAAACAAATCACATATTTATTATTTTGAGAATAAAGTTCTTAGGACCCAAACAAATGTTGAGCTATCACACCTGCAGGAAGAAGAAGACCAGGACGTCCACTCAAACGACTTTTGAAGGGAGTTTTTCTTGAGGCCGAAACAGGTCAACAAATGACTTAAATTTGTGAATGTACTGTGATGATGATGATGTTCTTAGGAATCGGTCATGGTTGGCTAGTGGTTATGTTCCTAGCATCTAGGTCCGAGGGTCGCGAGTTCTAACCCGGCAGAGTCGATAGATTTTAGGATGGAGTAATCCAAGGGACAAGTCCTCCGGAAGGGACTTTAAGCCATACTTCCTGAGTCTGAAGATTTCCAGGCTCGTAAAAGAATCACAAGCTTGAATAAAGAAGCCTCTATGCAAAATTTATCGAACGTTATCCATGCGAGTAATACCTTAGTTGTCTGCCAGGTGTCTCACTAAGACGATATACCGACCACATATCACTCGTTACGTCGTAACATCCGGGGAAGTACGGGTTACCCAATATAGATACAAGAAAGAACTAATTTTATTCTCCTGTCATTCTATCATTCTTAGCCTTCCTATAGGGCGCTTCTGTCTGGTTTTCTACAAGGAGTTTCCATAATAAATAAATATGAAATTATTGTATTGTCACGGGTCCTCTACAAGTATACAAAGTTTCAAGTCGATCCAATGATTTTAAGTGGGTGAAAATCGCGTTGAAAGATTCCGTTACATAGATAGACAGACAGACAGACAGACAGACAGACAGACAGACAGACAGACAGACAGACAGACAGACAGACAGACAGACAGACAGACAGACAGACAGACAGACAGACAGACAGACAGACAGACAGACAGACAGATAGATAGATAGACAGATAGATAGATAGATAGATAGATAGATAGATAGATAGATAGATAGATAGATAGATAGATAGATAGATAGATAGATAGATAGATAGATAGATAGATAGATAGATAGATAGATAGATAGATAGATAGATAGATAGATAGATAGATAGATACAGGTCAAGCTAATATAAAGCGTGTAAAAACATATAAAACAAGTACTTACAATTTCCCATCAAACTTGACAACATCATATTTTATTTGAAGTTTAGATGGTGAACCGTTTGGCAGTTTAGCAGCCATTACACCTGAAATAAAAATTAGTGCTTGTTCTGCCATCTGGTTTGTTTTAACAAAAACGAACTGAAAGCACAGTATTGGGGACAATAAAGAAGGTATTTGCAAATTTACTTACTCTATCGGATGTTACTGGAAGGAATTACTGAATATTGTGTGTAAACGTAAATAGCACCTAAAGTATGCTTGATGACAATTGAATAAACAAACTGCCGGTATCTAGGTAACACGCAATTCAGCGAGTGCGTCGGCTCGTGGAAGTGATAACATTACGCACCTTCCATTCATAGACTTCAGATGTACAGACTTGGTCACGCAATTTTCCTGTACTCCTGATCAGGGGTTTTCAATCTGTACGGCGCGACCACCTGGGGAGGCAACCAAGTTTTTTTGAGGAAGGCACCAAAGTTCTTCAGGGGAGGCGCCAAAGTTTTTTAGGGCAGGTGCCAAAGTATTTCAGAAGACAAGAGAAACCAAAGCTTTTCGGGGAAGGCGTAAAAGTTTTCAGGGGAGGCACTACAGCTTATAAGAGAAGGCGCCAAAATGTTTCAGTAGAGGCACCAAAGTTTTTCAGGGGAGGCGCCAAAGTTTTTCAGGGCAGGTGCCAAAGTATTTCAGAAGACAAGAGGCACCAAAGCTTTTCGGGGAAGGAGTCAAAGTTTTTCAGGGGAGGCACTACAGCTTATAAGAGAAGGCGCCAAAATGTTTCAGTAGAGGCACCAAAGTTTTTCAGGGGAGGCGCCAAAGTTTTTCAGGACAGGTGCCAAAGTATTTCAGAAGACAAGAGGCACCAAAGCTTTTCGGGGAAGGAGTCAAAGTTTTTCAGGGGAGGCACTACAGCTTATAAGAGAAGGCGCCAAACATTTTCAGTAGAGGCACCAAAGTTTTCAGGGCACGTGTCAAAGTTTTGCAGAAGAGAAGAGGCACCAAAGCTTTTCGGAGAAGGCACCAAAGCTTTTCGGAGAAGGTACCAAAGCTTTTCGAAGAAGGCACCAAAGCTTTTCGGAGAAGGCACCAAAACTTTTCGGAGAAGGCACCAAAGTTTTTTCAGTGGAGGTACCAAAGCTCTTCGGGGAAGGCGTCAAAGTTTTTAAGGGGGAGTCGCCAAGTTTTTTTCAGGGGAGTCACAAAGGTATTTCAGGGGAGGCTCAAAACTTGTTAGGGGAGCGCCAATGTTTTCCAGGTGAGGCGCTAGGTCTTTGAATAAAAAAACAGCTATTCTAGTACAAAAGACTGTCATGAATATTTTAACGGAAAACAAGTCACAAACTATGTCGATAGTCCCGCACCGTAGCCAAGTGGTGTAAGACATCATGCCTTGGCGCAAAACTATTAAACATGCGCTAATTTGAGTCTTCTTGGCGGAATAAAAGTTCTCATTAAATGTCGGTCAATATGAGACCAATACCCACACATCATCGTCAGGAATTTGGGTAGATACAATAAGTACCGACGTCAATTTGAGAAAAAGCTGCTATGAGGTTGAGGAACCCGACATTCTGGCCAAATGTCACCCCTACGTTAACTGGATGATAGTCCACCTCTATAAATAGCACATGGCTGTGAGGCTAGTAATGCGCTGGTAGGCCAAGGGCCTTCTGGATCTGCGCACCATATTTTTTAAACAGAATATCAAAGAGAAACACTGGCCAGACTCATATTATGTTACGGCAGTGAGGCCTGGACAATTCGCAGTGTAGATGAACAAAGACTAACTGCGGCAGAAATGAAATTTATGAGACGTACTGCAGGTTACTCAAGAACAGACCATAAAAGGAATTCTGAGATTCTCAAAGAATTACAAACAGAATCAGTCATGGAATATGTACAAAAATACAGAAACAACTGGAAATCTCACGTAAGAAGATTGGGCAGAACAAGATTACCACGTCAAATCTTAAATTACCAGCCACCAGGTAACAGATCTTTGGTCAGACCATCCAAACGTTGGATTCAGACCGTAACAGACCACTAGGTCTATCACATTAAAGGAAGAACAAGAAGAAGAATATCAAAGAGATTCTAATTTATGAGAAAGATGGTAACTTAAATTTTGTTTTATTCTGAGATTTTAACACATTTTTGTTGTTTGGTTCTTTCTGCAGAAAAATTAATATGGCATTTTTATCACTGTTTTCTTACTTGGTTCATAGATGGCATAAAGGTGCGGGTGATGAGTTGGATCTTTATTTTTTTTTTTTTTTTGCAGGACATGGAGTGAAACATGAAAAATAACACTGAGCAACAAAAAATATATATTTTTTGTCTCAGAAAGAAAAATGTGTGATTCTGATAGCATTTTTTCTCCTGCATTCAAATATGATATCAGTTTTTCTCCATCAGACAAGGTTTCCGTGAGACAGACATTTATAATTTCAAACACTTTAATATTTTCTGTATTCGTAACTACACAATATTCGAACATTCGGACTCACCTAGAAAGTAAGAAATGACAATTTTCTGCTATATTTCGCCTGTGGAGCATCCCTCTTGATGGTCCAACAATAATCGGCCAGCATATTAAGATTCCATTTGCCTTGATATCTCTTTTCCATAGCTCAAAACCATTTGAGTTAGCTCATTTGGTTTTATTTTACAATGGACAAATGGACGAAAAAAGTTTATTTAAAATAATTATTTAAATCTATTAATTGAAATTGTAGTCGGCCGCGGAGGACTAGTGGTTATGCTCCTTGCCTCTGTTCCCAAGGGTCGCGGGTTCAAACCCGGCCGGGGTCGATGGGTTTTTTAGGACGGAAAAATACAAGGAGCAAGTCCTCCGGGAGGGACTTTAAGCCGTGGGTCCAGAGTCTGAAGATTTTCAGGCTCGTAAAAAATCCTTAAGCCCTAATGAAAAGGCCTCTAATCAAAATTTACCGAATTTTCCCGTCCTAATACTACTTTGGTTTCCTAGATGTCAGTATGAGGCGGAACGCTGACCACGGACCACTCAAAATGACATCTATACGAAAACAAGTGTAACTAAATTAGTATGGTTCAAATTCTTCCCTGTAGGGAGAGAGCGCCTAAATCTCTGTATAGGGAAAACATAGGCTTACAATACAATACAATAATAATCATCATCATCACTCCAGGGATTAGGCAATTGCCCGTTCCGACTTCATAATGCATCAGCCCAACGTCTTCTAGGTCTTCCAACATCACGCCTTCCTCTTGCTTGATAATTTCTTGCTAACAATGGATATCTCTCCTTACTCATTCCATCCATATGATCAATCCATTTCTGTCTGTAATTCGTGACTTTATCCAATAAAGGCTGTACTTTCAATTCTTCTCTTATATCCTCATTTCTTATTCTATCAAGTCTTGTACATCCTCTTACTTGTCTTAGGAACCTCATCTCCGCCGTCTGTATTCTATCCTTCTGTCTTTTCACTGGAGCCCAAGTTTCACATCCATACAATATTGTGGGAACCGCCATAACATTATACATTTTTATCTTGGTTTCTTTTCTAATTTTATTTTTAAATGTTCTCTGTATTGTTCCACACACCGTCTGAAATTTATTTATTTTGGAGTCAATATCTCTTTCCACATTATAGCCAACATCACAGCCCAAATATTTGAAACTAGACACCTGTTCTGTACTTTGAGTTTCTAAAATAATTTTGGATCTCACTGGATATCTTCCTCTAAAAGACGTTTTCCTTACAGAAATCTTTAGATCGTATAATTTACAACAATACAATAATTGAAATTGAAATAAAAAAACTGTGGGTGATGGAGAAATTCCGAATACATATTTGAAAACACGATAAAAACTGCATTAAGTACAACTATTGGTACTCATGAGACGAGCTGTTATTCCTTTTTTATTCATTGTATCATTAATTTAATTTTAATTGTATTTAGTTTCATTCTATTATTAGATATTAATTTCATTATTATTCAATATGACAGATAATGAATTGTTCAATAACTATTATTGTAACTTTTTTTTTGTATTCATATGTAACATGTTTGTCCTGTCTAATATGACTACTATTGTAATTTTTTTGTATTCATGTGTAACATATGTTTGTCCTGTTTTATATGACTATTATTGTATTTTTTTTTGTATTCATATGTAACATATGCTTGTTCTGGTGAGTGGAAGAGAAGGCCACATGGCCTTAACTCCACCAGGCTAAATAAATAAATAAATAAATAAATAAATAAAATAAATAAAAAAGTCATGTTGGCCAGTGTTATTATTCGACCAATGAAAATGCAGTCTTGTATCTCCCTTTTTTTTTTTTTTTGCGTTACAAGTGGAACTTAAGAGACACGATACACAGTTTGTAAACCGCTGATTTATAGAAACAAATGAAACGCAGTTGGTAACATGCATCTAATAACAATAAAGGCGCTGACGATGTCGCTCCAGCTATCAGTGTCAGTTTCAACACTTGCTGGAGCTAAAGTCCCCACACGATAAAATTAATATCACTTACTGAGCGGTCAGCCTAGAAGCAGCTATGAAGTTACTGATGGTGTTGTTAACCTTGGTTGTATTGATGGGGATGGCCCAGTCTCTTGGGTTCCTATTGACTGCCTGGTGTTCAGACGGGGGTTGTTTCAAAGACTGCAGCGACGATAGGTTCTGGTTGTATTACTGTCCGATACACAACATGAGTTTTGCTATGGCTCCTCAAGATTGCAACTTCGACCACGAATGTGATCCGGAATGGGAGTGTGTGGGGAAATGCATCATGCTGTGAATTAAGTAAGTTTATTATTATTATTATTATTAGTATTAATATTATTATTAGTATTATTATTATTATTATTATTATTATTATTATTATTATTATTATTATTATTATTATTATTATTATTAGTGTAAATGTAGCGGCTTCATCTCATTTCGTTCGTCGACCCGACCCTCAGTTGAGGATATATATAGGCCTACATATGTATGTTATTATTACTATTATTATTATTATCATCATCATTAGTATTATCATTATCATCATCGTCGTCGTCATCATCATCATCATATTATTTTTATTATTATTATTATTATTATTATTATTATTATTATTATTATTATTATTATTATCATTTGATAGACGAAGATGCACAAAATAAGACATTTGTAGAGAATTAAAATTTTCTTTTGAACTGAAGTAGAATAAATAATGTCCTTAAATAAGAAAAAAATATTCACTGTTATTATTACAATTACTATTATTGTTATTATTATTATTATTATTACATATTATTATTATTATTATTATTATTATTATTATTATTATTGTCATCATCATCATCAAATGGCCTTGTGGTCAGAGCTACTGACTACAAAACAAAGTCCCGGGTCGATTTCCGGTCAGATCACATGCATTTTTCCATAAATATAATTATTTCTGTGATTCCTCATGGTCTGGAATTTAGGTTAAGTTTTTTGCTTAAAGGACTCTCCTGGTTCTTCAATTTTCAAGTATTTTTTGTACTTTCTTCAGACAATCCCCCCCATCACATATATATATATATATATATATATATATATATATATATATATATATATATATTGATGTTATAATTAAATTTTGACATCTAACAAAGAAAGCCAAATATGATATAAAAAAATATATAAATTAACGCCTCAATTTAGATTTGAACCCGGAACTTCTAACTCTATACGTAGTGCGATACCGTCTTCGCTAATCCAGGCTACCAGTGCAAGCAATTTTTTCTTTCCTTATATACAATTCTCTATCATAAGAGGCAGCAGACATAGCAGTAACGCTTTTTCTTAATTTCTATGTTATAATTACATTTTGATATTTAGGGTCAGTTTCACCAACAGAGGTAACTGTATTACGCCAGTTTTCTCCATATATAATACATAGCTTAAACTGGCGTAATGCATTTACCTCTGTTGGTGAAACTGACCCACAGTAATGAAAGTTCAGGCGTTAATTTTTCTTTTCATGTCTCATATTTGGAAGGCAACTATGCTCAACATTACACACTACTAGATCACAAAAAAATATGAAGACATCTTAGAAGAATTACACATGGAACCTTTAGAAAACAAAATTTCTGATTATAAGTCAAGATGGATGCAACATGTTCATCGAATGGAAGATCACAGAATACCCAAACAAATGTTAAGATATCAACCTGAAGGAAGAAGAAGACCAGGACGTCCACTCAAAAGACTTTTGGATGGTGTTTCTCTTGAGGTCGAAACAGGTCAACAAATGGCCTAAATTCGTGAATGTACTATGATGATGATGTCTCATATTTGTCTTCCATTGTTAAATGTCAACATTTAATTATAACATCGAAAGAAAAGAAGAGTATTATTAAGAAATTATTTATTTGATAGTATAATATATTTTCTGTTATATAACTATTTTAACTAAAAGAAGCATATTAAAAAGTGGGGACTTTACATAAACATTGAGAAAAATAAATACCTGTGTATAGGAGAAGAAATGGAAAATTTAAATTTCAACAATGGAGAAGAACTAAAACCTAGTATTGAATGCACTTATTTATGAACAAAATTAGACCATTCAGGCGATAACACAGTGGAAATTAAAAATAGAATCGCACAAAAACAAGCAATAAATGCTTTGAACTCTGTTTGGTGGAGCAAAAATATTACAAAAAAATAGAAAATTACAAATATATCAAACCATAATTCAGAGCATTTTAACATATGGTGCTGAAGTTTGGCAAATTCCTACTAGGAAAATGAAAAGAATTTTAAGTACAGAAATTGATGTTTTTAAGAAGATCAGCTGGAAAATCTAGAATGGATAGAATATGAAATAAAGAAATAAGGGAAATTATGGGTGTACAAGAGGAGCCGGACATCAAAGACATTATAGAAATGAAAATATTAGTGGTATGGCCATGTCAGAAGAATGCCAGAACAAAGATTGCCTAAAATTGTTATGGAATGGATCCCAGTGGAAAGGAGGAAGAGAGAAAGACCGAAGAAAACTTGGATAGAAGGGTACAAGCAGCTATGAGTATCAGAGGAATGGAGGAAGATCAACGGATGGACTGAGAAGAATGGCGTTTGATTTCCGGAAGACGGCGGCAGCTGCCATGATACCGGATGATGATGATAACTATTTTTATTGTCGTTCAAAGAAAGACGTATTTAAGTTTCGATCTGTCAATAATATCGTAATTGCCCCTGCTAATACTGGTAATGAAAGTAGTAAAAGGAAAGCAGTAATTCCTACTGCTCAAAAAAATAGCGGAATCCGTTATGGCTTACTCCTATCATATAAATATTCTCATTAAAAAATGCTTTATTATTACAGAAGCCTTAGAATGACAATAAGCGATGCCCCATTGTCTCTTATGATACACAATTGTATAACTAACTCACTGGCACTATCGAACCCGTAGGTTCATGGCTGCGCGGACATGAGCTCTCCATACATACCGATCCTCAGTTAATGTTTGCCAATCATTCCCGTGTAATCCACTTCCCTCAAATCATAGTTAATGTTATTCTCCCACCTGATTCTTGGTCTACCAACTGGGCGTTTTCCCTCTGGCTTTCTCACAACTAGCTTACATGCACGTCTTTCATTCCCCATTCGTGCCACATGTTCTGCCCATCGCAGTCTACGAGACTTAACTGTTCTTACTGTATTTTGCGTCCTATAAAGACCATGTAGTTCATTGTTATGCAGTCTTCTCCATTCACCTGTCTGTTCATCTCTCTTTGGTCCAAAAATTGTGTATATGGAAAGGAAAATTAATGTCTGCACTTTTCCACCGGGAGCCTGGATAGCGAAGACGTTATCGCACTAATGCATAGATTTATATATATATATATATATTACTCTGCAAGTTATTTAAATACTAACTAACTGACTGGCACATTCGAACATGTAGGTTCATGGCCGCGCGGACATAAACTCTCCATATATCCCTGTCCTGAGGTAATGTTTTCTAATCATCCCCTGTATAATCTACTACTAATCATAGTTTAATATTATTCTCTCACCTGATTCTTGGTCTACCAACTGGGCGTTTTCCTTTTGAATTTCTTAGAAGTTGTTTACATACTGCTACAATGAATTGTACTTCTTTACTTTTCTTCTAATTACTGTTGACTGACATTTGCACTAGAATCCAGTAAAATATAATTTTGTCATTCTGTATTTAATGATGTACAGTACTGTATGTATTGGGTAAATCTGTGTTCTAGATGTGCTTCGTGGGGTCCAGGTCATCGTCCAGAGATACATTTATACTTTACTTGGACCAAGAAAACTATTTAGACAAAATGTGAATTTTTATACGAAGAAAAGTTCTTAACCCAAATAAAAAAATGTACTTTTTTACCAAAAGAAAGTTATTATGTAGATAAAAATGTATTTTTTACCAAGATAAGTATTTAGTCAAATAAAATTGTATTTTTTTACCAACGTTTTGTATTTTTATATAGGCCTAAATCACTCACTCACTTACTTACTCACTGGCACTATCGAACCCGTAGGTTCATGGCCGCACGGACATAAGCTCTCCATACGTCCCTATCCTGAGCTAATGCTTTCCAATCATTCCCTGTATAATCTACTTCCCTCAAATCATAGTTAATGTTATTCTCCCACCTCATTCTTGGTCTACCAACTGGGCGTTTTCCCTCTGGCTTTCCTACAAGAAGCTTCCATGCAAGTCTCCCATTCCCCATACGTGCAACATGTCCTGCCCATCGCAGTCTACGAGACTTAACTTTCTTATTAAATCTGGCTTCCTATAAAGACCATGTAGTTCATTGTTATGTAGTCTTCTCCATTCACCTGTCTCTTCATCTCTCTTTGGTCCAAAAATTTTCCTAAGTACTTTATTCTCAAATACTTGTAATCTCCTTTCCTCTCTTAAAGTAAGAGTCCATGTTTCGCATCCATATAATATAACTGGTAGAATAATAGTTTTATATATTTTCAGTTTAACGTTTTTTGAAAGGAGTTGGGACATGAAGAGTCTCTGCAATGCATAATAGCACGCATTTCCAGAATTGAGCCTATGTTTATCACTCACTCACTAGCACTATCAAACCCTTAGGTTCATGGCCGCGCTGACATAAGCTCTCCATATATTCCTATTCTGACCTAATGTTTTCCAATCATTCCCTGTATAATCTACTTCCCTCAAATCATAGTTAATGTTGTTCTCCCAACTCATTCTTGGTCTAACAACTGGGCGTTTTCCTTCTGGCTTTCCTACAAGAAGCTTTCAAGCACATCTTTCATTCCTCATTCGTGCAACATGTCCTCCCATCGCAGTCTACGAGAATTAACTGTTATTATATCTGGCTTCCTATAAAGACCATGTACTTCACTGTTATGCAGTCTTCTCCATTCACCTGTCTGTTCATCTCTCTTTTGTCCAAAAACTTTCCTAAGAACTTTATTCTCAAATACTCGTAACCTCCTTTTTATATAAATACGAAATATGATTTGCTTATATTGCAAAATGTTTGATCTCTTGTGAATTTGCCATCCTTTTTTAGAATTTACACAGAGACGTTGGGAAAACGAGGAATTGAACAATAAAAACTGCACTGAATGTTCAACTCTGAAAAAAAATATATATATGTACATAGCAAACTCGGCTATTTTCGTGATGCTACGGGTTTAGACTATTATACCCTATTGTAATGAAAATTTCTGGTTACAGTCTTCGGAATATTGAAGTTACAGATATATGAAATATATATGCTAAGTTGTCGAATATATATGTTATAACCAATATGACATATTATTATTATATACCCTCATTAGAAGATTGCCTCAAGGACAAAGTGAACAGGCAATTCATTTTCTAAATTGATGAAATACATTTTGTAAATACATTAAAACATTTCAAATTGTAATTGAAGTATATATATATATGCCAAAGGCTCAAACACAGGGACATGTTCCTAGGAACATGGAATGTTAGGACTTTATACAATAGTGGGGCACTAGAGATATTAACGCGGGAATTGGATAAATCGCCCTTGGATATAGTCGCTTTACAGGAAGTTAGGTGGCCAGGAGAAGGTAGTCAGGAATCAGGAAGCTTTGCATTATACTATGGGGGTGCAGAAAGACCTGCATTTGGAACAGGCTTTTTAGTCAGAAGGAGGATCCTATCCGCTATCCGAGATATTAAGTTTGTTAGTGATAGGATATCATACATAATTCTAAAGGGTAAACGACATGATTTTATAATTGTAAATGTACATGCCCCCACAGAAGATAAAGATGACAAGATCAAGGATGAGTTCTATGAAGAATTAGAATGCTTATTTGATAGCCTTTCACGATATCATATGAAAATTGTCTTAGGAGATTTTAATGCAAAAGTGGGGCGGGAAGATATATTCAAACCAACAATAGGCAAATTCAGTCTTCATGAAGATAGTAACGACAACGGGGTTAGATTAGTCACATTTGCCACATCAAAGAATCTCATTGTTAAGAGCACAACATTTCAGCATAAGGATATTCATAAATACACCTGGACGTCCCCAGATGGAGAAACTCGGAACCAGATAGATCATGTATTAGTGGATAAACGCTGGCACAGTAGCATCATTGATATTAGATCAGTTAGAGGGACAGACTGCAATTCAGATCATCATCTGGTCAGGGTGAAAATCAGACAACGGCTATCGCTTATGAGAGGAACAAACGCTAAAGATGATTCTGTAAAATATGAATTAAAAAACTTGAAAAATGATGAAATGCGGCAAGAATACCAAATCAAAATTGCTAATAGATTTGAAGTACTGGAATCTTCAGATGACAATGTGGCAAACGAAGAAGAAACTGATATAAATAAAGAATGGGAGGCTATAAGAGATACTATTAAATTGTCAGCATCAGAAAGCATTGGTTGTTTAAAAAAGAGGCAAAACAAGAAATGGTTTGATGAGGAATGTGCCGACATTGTAAAGAAAAGAAAGCTAGCAAAAATGAAATGGTTACACGAGCCAAATGAGGTAAATTTAGAGCAATTGGGTAGTGTTAGACGGGATACCACCAAGTTACTAAAGAGTAAGAAGAGGGAATATTTGAGAGAGAAGATTAATGATCTTGAAATGAATGCAAAAAATAGGAACATTAGAGAATTATATCAGGGAATTAGTATAGAGAAGAAAGGGTTTCAGGCTAGAACAAACATAATTCGGAATGAAAATGGGGATATGATTGCAGATTCCAAGAGTATATTAAATAGATGGAAAAGTTACTTTAATCAGCTATTAAATGTACATACAGAACAGGACATTGAGGAGGATAAGTTACAGACAGCAGAAATGCTAGTCGCAGAGCCAAGTGCATTAGAGGTTGAAATGGCAATTGAAAAATTGAAGATGTATAAAGCATCAGGTTCAGATGAGATCCCAGCAGAACTGATAAAATCAGGGGGAGAAAAATTGATGGACAAGATACGCTGGTTGCTTAGTATGATTTGGGAAAAAGAAGCTCTTCCAGATGAATGGAAGGAATCAATTATCGTACCAATTTATAAGAAAGGAGATAAAACTGATTGCAACAACTATAGGGGCATCTCATTACTTTCAACTTCGTACAAAATTCTAACAAATATATTAGTAAGCAGACTTACTCCCTATATTGATGACATTCTAGGAGATCATCAATGTGCATTTAGAAGAAACAGGTCTACAACAGATCAGATTTTTAGTATAAGACAGATTTTAGAAAAGAAATGGGAATATAATGGTACTGTGCATCAACTATATGTAGACTTCAAAAAAGCATATGATTCAATTAAGAGGGAGAAGTTATATAGTATCCTGCTGGAGTTCGGAATTCCTAAAAAGTTAGTTAGACTTATACGAATGTGTCTAAATGGCTCAACGAGTAGGGTGCGTGTAGGCAAACAGTTTTCAGACACTTTTGAAATCCAGAATGGGTTGAAGCAAGGAGATGCACTATCTCCTCTACTATTTAATTTTGTACTAGAGCATGCCATTAAATCTTTAGAGAATGAGGAAGGCTTACAACTGAATGGTATTAATAAGCTGTTAGTTTATGCTGATGATGTAGTACTACTGGCCGATAGCGAGGAGATACTAAAGGCCAACACGCACACACTATTGAGTAACACTAAGAAATTAGGACTGGAAGTAAATATCAGTAAAACTAAATATATGGTCACACGTAGAAATACATTATATAATGGAAATGAACAGCTAATGACAAATGAGGGAAATTTTGAGGAATTGGCTGAATTCAAATACCTAGGAACAATAATCACAAACAGGAATGAGATGCACAAAGAAATTAAACATAGGCTCAATTCTGGAAATGCATGCTATTATGCATTGCAGAGACTTTTGATGTCCCAACTCCTTTCAAAAAACGTTAAGCTGAAAATATATAAAACTATTATTCTACCAGTTATATTATATGGGTGCGAAACATGGACTCTTACTTTAAGGGAGGAAAGGAGATTACGAGTATTTGAGAATAAAGTTCTTAGGAAAATTTTTGGACCAAAGAGAGATGAACAGACAGGTGAATGGAGAAGACTACATAACAATGAACTACATGGTCTTTATAGGAAGCCAGATATAATAAGAACAGTTAAGTCCCGTAGACTGCGATGGGCAGGACATGTTGCGCGTATGGGGAATGAAAGACGTGCATGGAAACTTCTTGTAGGAAAGCCAGAAGGAAAACGCCCAGTTGGTAGACCAAGAATGAGGTGGGAGAACAACATTAACTATGATTTGAGGGAAGTAGATTATACAGGGAATGATTGGAAAGCATTAGCTCAGGATAGGGATGTATGGAGAGCTTATGTCCGTGCGGCCATGAACCTACGGGTTCGATAGTGCCAGTGAGTAAGTAAGTAAGTAAGTAAGTAAGTATATATATATATATATATCCATCCATAGTAATTCTGCCCGAAGACAGGTCCTTCACTGCAATCATAACATTTTCATACTATTCTTGCAGCTTTACTAGGGAACTGTAGGTGTGGTAGCTTCCAGTTGCTTTCCGCACCGGTGATGGATAATGATGATGATGATAATGATAAGGATGATGATGATGGCCATATGATTTCGGGGACCGTTTGAGCCTTAAAGTTTTCCTGACATTTGTCTTACAGGTGAGGAAAAACTCCGATAAAAACCTCACCCAGAAAAACGCCCCGACCGGTATTCAAACCCGGGCCCGCTTCGTGACAAGGCAGCACGCTACCTCGAGACCACAGCGGTGGACATACATACTATAAAGTATAAATTTTGTAAAGATGGTTCTTAAAATTAAAATTGATTCTCTAATGGTAGCGATGGCAATTTTAGAGAGATACACTCTGTCCAAATCTAAGAAATTCCTAAATTTAGCTAAGAATGCTGGTATAGTACCTCTTGCCCCGATCATTAATCCTGTGACAGTTATACTATCGAATTGGTATTTATCTTAGAACAGTGTCAACTGTTGGCTCATATATGGCTTTCCTTTCACAGTCAACTTCCTCAGGTTGGTCACTATGAGTCTCAAAACGGTTTGTGGGATCTAATATCATACCAATATTAGAAGATAGTATAAATGCAATAATATCTATTCGTCTGTTACTCCCATAAGTGGTCACACCATGAACTCCCTCATAAACTGTGTATCCATAATCTCGCAAGGCTTCTGCCATCATATTTCGAATATTGTGGTGCCCAATGTTTCTCCAAACGGACAAGCCACAAGGACGTGTGCAAGGATTTCGTGCTCTCTGCGACAACGTCTACAGAGGGTATCGTCCCTAGACCTGCCCGGCAAAGAACGCACCGCCGCGCCGATACATTGGCTTGCATTTTAATTGCTTCTCTCCATTCGGAACAAGACAATTCCTGATAATCACGAATCCATTGATTTGCTGGTGTATATTCATTGTAGAAAACAACGCCTTTTCCTTTATCTCTATTTTTTCTAGAGGTTTGAAGAACTCGGGTAATTTCGTGATACTATTAGAGTAAATTCGTGAGAAACTTTTTAATGTGTAGCAAGTCATTCACTCAGCCTCCTTTGTATAGAGTAACTGAATAAATAAATCCCGATGTCGGGCAATACAAGTCAGAATCAATTGGAAAGATCATTGAGAGAAGTAGCTATTAGACTTAGGCCATATCCATCCATCCATAGTAATTCTGTCCGAAAGCAGGTCCTTCACTGCAATTATAGAATTTTCTAGCTATGCTTGCAACTTTACTGGGGAATTGTAGGTGTGGTAGCTTTCCACACCGGTGAAGGATGGTGATGATTATGATGGCCATATGATTTCGGGGACCGTTTGGGTCTTAAAGTTTTCCTGACATTTGTCTTACAGGTGAGGAAAAACCCCGATAAAAACCTCACCCAGAAAAACTGCCCCGACCGGGAATCGAACCGGGGCCCGCTGCGTGACAAGGCAGCACGCTACCTCGAGACCACAGCCACTCAAATTAATCGGGGTAGCGAGTAGAACACGATTAGGTAAGAATAAATGTCGTATAAAATGATCCGACGAAATTAGCATTAACGTGAGCTAAATGACTAATCATTAACAAAGGGTAACGAGAACTCAGGTAATGCCACCCTTTCTTTTGTTAAGGCGAAAGTGGCCGACACATGCATAAAGAATTAAAATGTTGACAAATCCTTTACTCCCAGGATTGAGTGGTAATATCTTGTAAGCCTGAAGTTAACAGATTTATTGTTGACAGCCACAACACATTAACTAAATTTACAAGCGGGGATTTCATCTTGAGACAAACAACGGTAGCAAAAAGTGTGGGAGGATGGCAAATTTCTAGCGTCTGAAGCCTAGAGATCAATGACCTAGGGAAAACCCAAGCCTAGCTAATACTTGTGACCCGACTGTACGTGAAGCCAGCACGGATAGGGCCCAATCTCCGAAGGCATAAATCGCCAATAACGAATTTGTAACACCCCCTTGATTATAATATAGTAATGTGTATTATTATTGTTACTCGTATTATTATTATTATTATTATTATTATTATTATTATTATTATTATTATTATTATTATTATTATTATATAGACATTATAGAAAAGAAAAGATTACATTGGTATGGCCATATCAAAAGAATGCCAGAGCAAAAATTGCCTAAAATTGTTATGGAATGGATCCCTATGGAAAGGAGGAAGAGAGGAAGACCGAAGAAAACTTGGATAAAAGGGGTACAAGCAGCTATGAATATCAGAGGATTGGAGGAAGATCAATGAATGGACAGAGATGAATGGCGTTTGGTTTCCGGAAAACGGCGGCAGCTGCCATGATACCGCATGATGATGATGATTATAATGATGACGATGATGATTATTATTATTATTATTATTATTATTATTATTATTATTATTATTATTATTATTATTATTATTATTATCAAGAGGCAAAAATTTCAAGAAGGGATAAAGTCAGAAACAGCACAATAAGGGAAATTGTGCAAGTTGAAAAAAAATAGAAGAAATGGAAGAAAAACGTTAGAAATGGTATGGACACCTGATAAGAATGGAAGATGAGAGAATACCAAAGAAGATTCTTGATTGGAAAGCTAATGGACGAAGTGGGAGAGGCAGACCTAGATGGAGTGAGGAGAAGTATGGAAACTAGAGATTTGAGGGAAGAAGATGCTTTAGGCAGGAACCTCCGGCGACAAATCACTTTGGGGGGTTCAAGGAGAAACACTGTGTTGTGGGGCGTTCATAATAAAATAAATATTATTCACTAAGACAGTTGAAGTCAACTTTTGTAAGATTCATGATTTGTTGCGTTGAGGTATTATTCAAAATTAAAGTATACAATTATTATGAAATATTTACCTAAAAGGTCCGTCTCCTCAACTTTATTAGTTATTTATCTGTAGCGATTTCGGGACTAGTTCCATCATCAGCAGGATTCAAGATAGTTCTAATTAATTTATGAACGTATTTATGTATATATCTATGCTGTTAGCATATGGAAGTGAATGCACTTGGAATTATTATTCGCATTGCTTGCTGAAGGCTTTCAATTATTATCTGCAAGCGGGTTGACTTATTATTTATGTCATTTCCCAAGTGTACTTCAATTTTTGTGCCAGAAAAAAGTGCAAAGCGCATGCGTATAAAAAAGGGTGAATGCGTTTGTAGTTTGATGACAGGTGGACACGGGGAATCAACCGCTGCGACTTGTTACCTTGACTGATGAACTTCTACGTTAATTACCTGCAGCAGCCCCCCCCACCCGCACTACCTGCGCCACACCCTCTGACATGGGTCTTTCAAGATTTGGCAAAATGCAAGTAATTCATGGAACATGGGGCTAGTCGAAAAAAAAACACGAAATTAAGTCAATACTCTAACGAGAAATAAACAAAATCATCAGATAAAAAGTCGAAGTCAACAACATGATCAGAAACATAAATTAAAGTCAATATTCTGCTTGTGAATTTATACAATTTTACCCAAAAACATAAACACACAGAGTATAAAATACTTTTTGTTTATTTTACTCCTGTTTATGTCGAAACTAAATACGTTTCTTAACAATTTTTTTTTGTAATTGGTCTCTGAGAAGATTAATATATTATGTTTTCTGATCTCTCGTTTCTCAAATGATAATGCTAATGGGTTTAAAAAGAAATCAAAGGGAACCAATGAATATAAATAATTCGAAAAATGAAACCCTAAGAATAAGATTTGAAAGGACTTTATGAAGGAATTAGTATAGACGCGTCACACGTTGTAAAGTTTAGCCGTTTTCTTTTTACTGTATTGCGACGCTTCTGACATAAGTGGTCTTCCAGCGTCGCTAGCTATTCAATGCTGATGGCAAGAAGCGTCGCTAAAAAAAAGTGGAAGCCGGTTTCCGAATAGGTACAAGGATACAGTTCTTATTTTTAAAATCTAGTTATGGAAAACGACACCTGTCAGAGGTTTATTTTAATATTTTGCTATCTGAGCTAATCGCACCAAATAAAAGCTAATAATTGCATATCACCTTATACAAGTTTTAGAAAAAGCACGTACAGTAGTTTACAAAGTGTAATTCAATAAAAAGAACACCTTCCCTCTTAGCTGCAGCCAATTTTAAACTTGTTGAAATATTTATGTTTTTAATTTGCTGCATTTCCAGGACCACGACGAGGACGTGAGGGATAGGATATTCCTGTTGTTCCTTCGTGTAGTTTAATGCATTCACTATGTTAGGTCTTCTATTTGAACGCATCCTGAACTAATGAAGGAATGACAGGTATTTGGTCCCGTTAACGTTTTTATATAAAATCAATCGTTTTTTATAAAAACGTTTCACCAAAATCAAGTAACACTCACGTAGGGCTCTAGGTTTTAAAACCATCGTGCAACTTCGCCTAATCGATATTCTCCGAAAAAAAAAAAGAAACAAATAAAAATATTATAATAATAATTAGGTAAACAAATTTAGATTTTGTTACTTGATACTTGGTCCTATTTTTATAACTAAATATCTAAATAACTACTGCAATGGATTACCAGAAGTAGTTCCTCCCGGATTAGAATTGGGGATTATTTTACCTCCGTATAATTTTACACCAGTGGAACCAATGCCTGTGTTTCTTGACGGTTGAATTTTTACTGTCAGAGATCGTCACTCTTTCAAACAATGTGCATTTTTCGTTTGGTGCATCGCCTTCAACTATCAGCATAGCTAATATTTTCCAAAGCAAAGCTAATTTTTTAGTAAATTACTTTATTGAGATGAAGAGTGGACACTTGTAGATATTAATTATCTACTTTACCGGGATTGGTAAACGGTATCATTCATCTCAGTAGGCCTACTGTTGTAGGAACTAATATGCATACTCCATGTACAGTACATAGAAAATTCTACAATGTGATTTGTACATAATCATAAAAAACTTTCTTGTCGTTGCACGTGACCCAAGAAGAATGGCAGGTGTTTTGAAGGCTAATTTTGGTTCTATACAATATCATTGAATGTTTTGAAGGTGTTTCTATTATTTTGCCTACCCCTGTGTACAGTGTTTACTTATTTACTATTGCTCCATGTTGTAACAGACTAAGAAGACACTTGGTCTACCAGACGGTTCACGTCCACATGTGTTAATCACAGATGTGCTCGTATAGGGGTGACATATGGTTGGCATCGCGGGTCCCCCAGTGGTTATAGTTGGTTTTCTCAACCTGAAACCGGTACTTATAATAGTTGTCAAATTGCTCACGGTGCTGGGTAGGCACCGGTCATGTACTGCCAGAAATTATATGAAAAAATGTTCCTTTACATGATCTCGAACCAGCGCTAGTTCAGTAGCACTGCATCAAGGCATGATGCCTTAAACCACACGGCAACGGCGTAGGGACCTATATTACTTAATTAAAATGTGTAAATACCTGCAAATATCAATTCACTACCACATATGAATTGGTAAACAGACTTTTTCTACAGTGTACCGTGTAGGAACCAAGATGCATTCTTCAAGTACAATATAGGCCTATATGAAATTATTTTCTGTGAATTGTACATATTTAATACAAAATATTCTTGTCTTTTCCCATGATTCAAGGATAATTGTAGGTGTTTTAATGACTAAAGCTGGACCTACATAATATTAATGAAGATTGGTAGATGTTTCCATTATTGTCTCCCCTGCATATAGATTTATTTAATTATCGATTTTATTTATTTATTTATCTCTTATAATATCATGAAATGGCGAATGTTATGAAATATATCTTGAAAATGATTCCAAATCAGAATTTACGTCGACAATAATTGACAAAACTGAGATATTAACACGGGAGTTGAACGTGGTACGTTTCTAAAACGCTACCCCTTGAATCAACTAGCTGCTTTTTTAAAAGCGCTATATAGTTGTCAGTTTATGATAAAAACAAAAGATTGGCATATTAATAAACATACTTCCCGCTCTAATAAATGAATGTAGCGGCATTTGTTAGCGTTCTCGCACATAGATGGCACAACAATAGCTTATGTTACTAAAATAATTTAAATTATTATAAAATATAAAATATACATACTACATTAATTATCCTCTAATTATATAATACAAATACACATTTTGTATTAATAGAAATGCTTAAAAGCTAGTATGATACACTACAGAATTTCAAACTTGATACTCCCTATGAATAATCTAAGAGTTAATTTTTGTTTGCCATGTTTACTACATGATGCCCGTGTTGGTTCCCGTTTCAAGCTGATGTACATCCGATAAAGAAGTACGCTAATTTTTTAACTCGATTTTCAGTTGATGCTGTAAAATCGACATATATGTATATCATAGGACAGTTTAACTTTGCTGTAATTTAACCAATAATAAAATAAGTATTGATACTACTGCTGTAAGCTATTTATTAACCTTTATTTGCCGGATGATAATCCTGTTGTTATCTTAGGACAAATCTTATGAAACAGGTAATACAATTTTTACTATCACAGTATCGGGAAGTTCATATTTTAATTGCATTAATGAGGTTATCGTTTTATAAATTATTTTCACATTCGTTTACAGCTGTTCACAGGGCCTGATATCATAAACCTATTTTTAAAATTAATTTTTAAATTCTCACTTGAAAATTAATTGAGTTTTAACGTGGATTCAAAGAATAGTTTATGCTCGTGCATTAAAATATATTGTTTTATTTAAATTTGTAGGCTATTATTTATAATATTGCTCTACTAAGATTATTTAAATTATCGTTTTCATTAAACAGCTACTTCCGGAGTCTGATATCATACGAGTACAAGCAAACTTCTTCTTCTTCTTTTTTTTCAGTTGATGCTGATTTATTTTCGACATAGATTTGACATATAATATTCAAATACTATTTTATATCCCTGCATTAAAATCTATATAGATATAACAATTGAATAGTTGCCCGAAAACAGATCTAACCCATAAACAGCTGATCATGGCTTCACTAACTCCTTCTGCCGTTTTGTTACATATAGATCACTATTCTCTTGAATACCAACTTTTAAAAATAAATAAAAAAAGGTCTGGAAGAGAGCAGGGATAGTTTTACATGCACCATGCCGTGGTATTCTCCGGGTAGATCACTTATTCATTGAAAACTCAACTTTCGAATTATTATTTGTCGGATCTGTTTTCGGGGCAGCTATTCAATTGGTGATCTTGCTGTTCTTAAGATTACTTACTTTAAACTAGTTCCTGACACTTGCTAAAGTTGCTTTCATAAACCCAGTTGTGAATAATATGTGTAGAACAGGAAACTCACTTTTAATTGTATTATGGCGGTTACCGTCGTTACAAATAATTCTCATTTTCGTTAAACAGATACTCGGAGTTCGATTTGATGAAACAAATTTTTGAAAATAATTTCAAAGTCGTACTTCAAAAGTGATATAGATCTGATATATGATATTCAAATGTTATATTATATAAATTCAGTACAGAACTAACAACTGATGACGTAGCTGTCCTAAGAATATATTATATTTAAACAAGTACCTGACACATATTAACTTTGCTATCATAAGCCTGATTATATGAAACAGGGTTACTGTTAGACCTTCAGGAAAATCGTCTTATAATTCTATTATGGATGACTCAACCCTCATTTTTAATATGAATTAAAGACCTTACTTATATATATATATATATATATATATATATATATATATATATATATATACATACAAAACCTCAGTGGCTCTATCTAAACCTTAGATTCATAACATCTCCATACATCCCCTGTCCTGAGCAAATACTTTCCAATATATATATATATATATATATATATATATAATATGTGTGTGTGTGTGTCTTATTTCCTTACTCTCCTATGGAACATTGTATGTAACATAGGATAACATCTTTACTATTATGATGTCAGATAACTCGTATTGTATTTGGATTATGATTAATAAAACCCCCATCTTTAAATTCCATTTTAAGTGCGTGCTTTAAAATATCTATATACAGGGTGAGCCGTAATTACACCGACAAACTTCAAGGACTGATTCCTGACAGGAAATGAAAGAAAAAGGGTCCTATAAACATGTGTGCGTAAATGAACGATGCGTGCAACGACAATAAATCAACTAGCTGGACACTACTAGTCTTTTAAAAGCGCTATATAGTTGTCAGTTTATGATTAAAACAAAAGATTGGCCTATTAATAAACATACTTCCCGCTCTAATAAATGAATGTAGCGGCATTTGTTAGCGTTCTCGCACATAGATGGCGCAACAATAGGTTATGTTACTAAAATAATTTAAATTATTATAAAATATAAAATATACATATTGCATTAATTATCCTCTAATTATATAACACAAATACACATTTTGTATTAATAGAAATGCTTAAAAGCTAGTATGATACACTACAGAATTTCAAACTTAATACTCCCTATGAATAATCTAAGAGTTAATTTTTGTTTGCCATGTTTACTACATGATGCTCTGTTGGGATCCGTTCTTTCTTCATGTATATCCAATAGTGGAGTACACTAATTTTTTAAATCGAGTTTCATTTTGGCATGCAAAATCGACATATATGTATGATATCATAAGACAGTTTAACGTTTCTGTAATTTAACCAATAATAAAATAACTATTGGTACTACTGTTGCAGGCTGTTTATTTTAAACCTTTATTTGACGCATTATAATCCTGTTGTTATCTTAGGACAAATCTTATGAAACAGGTAATACAATTTTTACTATCACAGTATCGGGAAGTTCGTATTTTAATTGCATTAATGAGGTTATCGATTTATAAATTATTTTCACATTCGTTTACAGCTGTTCACAGGGCCTGATATCATAAACCTATTTTTAAAATTAATTTTTAAATTCTCACTTCAAAATTAATTGAGTTTTAACTGTGGATTCAAAGAATATTTTATGCACGTGCATTAAAATATATTGTTTTATTTATATTTGTAGACTATTATTTATAATATTGCTCTGCTAAGATTATTTAAATTATTGTTTTCATTAAACAGCTACTTCCGGAGTCTGATATCATACGAGTACAAGCAAACTTCTTCTTCTTCTTTTTTTCAGTTGATGCTTTTTTTTATTTTCGACATAGATTTGACATATAATATTCAAATACTATTTTATACCCCTGCATTAAAATCTATATAGATATAACAATTGAATAGTTGCCCGAAAACAGATCTACCCATAAACAGCTGATCATGGCTTCACTAACTCCTTCTGCCGTTTTGTTACATATAGATCACTATTCTCTTGAATACCAACTTTTAAAAATAAATAAAAAAGGTCTGGAAGAGAGCAGGGATAGTTTTACATGCACCATGCCGTGGTATTCTCCGGGTAGATCACTTATTCATTGAAAACTCAACTTTCGAATTATTATTTGTCGGATCTGTTTTCGGGGCAGCTATTCAATTGGTGATCTTGCTGTTCTTAAGATTACTTACTTTAAACTAGTTCCTGACACTTGCTAAAGTTGCTTTCATAAACCCAGTTGTGAATAATATGTGTAGAACAGGAAACTCACTTTTAATTGTATTATGGCGGTTACCGTCGTTACAAATAATTCTCATTTTCGTTAAACAGATACTCGGAGTTCGATTTGATGAAACAAATTTTTGAAAATAATTTCGAGGTCGTATTTCAAAAGTGATATAGATCTGAGATATGATATTGAAATGTTATTTTATAAAAATCGGTATAGAACTAACAACTGATAACATAGCTGTCCTAAGAATATATTATCTTTAAACTAGTACCTGACACATATTAACTTTGCTATCATAAGCCTGATTATATGAAACAGGTACTGTTAGACCTTCAGGAAAATCGTCTTATAATTCTATTATGGATGACTCAACCCTCATTTTTAATATGAATTTAAGACCTTATTTATATATATATATAAACCTCAGTGGCTCTATCTAAACCTTAGATTCAAAACATCTTCATACATCCCTGTCCTGAGCAAATGCTTTCCTATATATATATATATATATATATATATATATATATATATACGGTATGATAAGAAAAATAAATGCCTGGACGGGATTCGAACCCGGATCTCTGAGTCTGTTCCTCAGCGTGATATCCATTACACTACCAGGCGAATCCAATTCAAACACTTATTTTTCTTATATATGTATTATACTCTCCATTATTACTAGATGTCGCGAGAACACTGTCTTCACTGCCATCTAGTAGCTGACTATATCAAGTAAGCAAATTAAAGAGAATATTTATTTTACTTTATAGCAGTGACGCTTTATCGATGTTATAACATATATATATATATATATATATATATATATGTGTGTGTGTGTGTGTGTGTCTTATTTCCTTACTCTCCTATGGAACATTGTATCTAACATAGAACAACATATTTACTACTATGACGTCAGATAACTCTTATTGTATTTGGATTATGATTAATAAAACCTCCATCTTTAAATTCCATTTTAAGCGCGTGCTTTAAAATATGTATATACAGGCTGAGCCGTAATTACACCGACAAACTTCAAGGACTGATTCCTGACAGGAAATGAAAGACAAATACAGTAAATATGTGTCTGAAAATGAACGATGTGCGTACAACGACAACAGATCGTCCCTGCACTCAATACATAGCGTAATCGCATCCACGTCACAACAGATGTTAAGAGCGGCCCCCATGGGATGCAATGCACAAGTTCGCACGTAGTATCATGAATTGCTTCACTCTTTCGCATGTTCCGGCCTCTCTCCGAATAGCGTCGTGGACACGCTGTTGAAGGGTAGCATATCAGGAACTGGTTCAGCATGCACAATGCTTGTCAGATGTCCCCAGAGGTAAACATCCAGAGGGTTTAAGTCCGGTGATCTAGCAGACCATGCAACAGGGCCGAAAGAGTAATGCCATTCGTCAGTGCCATCTACCGTGACAATAATGCACTTATGGACACTTATTCTTAGGACATTTTTTCCTCCATTTCCAGTCAGGAATCAGCCCCTGCAGTCAGTTGTCGGTGTAATTAAAAATCACCCTGTATTATATGTCAGGCACTTATTTTAATATTTATTTTATTTTGATTACATATATATACCTGGGAAATGTATCACATAACCGTACTTATGGAGTTTCTTGATAATGAATTTTCTAAATGTAATGAAATTAATGACATCATCAGAAGACATTTTTGGGGAAAAATTGACAAGATACATCTATTATGTTATTCTCTCGCCTCATTCTTGGCCTACCAACTGGACGTTTTCCCTCTGGATTTCCTACAAGAAGCTTTCATGCAAGTCTCCCATTCCCCATACGTGCAACATGCCCTGCCCATCGCAGTCTACGAGACGTAACTGTTCTTATTATATCTGGCTTCCTATAAAGACCATGTAGTTCATTGTTTAGTAGTCTTCTCCATTCACCTGTCTGTTCATCTCTCTTTGGTCCAAAAACTTTCCTAAGAACTTTATTCTCAAATACTTGTAATCTCCTTTCCTCCCTTAAAGTAAGAGTCCATGTTTCGCACCCATATAATATAACTGGTAGAATAATAGTTTAATATATTTTCAGTTTAACGTTTTTTGAAAGGAGTTGGGACATCAAAAGTCTCTGCAATGCATAATAGCACGCGTTTCCAGAATTGAGCCTATGTTTAATTTCTTTGTGCATCTCATTCCTACTTGTGATTATTGTTCCTAGGTATTTGAATTCAGCCACTTCCTCAAAATTTCCCTCATTTGTCATTAGCTGTCCATTTCCATTATATAATGAATTTATACGTGTGACCATATATTTAGTTTATTGATATTTACTTCCAGTCCTAATTTCTTAGTGTTACTCAATAGTGTGTCGTGTTGTCCTTTAGTATCTCCTCGCTATCGGCCAAGAATACTACATCATCAGCATAAACTAACAGATTTATTAATACCATTGAGTTGTAAGCCTTCCTCATTCTCCAAAGATTTAATGGCATGCTCTAGTACAAAATTAAATAGTAGAGGAGATAGTGCATCTCCTTGCTTCAAACCATTCTGGATTTCAAAAGTGTCCGAAAACTCTTTGCCTACACGCACCCTACTCTTTGTGCCATTTAGACACATTCGTATAAGTCTTACTAACTTTTTAGGAATTCCGAACTCCAGCAGGATACTATATAACTTCTCCCTCTTAATTGAATCATATGCTTTTTTGAAGTCTACATACAGTTGATGTACAGTACCATTATATTCCCATTTATTTTCTAAAATCTGTCTTATACTAAAAATCTGATCTGTTGTAGACCTGTTTCTTCTAAATGAAACCATCTAAAACTATTCCGGGTGAGCTATTAGATTATTAAAACATCAGAAAATCTGTAATTTTGGACTTATCAGGTTTTTCCCCTGGACTCTTCACATGCAATACATTGTTTAGATTTGGTATTTATATTACCTCTTGGATCTGTATCTCGCTCTCTCTCTCTATCTCTCTTTGTTTTTTTGTCGTCCACATTTCACTCTCAAATCAAACAATGTTTTACTCTGGATAGTTTTTAGCATCTGCCTCATGTGATACAAAACACAGAAATTAGGGACAAATGTCATATTCAAGACATAACCAAATTTATTATAGATAGACGAAAATATTGGAAGGGTCATATAGAAAGAATGGAAGGAAACAGACTTCCAAAAAGAGCTAAAGAAGATAGAGCAATGGACGGGAGAAGAACAAGAGAAAGGCCAGCCAAGAGATGGATAGACAGTGAATGCACATCAAATATGTCTTCCTCCGAGGAGTGATTTTGGAAATAAACAGGATGAAAATCCTACAAATTATGAGTCAGAAGAAGAAGATTTAACTTTCATAGGATATGACCGTCACAGCTATTCATTCATAGTGTTCTGCTCAAGAGCAGGTCTTTCACTGCAAGCTCAGCATTCTCCACTCTTTCCTTAACTAAGCTTTCCTTTTGTATCTGCATACAAACCATTTATTTTAATATTGTCTACCATCTGATGTCTTTTTCTGCCTCTAACTTTCTTTCCGTTGACCATTCCTTCTAGAGCATCCTTCAGCAGGCAGTTTCTTCTTAGCCAGTGGCCAATCCAATTTATTTTCCTCTTCTTTATGAGTTCCAGCATTGTTCTTCTTTCACCCACTCTGTCTTTATTTCTTACTTTGTCTTTATTTCTTACTTTGTCTGTCCATTTGATACGTTCCATTCTTCTCCATATCCACATCTTAAAAGCTTCCAGTCGCTTTTCCTCATTCCGTCGTAATGTCCAAGTCTCTGCACCATATAATGCTACACTCCACACAAAGTACTTCACTAGCCTCTTCCTTAATTATTTTGCCAAAGGTCCGCAGAAAATGCTTGTCTTCTTGTTGAAAGCTTATTTTGCCACTGCAATCCTCTGCTTTACTTCTTGACCGCAGTTCATGTTACAAATTCATTATAGATAGACGAAAATACTGGAAAGGTCATAAAGAAAGAATGGAACACAACGAACTTGCAAAAAGAGCTAAATAAGATAGACCAATGGACGGGAGAATAACAAAAGGGAGACTAGCCAAGTGATGGATAGACAGTGAATGCACATGAAATATGTCTTCCTCCGAGCAGTGATTTTGGAAATAAACAGGATGAAAACCTTACAAATTATGAGTAAGAAGAAGAATAAGAATAAGATCTCACTTTCATGGGATATGACGAACACAGTCGTAACTTTATAAAATTTTAATGTCATGTCTCTTCGAATTTTATTTTCGAAAGTTCGATTGTTTCACAGATTCTCTGAAATTTGGCTAAACTTATGTCGGTATCATAATCTGTATAATTTCCAAAATCATAATATTCTAAATAATTAAAGTAGTATTCAATAAATTTAGTATTAATTATTTTATTATCATCATCAATATGGTAGTTCCGTGGCGTGTTTACACGCTCGCATCTCGCCGCTGGGGTTCCGAGATTGAGTCTCGGTCACTCCATGTGGGTTTCGTGCTGGACGAAACTGAACTTGAGTAGGTTTTTCTCGGGTTTTCTCCCATTTTCCCCTACCACAATTTCATTCCACCATTTCACCATACTTATCTCATCCATTTCGTTCATCTTTCCCCGCAATTATGCGTAAGGCATGGTCGGCCGGAATATTTGTCAGTCACATACCTCTATATAAGGGACTTCATCTCATCTCATCCCTGGACCCGACCCTGAGTTGGACACGAGTTCAGGATATTTCATTTTATTATCATTATTATTATTATTATTATTATTATTATTATTATTATTATTATTATTGGGGGCATGCCGTAGCGTAGTGGTTAAGGCACTGAGCTACAAGCCGGAGGGTCGAAGGTTCAAGTCCCGTTGGGGTCAGGATTTTTAAACTGACCCAAACCCTGTGGCGGCACTAAGGCCCTGGGGTCGACTCAGCCTCTAACTGAAATGAGTACCAGACGCTTGCTCTGGGGGTAAAGGCGGCCGTCACGCAAGGCTTACAACCCGGCTGACATAAAGTGCCGAATGTCTAGAAAAAGTGGGAGCCTTAACCTCCTACTACCCCAAGGGCCTCCGGGCCTGTTATGGGATCACTTTACTTTACTTTACTTTACTGTATTATTATTATTATTATTATTATTATTATTATTATTATTATTATTATTATTAATTACAATATTACTTAAACCCATCTATAACACTGTCAACATGATTTTTGTCTCATGAGTACCAATAGTTGTACTTCTGCAGTTTTATATCGTGTTTTCAAATATGTATTCGGTATTTCTCCATCACCCACAGTTTTTTTTATTTCAATTTCAATTAATGAATTTAAATACTTATTTTTTTAATAAACGTTGTTTCGTCCATTTGTCCATTGTAAAATAAAACCGGGGGGGGAAAGGGAACACTTTCATCAGGAGATGTCAGATAGTGGAAAAGATTTATATCAAGGCAAATGGAATCCTAATATGCTGGCGATTATTGTTGGACCATCAAGAGGGATGCTCCACAGGCGAAATATCGCAGAAAAATCGTCATTTTTTACTTTCTAGGTGAGTCCGAATGTTCGAATAACTGTGTAGTTACGACTGTAGAAAATATAAAGTGTTTGAAATTATAAATGCCTGTCTCTCGGAAACTTGGGTGATGGAGAAAACCGATATCATATTTGAATTCAGAAAAATACTATCAGAATCACATGTTTTTTCCTGAGACAAAACGTTTCTTTTTTGTTTCTCAGTGTAATTTAACCCACTGTGAGTTATACTACACGGGAGAAATCATATTTAAAACGTGTATCTACAGAATAAGAATGGAATGTGATAGCGAAAAACTTTCAAGTACAAAGTAGGCTATAGTAACGGTTTGACGAATTGAGGATACGATCAGGAACAACAATGCGTGTGTTGTTACACTTTCTCCTGGATCTATTTAGTCAAATTCCCAATAAGAATAAAACAGAATTTAAAAAAAAGTGGCTCTATATCACAGGGACTGATGGAATGAAATGGAACAAAATGCATAACATTAGTATGGAGCAGTATGGAATTGCGTTTTCGGGGAAAATGGAAATAAATCCTAGGAAAACCTTCCCTCACCCCGATTGGTGCAACAAGAACCGCATATGCAGTGACACACTGGACAGGGCATTGTTATCACAAAAAAGAAAGAAAAAAAGAGTTGTTCCAATTAAATTAAAGGAATATATATCCAGCAAATCACAAATCATCATCACCCGCCACCGTCTTCCGGAAACCAAACGTCATTCTTCTCTGTCCATCCATTGATCTTCCTCCAATTCTCTGATATTCATAGTTTGCTTGTACCCCATTCTATCCAAGTTTTCTTTGGTCTTCCTCTCTTCCTCCTTTCCATTGGGATCCATTCCATAACACTTTTTGGCAATCTATGCTCTGGCATTCTTTTTACATGGCCATACCACTGTAATCTTTTCTTTTCTATAATGTTTATGATATCCCGCTCCTCTTGTACACCCATAATTTCCCTTATTTCTCTATTTCGTATTCTATCCATTCTAGATTTTCCAGCTGATCTTCTTAAAACATCCATTTCTGTAGTTAAAATTCTTTTCATTTCCCTGGTAGGAATTTTCCAGACTTCAGCACCATATGTTAAAATGTTCTGAATTATGGTTTGATATATTTGTAATTTTCTATATTTTGTGATAATTTTACTCCACCAGACAGAGTTTAAAGCATTTATTGCTTGTTTTGTTTGTGCGATTCTATTTTTAATTTCCACTGTGTTATCGCCTGCATGGTCTAATTTTGTTCCTAAATAAGTGCATTCAATACTAGGTTTTAGTTCTTCTCCATTGTTGAAATTTTATATTTTCCATTTCTTCTCCTATATACAGGTATTTAGTTTTCTCAATGTTTATATAAAGTCCCCACTTTTTCATATTCTTCTTTTAGTTTTTTAGCCATATATTCTATGTCATCGTGGTCTTGTGCTATTATACCTGGTCGTCTGCAAAATTGAGTGAATATACATGTGTATTTTGGATAGGTATGCCCATTTTTTGACATTTTTTCCTCCAGTCTCTTAGTACTCTTTCCAGATACATTTTAAATAGAGTTGGAGATAAACTGCAACCCTGCCTTAAACCTTTTGTAACGGTAAATCCCTCTGTTATATGATTTCCAACTTTTATTTTCGAAATTGATTCTTTGTATAATGCTTTTATAGCTTCTATTAATCTTTTGGTAATGTAAGAATTGTCTAAAGTTTCCCACAACATTTTTTGAGGAACCAGAAAATGGGACCATAAATTCGACTTCCTGAGGAATTCGCTTAGTTTACGCAATTCCTGCGCGACGGACATTTTTAACCCCTTATTTTGAGTTTCGAGTAAATGAATAACATTTATACAGATCTGAAGAACATTTTTGTGATTTTTATTGCATCTTGAAAGTCAAATTTTTCATTCTTTTAGATTTTTGGTCATATTTGTTCTAATTCCTGTAACTATTTAACGCATGCCCCAAATGGGGGTCAATGACCAATCACGTTTCAATGAATTTTGTTTTACAACCAATGACAGTCGTGTTTCACATCTCTCTTTATCGATTTACCTTTATCAGCTCCTGTTTTTGAGATCAAGAAAAGCTCCTCCGTTCTAATATTCTGATCAGGTCAGAGCATTATTTTGCAGTGACTGACACTCTAACAAATACGCTTAATACTGCAAACAATGAACAGATTCCTTCGAACTACACATTTGATAATTGTGTGTTCAATAGTTGTGTTTTTAAATAATGATTTTATGGAGTTGTTTCCTAAAAAAATAATAACCTATACCGTTGGTTATAATATACAGTTTAATGTGTTTCATTTTTCTCCCTAGAGTGCATTCTTACAATATTTCGACCCAGTGGGTTATTGCTTATTCCGATCTTATTTTGGTAACAGGCCTACATACTATGAATTGCAGTGAATAAAGAAATTAAACATAACCAAACATTTCTGATTTGTTTTCAAACATCTAATATATAAAAATGTTTGTTTGTTTGTTTGTTTGTTCGTACTTTATGCGCGGCCATACCGTTGATCCGATTGTGATGGGTTTTTTTGCAAAATGTTCAGGAGATTCCCGGGATGAACATAGGCTATAAGAGAGTTGAGATATTCAACTCCTACGCCCTTAAAAAACACCCTTTTTTTAGTGAAAAAGTCCCTTTTTTACCCTTAAATGGCTTACGCTGCCTTAACCATAACCGATACACGAAATTAATGTACACAGAATTGAATATCTTAAAAAACTCTACAAAAAAGTCCACGACAGCATATGTTTATATTTTTCAGATAAAACACAATAACCATTTTTGTCTTTCATTGACGCCAAGGAGATCGGGATACGTAGATTCCCGGGCAAGCATGTGCTGCCATACCATTCATCCGATTGTCATGGGGCTTTTTGCAAAATGTTCAGGATTTTCCAGGGAAGGTTATAGGTTATAGGAGAGTTTTAATGCTCAAGCCCTTCAGCCTTAAAAAATCACCTTCTGCGGTGAAAAAAACGTGAAGAAATGTCGCTTTTTTGTAAATTTAAATGGCTTACGCTGCCTAAACCATAACAAATACACAACATTATTGTACACAGAATTGAATATCTCAAAAAACTCTACATAGAAGTCCGTGACAGCAAGTTTATCTTTTAAGGACAACTCACAATAACCATTTTTGTGTTTAATTGATGCCAAGAAGATCGGGATAAGTAGATTCTCGGGAAAGCATAGCAGCGCATAGCGGGTATTCTTTTACGAATATCTGAAAATAATGAGTTTAGTATTTTAGCTCATTTACGTCAAGTACATCGGACTACGTAGATTTCCGTCCAGCGCCGGGTAAACAGCACGGGGTATCTAAAAATAATTATAATATAATTTTTTTTCCTCTTACTTATTCAACTAAAGATAAAAAACTGATTTATTTAGGCGTAGCAGTGTATGCCGGGTATTAGCTAGATAAATATATAAATATTTAAAAATGAAACTGTCGAAATTTCAAAAGAATTGCGGAACTACACATAAAACATTAAAGAATAAAACATGAAGACATACTAGATTGAAGTTTTATAAAACATTGGCAGTTCCTGCATTACTTTATGGGAGCGAAACTTTGGTATGTCCAAAAAATTGCAAAGTAGAATACAAAGCGCAGAAATGAACTTCCTTAGAAGAACAAAAGACTGCACAAGATTCGATCGGATAAGCAATGAAGATATAAGAACAGAGTTAAATATATATCCATTCGATGAGAAAATGAGAGAATATAGAGAGAAATGATTTATACATGTGGAAAGAATGAATGTAACAAGATTACCAAGAACAGCATTCAACTACAAGCCAAGAGGTTCAAGGAATGTAGGAAGGCCAGTGAAAAGATGGACAGAACAACTGTGAGGCGGAACAGGCAATTTGCCTAGCCCGTGAAGTGAAGAAGAAGAAGAATATTTAAAAATACCAGTAATTATATTTAAATAATGATTTTTGAGTATACAGATTAATTTTATTCGTTAAATAGTCCTAACAAATGTCACTCCTGATTTCCAAGTCCTCTAGATAAATTTACTCGTCACTTCGTGAATTTATCAGTCAGTGCTTCAACAAGGGCCAACAAGTACGGACCTAATGCACTGTGCTGATGATGGGACTAGTCCCGAAAGGCCTACAGAGTTATAAAACAACCTAAGTTGAGAAGACGGACCTACAAGGTAACTATCTTATAGTTTTTAACCGTACACTATATTACTATTCGTGAATTTATCGGTAATTTGTAAATCACTCGTGGCAATATTTATGACTATTTAACTCATGCCACAAATGCTAGTCAATGACCAATCACGTTTCAATGAATGTCGTTTTACAACCAATTACAGTCGTGTTTCACCTCGCTCTTTATCGATTTCTCTTTATCAGCTCCTGCTTTTGTGATAAAGAAAGCTCCTCCTTTTTAATGTTCTGAACAGGTCAAAGCATTATTTTTCTCCAACAAATACATTGAATATAGCAAATAATGAAAAGATTCCTCGATTTTACTGAGTTGTTTACTAAAAAAATAAACGAATAACCCGTAATGTTGATTATAATATATAGTTTGATGTGTTTCATTATTTCTCCACTTGGGTGCACTCTTACAATATTGCGATCTTATTTGGCAATAAATAATATGATCAAGCAGCAGTGAATGAACATAACCTCACATTTCTAATTTGTTTTGAAACATCGCCGTTTACATTAAATATATAAATATTTTAAAATAACTATAGTTAAACAATGATTTGTGAGTAAACAGCTTAATTTTATTCGTTAAATAATCCTAACAAATGCCACTTTTGATTTCCAAATTCTCTAGATAAATTCACTTCGTGAGTCATGAATTTTTCGATAATTTGGAAATAACTCGTGGCATTACTTATGATAAAGACATATTTCCAAAATGTTTGTGTCGTTAGTCAAATTTTAATAACCAACATGATGTATTTTAGTCGCAAGTTGAATGGTCATTTGTTAGAAAGTATTTTTATTTCTGGAAATTCCTTGAATGACAGGACCGTTACAAACTCCGTTTTCACTGTTTGGTGAAAAGTTGAAAAATGTAGGCCTATATGAACGAACAATTTAGTACAGAATGTTTAAAATATTCATTAATTTTTTTTTCAAATGCCCCAGTTTTGTCTTTCGACATTCCTAGTTTCTTTCCTGGCATGCCGTACTTGCAACACACTTCTGAGGTTGGGGCGCCTGGAAGGCGGGGTTACGTTCACCCATGATATGATGGGTGATGATGATGATGATAATGGTGCGCCAGGAGAGTCCCTAATCCTAAGCCTAACCTAAGATGAATATGAATGATGATGATTGCGATGGCCATATGATTTCGGGGACCGTTTGGGCCTTAGAGTTTTCCTGACATTTGTCTTACAGGTGAGGAAAAACCCCGATAAAAACCTCACCCAGAAAAACTGTCCCGACCGGGGATCGAACCCGGGCCCGCTGCGTGACAAGGCAGCACGCTACCCCGAGACCACAGCGGTGGACTTCATTAAATTATAAACGTATATTTTTTTTAATTTTTTTAGGTCATATTCAAATACCTTTTAGGTTATAAATACATTCATATTTTCTTATTTATTAGGTCATAGAAATCCGTCCCTTAGTTGCTGAATTCAAATATCTAGGAACACACATAGTAGGTAGTACCGGTGAATATTTGTCTATTTTTTAAAAATATTTTCACGAGAACAACCTCAATAGCTTCATTCATTCGGAATTCACTAAAAATGAAATAACGGAAGCTATGAGCAGGAGAAGAGATGAATGGAGAAGACTACATAACAGCGAGCCACATTGGCTTTCATAGGAAGCCTGATATAATAAAGAACAATTAAGTCTCGTAGACTGTAATGGTTAGGGCATGTGGCACGAATAGGGAATGCAAGAGATGCATGGAATCTTCTTGTAGGAACCAGTGGGAAAACGGCCTATTGGTAGACTAAGAATGAGGTGGGAGAATAATATTAACTACGATTTGAGGGAAGTAGATTATATAGGAGATGATTGGAAAATACTAGCTCGGGATATGGATGTATGGAGAGTTTATGTCATCGTATCCATGAACTTGCGAGTTCAATAGTGAGACAGTAATGAGCAGAGAGAAGATGAAAATGTACAAGACAAAAAGCTGTTGGAAATTGGGACAGGATGACTGCAATAACTGTAGAATCTCTTTTGTTTTATTCAACGTCACCAGCTTATCATTTCGACAGTCTGGTATTCTCTCTTGGCATGGGGCTAATGTAACCCACTTCTGAGGTTGGGGCGCCTGGAAGGCGGAGTTACGCTACCCCGATGATATATGATAGGTGTAGGGAGAAAAGGAGATTACGAGTAATAAAGTTCTTAGGAAAAATTTTGGACCAAAGAAAGATGAACAGACAGGTGAATGGAGAAGACTTCACTGTAACTACATGGTCTTTATAGGAAGCCAGATATAATGAGAACAGATAAGTCTCGTAGACTGCGATGGGCAGGACATGTTGCGCGTATGGGGAATGAAAGATGTGCATGGAACCTATTTGTAGGAAAACCAGAAGGAAAACGTCCAGTTGGTAGACCAAGAATGAGGTGAAGAATAACTAAGTATGCTTTGAGGAAAGTAGATTATACAGGGGACGATTGGAAAACATTATCTCAGGATAGGGATGTATGGAGAGCTTATGTTCGCGCGGCCATGAACCTACGGGTTCGATAGTGCCAGTGAGTTTAGTTTAGTTGATGATAGTAATGGTGCGCCAGGAGAGGCCTTAGGGTCAGTTCACCAAGGGAGGTAACTGTTTTACGCCAGTTTTTCCCGTGTATAATGCATAGCTTAAACTGGCGTAATACAGTTACCTCTGTTGGTGAAACTGGCCCTTAATCCTACATTTTAATGAATGTTAATGATGATAATGAAGGCCACATGATGTTCGTGGACCGTTTGGGCCTTAAGTTTCCTGACATTTGTCTTACAGGTGAGAAAAAAACCATAACACAGAAAACTTGTCCCGATCGGGGATGGAACCCGGGACCGTTGGGTGACAAAGCAACACGCTACCTCGAAACCACAGCGGTGGACAGAATCTCTTATATCTATTTTTTTGTGCGATAGTGCGTTTTGTCGTAGCTTACCAGCAATGGCGACTATTACTGAAAGTTCAACTTCCTACATTTCGGGGTTGCCAACCTAAATAACTATACTCTAACATTACATTTAAACCCACGTGCGGGAAGTAAAACCATTGCCCTCTATGTACACTACGTACAATGTATATACAGAAAATATCCAAAAGGTAGTGTTAATATACATTATACGAAACAAATCACTGCATTTTAAATGAACTGAACTTTACTTGAAACAATACAAAACAATAAATACGTACTTGCGGCCATGTTATCAATAATTGTTCTCAAGGCCTCCTGTTTTTTCAATTAATAAACATTGCCCGCACTGTTAACATTAGTCAATTGTTTATGATCAACACAAATATTTCCAACTAAGATATTATTTTACTAACTAACTAACTCACTGGCATTATCGAACCCGTAGGTTCATGGCCGTGCGGACATAAGCTCTCCATATATCCCTATCCTGAGCCAATGTTTTCCAATCATCCCCTGTATAATCTACTTCCCTCAAATCATAGTTAATGTTATTCTCCCACCTCATTCTTGGTCTACCAACTGGGCGTTTTCCTTCTGGTTTTCCTACAAGAAGCTTTCATGCACCTATTTCATTCCCCATTCGTGCCACATGTCCTACCCATCGTAGTCTACGAGACTTAACTGTTCTCATTATATCTGGCTTCCTATAAAGACCATGTAATTCATTGTTATGCAGTCTTCTCCATTCACCTATCTGTTCATCTCTCTTTGGTCCAAAATTTTTTCTAAGAACTTTATTCTCAAATACTCGTAATCTCCTTTCCTCCCTTAAAGTAAGAATTGTACTATTATTTATTATTTTGAAAACACCATCGCGCAACAAATAATGTACAACGCACGTTTGTGAAGTGTTTTACAGAATCTCGGAAATTAAAAACCTGGCTATCGCTCAGTTTTTAAATATGTTTTCCTCGATTCTGTAAAAACCACTTCCCAACCTTACATAGTAATATACTATTTTTTTTTACTTAAGCCCTTTATATTGTGGACCACACAAAAATATAATGGAATGCAGTACAAGAGTTTGAGCTTTTGGCATGGGTTCCCTGAATTTTGTACTAGAGCATGCCATTAAATCTTTAGAGAATGAGGAAGGCTTACAACTCAATGGTATTAATAAACTGTTAGTTTATGCTGATGATGTAGTATTGTTGGCCGATAGCGAGGAGATACTAAAGGACAACACGCACACACTATTGAGTAACACTAAGAAATTAGGACTGGAAGTAAATATCAATAAAATTAAATATATGGTCACACGTAGAAATTCATTAAATAATGGAAATGGACAGCTAATGACAAATGAGGGAAATTTGAGGAAGTGGCTGAATTCAAATATCTAGGAACAATAATTACAAATAGGAATCAGATGCACAAAGAAATTAAACATAGGCTCAATTCTGGAAATGCATGCTATTATGCATTGCAGAGACTCTTGATGTCCCAACTCCTTTCAAAAAACGTTAAACTGAAAATATATAAAAACTATTATTGTACCAGTTATATTATATGGATGCGAAACATGGACTCTTACTTTAAGAGAGGAAAGGAGATTACAAGTATTTGAGAATAAAGTACTACTTAGGAAAATTTTTGGACCAAGGCGAGATGAACAGACAGGTGAATGGAGAAGACTACATAACAATGAACTACATGGTCTTTATAGGAAGCCAGATATAATAAGAACTGTTAAGTCTCGTAGACTGCGATGGGCAGGACATGTTGCACGTATGGGGAATGAAAGACTTGCAAGGAAGCTTCTTGTAGGAAAGCCAGAGGCAAAACGGCCAGTTGGTAGACTAAGAATGAAAGAATGAGGTGGGAGAATAACATTACCTATGATTTGAGGGAAGTAGATTATACAGGGAATGATTGGAAAACATTAGCACAGGATAGGGATGTATGGAGAGCTTATGTCCGTGCGGCCATGAACCTACGGATTCGATACTGCCAGTGAGTAAGTAAGTACAAGAGTATGGATTTTCAACGTATTGTTTCTAATTTTAAAAGTGGAACATTGCAAACGTACTTTCACTTCTAAAAGGAAAGTAAATGCACTTTATATCTAACAGGATCTCTTAATATAATATATAAACGCTGTCATTTTACATTGTCGTGATTATTAGCGTGTAATTTGTACACAAAATGGCCGTTCTCAGAGTGATAGTCATATTGGCGCTATTTGCAACAATGGAAATTCTCGCAGAAGAATCAGCACGGGGTCTTGGATCATTTCTAATGCCTCCAAAACGTCCGTCACATATGAAACCAGGTCTGACATGTAAGTAAATTCTTATTTTGACAGTTTTCTTCTTACAAATCTATCTAACTATACACCTCACTGATACTATTCTTTTAACAATTAATACATTTAATTATCTATGAAAATAATATTAAGGTTAACAAATATTTTCTTTTGTTTTGTTTTAAATATTGTACAAAAGTAAAATTAGTTTTCTATATCTCATTATTTTTCTTTGTTTTTTATAAACATTAGACAGAGACAATTTAATATGTCTTGCTTGTATACATTTTATTATTAGTTTTAGTCTTAATTTTAACTAACATTAACTGGTTGCATTGTAGATCGTAATATAATAGATATTATCTTTTTGATCAAATTTTTATTTAGTATTTAATATTAGAGTTAATTGAGATTGTTATAACTGGTAGAATAATAGTTTATATATTTTCAGTGTAACGTTTTTTGAAAGGAGTTGGGACATCAAGAGTCTCTGCAATGCATAATAGCATGCATTTCCTAAACATATGCTCAATTCTGGAAATGCGTGCTATTATGCATTGCAGATACTCTTGATGTCCTAACTCCTTTCAAAAAACGTTAAACTGAAAATATATAAAACTATTATTCTACCAGTTATATTATATGGATGCGAAACATGGACTCTTACTTTAAGGGAGGAAAGGAGATTACAAGTATTTGAGAATAAAGTACTTAGGAAAATGTTTGGACCAAAGAGAGATGAACAGACAGGTGAATGGAGAAGACTACATAACAATGAACTACATGGTCTTTATAGGAAGCCAGATATAATAAGAACAGTTAAGTCTCGTAGACTGCGATGGGCAGGACATGTTGCCCGTATGGGGAATGAAAGACTTGCATTGAGGCTTCTTCTGGGAAAGCCAGAAGGAAAACGCCCAGTTGGTAGACCAAGAATGAGGTGGGGGAATAATATTAACTATGATTTGAGGGAAGTAGATTATACAGGGAATGATTGGAAAACATTAGCTCAGGATAGGGATGTATGGAGAGCTTATGTCCGTGCGACCATGAACCTACGGGTTCGATAGTGCCAGTAAGTAAGTAAGTAAGTAAGTATATTCTGATGTAATATATGTTTGCCCTGGTGAGTGGAAGAGAAGGCCACATTGGCATTAACTCCACCAGGCTAAATAAATCTAATCTATTCTAACTAAAATAAAATGTTCTGTTCATAAAATGTTCCTTATGTCTTACAATGTTTATAGGCTGTAATATTAGTGTAAATAAGTTGAAATTAGTTATTAGCTAATATAAAATATATTGTTATATGCAATAAATGGATATTAGTATGTTTTTCCATATAGCCTATGGTAGTCCAAGATCCGGCTGCAAGATTACTACGTTGATCGAGTGTATGAACAAAATCTATTTTAAATAATCAATTGAGATGGTGTTTACTTGAAGAAAATCAATATTTATTAAATAAAAATAAGACCAAGTTTTATTTTTATTTAATAAAATCTATTTTTTTTTTCATAAAATTGTGAATGACTGAATAAATTTTTGCTGAGTTGCCTATTAAAATTTGTTGAATTAAAATATAATTTATTTATTTGAAATAATTTGATTCACTTATTATTAAAATAAATTATAATCCAGTTCGCAGAAATCGATGTATAGAGCTTGAAAAGTTTTGGTTGCCATTACACACTTGGCCGTAAACCTCCTCGCGGCTACAGGAGGCTGTGACACCAATCAGTAATAAAATGGCGGTAAGTGCGTATTTATTGTTTTTATATTGTTCCCTCACAGCGGGAAGTAAAACCACTGCCCTTTATGTATACTATGTCCAATGTATATACAAAAATATATCCAAAAGGTAGTGTTAATATACATTATACGAAACAAATCACTGCATTTTAAATGAACTGAACTTTATTTGAAACAATATAAAACAATAAATACGTACTTACCGCCATTTTATTACTGAGTGGTGTCACGGCCTGCTGTAGCCGCGAGGAGGTTTATGGCCAAGTGTGCAATGGCAACCAAAACTTTTCAAGCTCTATACATCGATTTCTGCGAACTGGATAATAATTTATTTTAATAACAAGTGAAACAATTTATTTCGAATAAATAAATAAATAATATTTTAATTAAACAAATTTTAATAGGCAACTCGGCAAAAATGTATTCAGTCACTCACAATTTTATGAAAAAAAAAAAAAGAAGATTTTGTTCATACACTGATGAACGTAATAATCTTGCAGCCGGATCTTAGACTATGGGTAGATATTGTGAGCATGCGTCTAAGATGAGCACTCCTTGATATATAGAATTTTATTGACTGCACATAAATTCCATCTAGCCCGTTTTAATTAGATAATCAAGTAAATATGAGCATTCTTCTTGTTAAACTTAATTTGTAGGATTTTCATCCTGTTTATTTCCAAAATCACTCCTCGGAGGAAGACGTACTGGATGTGCATTCACTGTCTATCCATCTCTTGGCTGGTCTTCCTCTTGTTCTTCTCCCGTCCATTGGTCTATCTTCTTTAGCTCTTTTTGCAAGCCGGTTTTCTTCCATTCTTTCTATATTAAGTAGTATTAAGAACAAACACCCGAAACTTGTATTCTGAAAATGAACATAATAAAAACAGCAGAGAGTAATTAGGGACAAGAGCAGACCTGGGGATATGGGCATTAAGCCCGAGGAAACCCAGGGGGATGGTGGTGGGGCTCTTAATAAAAAAAAAATAAAAAAAATGACCCTTCCAATATTTTCGTCTATCTATAATAAATTTGGTTATGTCTTGAATATGGCATTTGTCCCAAATTTCTGTGTTGTGTATTTTATCAAATAATGTTTTCCCCTGAATAGTTCTTAAGATTTTCATTTCGCATGTGCTTATTATTTGTTTAGTTTTTGTTGTATCAGCCTTAGTTTCTGCCCCATATACGATGACTGGTCGAACTATCGTTTTATATATGCGGGTTTTGCTTTCTATTGACATATGTTTGTTGCGCCAAATTAAATCTTTCATATATCCTGTTACTTGTGCTGCTTTATCAGCTTGTTTCTTTACTTCTTTTATTAAATTTTTAGTGTTTGTTATTAATACACCTAAATAATTAAATTCTGACACTTGTTCTATAATTTTTCTTTCCATTTCTAATTTGCATCTTGCTCGTTCTTTTGATATTGTTAAGCATTTTGTCTTATTCGTGTTAATTTCTATATTGTATATTCTGGCATTTATATTAAATTGATGTAAAGATCTTTGTAAATTATCTTCAGATTCTGAAAGGAGAACGACATCATCTGCGTAACATATTAAGTGAAATCTAGTGTTTCCCATTTTATAACCCAAACGTGGTGGTATGTTTTCAATAATTTTATCCATTATGATATTAAATAAGAATGGACTTAAAGAGTCACCTTGCCTGATGCCCTTTGTGAGCGTTATTTCTTCAGTTTGCTGTTCTTTTACTTTGATTACTGTTTTGCAGTGTGTGTTAATTGATATTATTGCTCTAATCAGTTCATTAGGAATTTCATTCTCTCTCAAGATATGTACAACATCTTCAAGCTGTACTCTATCAAAAGCTTTCTTCATATCTATCAAACATAAGAATACTGGTTTATTGAATTCCCATGATTTTTCCACAATTTGTCTAACTATGTAAATTGCATCTAACTTACTTACTCACTGGCACTATCGAACCCGTAGGTTCATCGCCGCGCGGACATAAGCTCTCCATACACCCCTATCCTGAGCTAATGCTTTCCAATCATTCCCTGTATAATCTACTTCCCTCAAATCAATGTTGTTCTTCCACCTCATTCTAGGTCTACCAACTGGGCGTTTTCCCTCTGGTTATCCTACAAGAAGCTTCCATGCACGTCTTTCATTCCCCAAACGCGCAACATGTCCTGCCTATCGCAGTTTACGAGACGTAACTGTTCTTATAATATCTGGCTTCCTATAAAGACCATGTAGTTCATTGTTATGTAGTCTTCTCCATTCACCTGTCTGTTCATCTCTCTTTGGTCCAAAAATTTTCCTAAGAACTTTATTCTCAAATACTCGTAATCTCCTTTCCTCCCTTAAAGTAAGAGTCCATGTTTCGCACCCATATAATATAACTGGTAGAATAATAGTTTTATATATTTTCAGCTTAACGTTTTTTGAATGGAGTTGGGACATCAAAAGTCTCTGCAATGCATAATAGCATGCATTTCCAGAATTGAGCCTATGTTTAATTTCTTTGTGCATCTCATTCCTGTTTGTGATTATTGTTCCTAGGTATTTGAATTCAGCCACTTCCTCAAAATTTCCCTGATTTGTCATTAGCTGTCCATTTCCATTATATACTAAATTTCTACGTGTGACCATATATTTAGTTTTACTGATATTTACTTCCAGTCCTAATTTCTTAGTGTTACTCAATAGTGTGTGCGTGTTGGTGTTTAGTATCCCCTCGCTATCGGCCAGTAGTAAAATTGCATCTAATATGAATCTATTTTATTATTATATGAGCATTCATTGAAAATATTTTTTTTCTTGTTTCAAGATAATTAATTTGCGGAAAGTTGAGCATCCATTTTCGTATTTTACTTCAATTTTAATGTCATGTAAAAGCTATCAAAATGTTAATATCAGTTATGAAATAAGTGCAATGTGATAAAACTGATGATAAATGCTTGTATTTAAATACGCATAATGCATATATATTATTACACGCTTTATATTAGCTTGACCTGTATCTATCTATCTATCTATGTAACGGAATTTTTCAACGCGATTTTCACCCCCTTAAAATCATTGGATCGACTTGAAACTTTGTATACTTGTAGAGGACCTGTGGCAATACAATAATTTCATATTTATTTTCTAAAATCCTGGCCATAATCATCAGAAAATCAAAAAAAGTGTTTTTGTATCAATGTAACGGAATCTTTCAGCGCGATTTTCACCCACTTAGAAACATTGGATCGACTTGAAACTTTGTATACGTGTAGAGGACCCGTGACAATACAATCATTTCATATTTTGTTTCTAAAATCCTGGCCAGAATCATCCGAAAATCAAAAAAATGAAAACTGGTATAATAGGTTGCAGACTTGTCGACTTTTTAGTCAATCGTTGTAAGAGCTCAGTTGGTAGAGCAGTGAACTCTTAGTGGTATATAATTTCAGTAATCCATACGTCGCTGGTTCAAATCCGGCAGGGAGGGTTTTTTTTTAAAGAAGAGTATTACTTTTAGCTCATACTACAATAGTATTGAATTTAAAGATATTTTATACTTTTATCTTATTCTGTAAAATATTAAAACTAAAAAATAAATAATAGTTTTAAAAAACTAAAAGAACACGCTTTATTAGAAAACTAAAAAATGAAAAATAATTTTAATTTCCAATACGCTTGGGATAAAATAAAGTGGTCAACAAAAAAATTATCTCCAACACATATAGAATAAAATTAGTTATCAACAAAAAGAAAATAATTTTACCATCAAAAGCGTGGGGTGTTTCTATATCAATTAATATATTTGATAATAAACAGATATTGGTAAAAGTAAGCTCTCTAAGAAGAAAATGTAAAAATCATAAAAAGCACCCTAAGCTTTTGATGATAAAATTATTTTATTTTTCTTGATAACTCTAATTTTATTCTATATGTGTTGGAGATGATTTTTTTCTTGACCACTTTATTTTATCCCAAGCATATTGGAAATTAAAATTATTTTTCATTTTTTAGTTTTCTAATAAAGCGTGTTCTTTTAGTTTTTTGAAACTATTATTTATATATATATGGTCGATAGATGGCACCATGTGAGAAATGAGCACTCAGACCAGATGAGTATGGTGCTGATATTACCCAGAAGTATGATTTGTCATGTAACTGATTTAATACGGGGGGGGGCGTAAATTGCTCATTTTGCTAAACAAATCAAAAAGGGGCAAATTTTAATTATACTGCGTTATAGTGGCATATGTCCCATCCCACAAAATGAAATGATGAGCACAATTAATAATGAGAAATATTAAAATCGTGAAAAAAATTAATGGGATTATGTAGACCAGCGGTTCCCAAACTTTTTCCACTCGGGAACTCATTCCACAACGATCTGAGTTGGGTGAATCACTGACTTTTTAAATATACATACAGTAGACGTGCATCAAATGTAATTCCAAGGAAAATGTTTTACTTACTCACTTACTCCCTGGCACTATCGAACCCGTAGGTTCATGGCCGCACGGACATAAGCTCTCCATACATCCCTATCCTGAGCTAATGTTTTCCAATCATTCCCTGTATAATCTACTTCCCTCAAATCATAGTTAATGTTGTTCTCCCACCTCATTCTTGGTCTACCAACTGGGCGTTTTCCTTCTGGCTTTCCTACAAGAAGTTTCCATGCACGTCTTTCATTCCCCATACGTGCAACATGTCCTGCCCATCGCAGTCTACGGGACTTAACTGTTCTTATTATATCTGGCTTCCTATAAAGACCATGTAGTTCATTGTTATGTAGTCTTCTCCATTCACCTGTCTGTTCATCTCTCTTTGGTCCAAAAATTTTCCTAAGAACTTTATTCTCAAATACTCGTAATCTCCTTTCCTCCCTTAAAGTAAGAGTCCAAAGGAAAATGTTTTAGTAACCTAAAATTAACTTAAACCTTAACGGTTAAAACCTAAATTTACTCTAGTTTCAGCTTAAAAGTTACACAACATGTAGGCCTAGTTGTAGCGAAATCAAATACATTCCTAACATTTTTATATAACTGTAAATCAAGCATCGCGGTAAATATTAATTTATTGTGGAAATCTTCTCCTTCTTCTTGTAAACCCATGTTTCCCTTAACAGAGATTTAGGTGCTCTCCCCCATACTAATTTAGTTACACTTGTTTTCGTATAGATGTTATTTTGACTGGTCAGCGTTCCGCCTCATACTGACATCTAGGAAACCAAGGTAGTACTAGGACGGGAAAATTCGGTAAATTTTGCTTAGAGGCCTTTTCATTCAGGCTTAAGGATTTTTTACAAGCCTGAAAATCTTCAGACTCGAGACCCACGGCTTAAAGTCCCTCCCGGAGGACTTGCTCCTTGGATTTTTCCATCCTAAAAAAAGTCCATCGACCCCGGCCGGATTTGAACCCGCGACCCTCGGGACCAGAGGCAAGGAGCATAACCACTAGTCCACCGAGGCCGATTGTGGAAATAATGCGATAAATTCTCGATATTATACACACAAGGGGAATTATAGAGTTAATTGAATTTTAAAATATATAATAATAATAATAATAATAATAATAATTATTATTATTATTATTATTATTATTATGATAATGTCGCGGAAACGAGGGAAGCAATAATAGGCCTAACCTCGAAAATTATGGAAAAGTTTTGGCGACATTAACCATAATTGGAGGGAGGTAAATTATATAAAGAATTATTGGAAAACATTAATTCAGGATAGGGATGTAAAGAATGCTACGTCCTTGCAGCCTTGGTTCGAAAGTGTCAGGGGCATTAGCTAGTTTGGAGGTGTTTTATTATTCATTCAGTAAGCATGTAGTAACATTTATATCATACATTTGGGAATTTTTAACATTATGAGGTTTAGTTCATAAGAATTAAATGAATCGTGAATTCTTCTTACCTCATACTTCTATGTTTTTTTTAAACACAGCACTGCAGTATCAGCGACCATTGTCACCATCCTCAACTGTTTTTTGAAGAAGTAATTCTTTTCCCAAGTTGTGGCGATGTTTTTGAAGCAGCTAACTCTCTTCATGCCCGATGTTGTAGTAACATTTTGAAGGATTGGTGTCCCAAAAAGAATTACTGGTTCAGGCTGGGTTTAATTTTCGATAGAGCTGGATTCTGTTCTCAGGGTCGGAAGTTCGTAGACTGGATAGGAAAACACTTCACGATCATAAAAATGTTTCTTGTAGAAATAAATTCACATTTATTCACTTTGTAAAGTTCCCAGCAGATTACACATTCAGTACCAGGCACTGAACAGGACATTTAAACCCACAGGCCAGCCATTTAAAATACCCCACTACCCTTTTCGTGGCACTTCAGAAAATGGACCATTATTCACAAACTATTAGTCCTGGAAAATTCAAATTTTTTACATACCTGAAGGAGATATCCTAATAGGATTTGATGGTGAAATAACTTGGGTGATTGACATCACATGGTATCGGCGTATCAATTTCAGGAAGTGGAAGTTCATCTTCACTTTCACTTTGTGAATCTTCTAATTCAGGAATCAGTTCATCATCTGAATCATCATTATACAAAATATTCACTAATTCTTCGTCAGTGAGATATTTTTCTTTTGCCGTGGTTTCACTCACGCACAAACAACAGCGTGATAACGAGAAAGATGTACGACTGCATTGGAGCCTTGAGTCAAGTTTGGGTGAACGAATTTCATGTGTTTTTTTTTAATAAAAGGGGATTCACCAAGGTTAAACGTGTCAAACGAGAATAGAAAATATACATTTACATGCCATCTATGATCTCCAAGACATACTAAGCCAACACAATATTTAGGCGCCGAGTTTTTTTTGCGCCTGCTCTAAAACGAGTTAACTGACCGAAGGCCGCATACACGATAGTCTCCTTAAACGCCTTAACTGGTTTACGGTACTGAATGTGTAAGTAATTTAAGTGGTATTATTCTTCACTGTCAATTAAAATAAAATTATTTTCCTTTCCTTGAATCAATTGTTTTTATATTAAATATTACATTTTATCAGGAGAACTCTTCTCGCTTCTATCCTTGTTGAAAGTTATATGCAGAATGACTAGGTAATTCTTTTATAATTTTAAAGAACATTATTGCATCACATGATTTTATATTTAAATTCTATTGGTTAATGGTCCATTAAATACCAGGTTTAAATTTGATTTGTTAAATCAAAAAGTTAATTGTTTCAACTTCCAATCAGAGTTTAGTATACTTTTATTTAAAAATATTAAGTTAAGCAGATGTTCTTATTACAGTTATAACAGAAAGCTTTATAATTTTGACAACAATGACTTAAAACAATTTTAAAAGCATTCTTTAGAAAGACTGTTATGTAATACAATTTCTTTACTTGTACTGAGACATTTTTATTCAACAATGAACAACAATGAATTATTTAGATGTTTTTGTTTATTTAAGTTATATTTAATTATTAAAAGAATTTTAAAATATAAAATTATTAACTTTACCTTCCATACTTATTATGATATTAAAATCCTGCTTTATTTTACAACTGTCAATTTTTTCTTTTGCCGGTAACTATCCAAACTGCCATTAGAAAATAATTCCTTCAAAAGAACACCAGATGGCAGTTTAGACAGTTACCGCCAAAAGAAAAAATTGACAGTTGTGAAACAGTTGAGATGGTGACAATGGTCGCTGATATTGCAGTGCTGCGTTTAAAAAACATAGAAGTATGAGGTAAGAAGAATTCACGATTCATTTAATTCTTATGTACAAACATATATATATATATATATATATTGTAATTTTGAATTCTTTCTTCACAATGTTACATTTAATTAAAAATGTTAATAATTGTTTTTAAACAGGTCCACGACCAGGTCTGTGCCCGCACATCCGTCTGCTGCCAGCTCATATGACAGAAGAGGTGGATAGACCTATAGATCCTCCATCGCTCTGCGGTAATCTGTGTACGCACGACTACGCATGTCCCAATCGGCAAGAAGTGCTGCCCCACCACATGCGGATATTCTTGCTACGACGCTGTCTACATTTCTGATGATAATTGATAACTTATTAAACACAAGTTCTAAAATATTTCCAGCATTTTCAATATCACATATACAAAGGATAAACAGTAATACAAAACATCAGTATAAAATAAGACAAACTCTGCTAATTTAGTGACACGGATAATTTTATTAATTTTTTTTCTTTCGCTGTTATTAAAATTATGTTGTGAAAAGAAACATTAATGTCTGAACCAGGAATCGAACCATGGACCTCTAGTCTCCAGACTAGTGTGCAGCCCACTACACCATTCTAGACTTGGCACAAACATTAACAATTCTTTCCACATATACAAATCTATAATTCTCGTTTCGTCCGCTGCCAGGTAGGTGTCACTACCATCGCCAACGGCCGGCTTCGTTTAGAAGTATCTATATTTGAGAATTTTACACCACCACTTTTATAAGCAGTAAACATCATTTATAAAAGTGGTGGTGTAAAATTCTCAATATAGATACTTCTAAACGAAGCCGGCCGTTGGCGATGGTAGTGACACCTACCTGGCAGCGGACGAAACCAGAATTATAGATTTGTAAATGTGGAAAGAATTGTTAATGCTTGTGCCAAGTCTAGAATGGTGTAATGGGCTGTACACTAGTACGTAGAACTAGAGGTCTACGGTTCGATTCCTGGTTCAGACATTACTTTTTCTTTTCACAATATCATTATAATATTATAATATGATTCATTGTTGGAACTGTATTAAAATAACATATTGGAAAATGTTAAATGAAGTTGTACTGGCAAGAAAAACAAATTCTTTTCTGCCTCCTAGGTGATAGAAAGTCTATTTTCTTGCTGTGTTTTCATATGTGTGATAACAGCGTTCCTTGTGTGTATTTTATGTTAACTTATAGAGAAAGTGTTTTCAGTTTAACAGTTGTTATATTTATTACTTGTCTGTGTTTGAAAAACATTTTTAGTAGATTTCTTTGACACTAAAGGTAAATGGACACAATGTCGAAAATGTGATCTGTGGTTCCATGAAAAGTGTCAAGGGTTGACTGTTTATAAATGGGATCTCAAATGCATTCGATGTAACATGGAGATGATTAAAAGTTTGTCAGGAATTTGTTCTAATATTATCACGAAATTACCCACAAACCTCCAGTAAAAATAGATATATAATTGAGGCATTGACATGGGAAAGTTAGTAAGTCATAAAAAGCAATTTTATAGGAGAAGCAAAAAAAAAAAACACATTTCTCCTTCATGTATAAATATATTCCCTGACTCCAGGAGGTTTTAGGTTTCTCCTCTGTCTCGTCTTCCTTCAGGTTTCCATTCCAAAATACATTTTGGTAGCCGATCCTCTCCCGTTCACTGGACATGTCCATACCATCTTAATTGCTGAGTTTTAATATAATCTAAAACAGTGTCTTCAATCTTTGTGATTAAAAACTTTGTCAGGAATTTGCTCTAATATTAACACAACATTACCAGATTTCTTCAAACCTCCAGTAAAAATAGATATATAATTGAGGCATTGACATGGAAAAGGTAGAAAGTTATAGAAAGCAAATTTTATAGGAGAAGCAAAAAAACATGTTTCTCCTTCATGTATAAATATATTTCCAGACTCCAGGAGGTTTTAGGTCTTCCTCTGTCTCCACTTCCCTCAGGTTTCCAATCCAAAATACATTTTGGTAGCCGATCCTCTCCCGTTCACTGGACATGTCTGTACCATCTTAATTGCAGTTTTAATATAATCTAAAATAGTGTCTTCAATCTTCATTTTCTCCCTTATAACTGAGTTCCATTTCCGTTGCCAAAAGATACTAATTTGTTTTTGGCCAAAGTTCTGCTCCAGTAGCTAAGTAATGATGCTTTTAACAATTGTATGATATATATTAATTTTATTTTTATTACTTATATTTTAACCTACAACATTCCATTGAGGCAAGAAATTGCAAATTTTCCTTTATTATTTCTATTTCTTATTTCCTCTTCATAAACTTCCATTTTTATTTATTTTAATTCCTAAATATGTGATCTCACTACAAGATTTAATTGCTTCTCCAATCTCCAAATTAAATTTTGTTCTGATTCACCAATTGATATTAACATATTTCATAAAATATGCAAAAAAACACATAAAATGGAACCTGTCAATATTAGTGAATTTCAATGCAACAATTACTATTTTTTATTTAATTAAGGAAGAGAGATAAATCTCAGATCTTTCCAATATAATTAAGACTATATCATCTTTAGAGTGTTAATTTTTTCGAGCTTAAGTTTTTTTTATAATTAGTTAGATGAACATTTCACTAAGACATTCCTGAAAATACTGAAGATAAAAGAAAACTCTAGTTACATAAACTGCCCAGCAGAATGGCTGACATGTGCCCTGGGCAGACCCAGAGACCTCATTCTTTCTGACTCCATCTGCGGTCAGTTTTATATCGTATTCTCCTTAGGTGTGGCATAGCTAAAATTTCCTGATAGCTTCTAAAACATTCTATTAAGTTATTACTTAATTTTTAAAAAAATCCTGTCTCTTGTCGCATGATAAACATATTATTTCTGGGAACCTTGGATATTATTTGTACCAAAATAACATGTTTCTAAATGTGCTTTGTTCATTAGAAGCTACAGGGTGATTCAATATTTAATATGTCAATTATTTAATAAAATATACAAAATTAATCCGGTTAAGCCCATGATTATTCAAGTTAAGCCCGTGTCATAATAATTTCATCCATAAATCCTTAACTTTAATATTCCCTAAGACTCTAACCAGAAATTTTCATAATATTAAGGTATAACAGTATAAAACCTTAGTATCATGAAATAGCCGAGTTTCCTATAATTTATGTAATTTTGATTCCTTCTCCGCCTTCTTCTTGACATCATAGATCACCCAGCAAACTGTTTATCATCATCACAATTTCCTTATTTATTCCTATATGAAATAAGGTACTATATGCTGGGATCTGGTTTTACTTTACCATTTAAGGTCATGAATTGAGAGACTGAGAAAGAGATAATTTTTATAACGATGCCGGCTTTCATTCAACTGTCAAACCAGCTCTGAGCTAATATGACTATTCTAATAACTTGTAGAATGGAATGGGTTTTGCATCGGCAACAGCGATAGGAAGTATGTTGGTGTCAATTGTCATAGAGAACGGCTACTGAAAGAAACAACCCCCTCCAAATAGTCGTGGGGATGAGAAGTACATGACCTTGAGCGGTAGAGTAAGAACAAATACCCTATAACTAACTAATGGCATTATCGAATCCATAAGCTCCTGGCCATCATACATAAGCACTCCATACATCCCAATCCCGAGCTAATGTTTTCCAATCATGCCCTGTATAATATACTTCCCTCAAATTTTAGTTAATGTTATTCTCTCATCTCATCTTGGTCTACTATCTGGGGTGTTTTCCTTCTGGTTTCCTACAAGAAGCTTCCATGTGCTTATTTCATTCCCCATTCGTGCCACATAACCTATCCATCGCACTCTACGAGACTTAACTAACGCACTGGCTCTATTGAACCTGTACGTTCATGGCAGCACGGATATAAGCTCTCCATACATCCCTATCCTGAGCTATTTTTTTCTAATCATCCCTTGTATAATCTACTTCCCTCAAATCATGGATAATGTTATTCTCCCATCTCATTCTTGGTCTACCAACTGGGTGTTTTCCTTCTGGTTTCCTACGAGAAGCTTCCATGCACCTCTTTCATCCCCCATATGTGCCACATGTCCTGCCCACTGCAGTCTACGAGACTTAACTGTTATTATATCTAGCTTCCTATACATATTATGTAGTTCACTATTATGTAGTTTTCTCCATTCACCTGTTTGTTCATTCTTTTTGGCCCAAAAATTTTCTTAAGAACTTTATTCTCAAATACTTGTAATCTTCTTCCCTTCCACAAGACTTAACTAATTTTATTATATTCAAATATAATTTATCCTTTAAATTAATAATAAAATCGTCAATAGAAACCCTACTGACTTTATAAAGTCGTGTTAAATTCCCAATAAATGTCTTCTTAACTAAGAAGCTGCCATTTGCAAAGATAGAAGCAAAGGTTTCAAGCATTTGGCGCGAGGGAATTACAACGTATATAGAAAAAAAATTGTGTCTAGATCGCAAGTCGCCTCAGTAGCTCAGTTGGTAGAGCACTTGGCCTGGAAAGCCAAGGGTCCCGGGTTCGAGTCTCGGTCTAGGCGAAACATTTTCTCTTCAAATATAAACCTCTTAATGTTACTTCCTATTGTATTTTAAAACAGTAATAACTTAACTTAACTCACTGGCACTATCGAACCCGTAGGTTCATGGCCGCGCCGACATAAGCTCTCCATATATCCCTATCCTGAGCCAATGTTTTCCAATCATCCCCTGTATAATCTACTTCCCTCAAATCATAGTTAATGTTATTCTCCCACCTCATTCTTGGTCTACCAACTGGGCGTTTTCCCTCTGGTTTTCCTACAAGAATCTTCCATGCACGTCTTTCATTCCCCATTCGTGCAACATGTCCTGCCCATCACAGTCTACGAGACTTGACTGTTCTCATTATATCTGGCTTCCTATAAAGACCATGTAATTCACTGTTATGCAGTCTTCTCCATTCACCTGTCTGTTCATCTCTCTTTGGTATAAAAATTTTCCTAAGAACTTTATTCTCAAATACTTGTAATCTCCTTTCCTGCCTTAAAGTAAGAGTCCATGTTTCGCACCCATATAATATAACTGGTAGAATAACAGTTTTTATATATTTTTAGTTTAACATTTTTTGAAAGGAGTTGGGACATCAAGAGTCTCTGCAATGCATAATAGCACGCATTTCCAGAATTGAGCCTATGTTTAATTTCTTTGCGCATCTCATTCCTATTTGTGATTATTGTTCCTAGGTATTTCAATCTTTTAAAACAGTAATATGTATTTTTATTTATTTTTTTTCTATTTCAAGTGTTAGAGAGGGAACTACATTTTCTTACACACTTAAAGGTAAAATCGTTATTCGACCAATGAAAATGCAATCATACATCTGCTTTATTTACATTACAACTGGAACTTAGCTTGGAAGAAGATAGCCTACGACAACAATAATTTTATTTAGCTTTAGTTCTTTGGCACTGTTAAGCAACAAATTTATAATTCAATAAAAAAAAAACAATACTGATGTTTTGTCCACCATTTTTCCCACATATTATATCATTTACTTACCTCTTCATCAATCTTTAGTTCAAATTTTATCTTGAACTAGTTCTTGAACCCCATCTTCATTCCTGTATCTACAATTCTTCATGTAACACACGTTAAAGGATTGTAGGCTACCACGAGGGATTTCATAAATAAAAACACAAATAAATGCAGGACATCTCAAAAGAAGAGAACAGAATATAAAAGATCTTCAAAATAAGAAATATGAAGACATAGCAAAATATGCTGAAACAATAAAACACCTCCCTAGACGAACAGCAGTAGCTCTCTTCAGATTGGAAACGGGCCATGACTGTCTGGATGACCACCTTCATAGAATGTGGATTGTCCCTAGAACTATGGGATGCTCCTTGTGTGGAGAAAATGTTCTCCTAAGCAAGGAACATTTGCTAAATTGCAGGCGACTTGACCCCGAGAAAAAGGACGGGAAAGACATTACAGGACTTTATTGGGAAGCAAGAGGACTAATGGTGTAAACCAAGCTCCAGCCATTTAAAAACAACAACAACATAAATGCAGGGCAGTCTTATGGGGTGCTGCAGGTTTGCTCAATTATCAGTTTTAAAATAACTTGTTCCTTCCTTATTAAGATTTACAAAAATGTTGTTTTTAATCTAAATAAGCTCTTAATATGTTAATTCAAACATAAAACGTGAAATAGACTTGCAATCATAGATCATCAAAGTTGCAAATTTCCGGCAACTTGGACAAAACAAGTCTCTGCTGGTTTTTCATATGTGTGTGTGTATCTCCTCATTTTCTTCACTTCTACAAAATATAATTTTTCATTTATGTAATTTTTTTCACCACGAGGAAGACGAAGTTTGGGAAGACCAAGGAAGATGGAAAGAGCAGCAATTTGGAGCCAGAACAGGCTAGTAGATAAGCCTAAACCGTGAAGAAGAAGATTTATATAATTTTACCTAACTAACTCACTGGCACTATCGAACCCGTAGGTTCATGACCGCGTGGACATAAGCTCTCCATACATCCCTATCCTGAGCTAATGTTTTCCAATCATTCCCTGTAGAATCTACTTCCCTCAAATCATAGTTAATGCTATTCTCCCACCTCATTCTTGGTCTACCAACTGGGCATTTTCCCTCTGGTTTTCCTACAAAAAAGCATCTATGCACGTCTTTCATTCCCCATTCGTGCCACATGTCCTGCCCATCGCAGTCTACGAGACTTAACTGTCATTATATCTGGCTTCCTATAAAGACCATGTAGTTCACTGTTTGTATAAAGTCCTAACATTCTGCGTTCCTAGGAACATGTCCTTGTGTTGTGCCTTTGGCATGGGTTCCCTGAAGTAGTCCCCACCCAGAGAACCAAATGGGGGACTATTGACCTCCGGAAAATTTTACCCCAGTGGAAAACATGTCACATTTCTTGACAGTGTAATTTTACCTAAATTAATATAAATTAAATGAGAGAGGAAATTTGCCAAAATAATGCTGAAACTAATGTTGAAAGGAAAGCAATTATGAAATAGATAGATAATATAGATTCAGAAAAATGTTTAGGAATGTAGTATGACTGGAAATACATAAAAACACATATAATATGGCATGACTGAGATTTGAAGCTGTCCAGTTTTTGAGTCCTGATGTTTGTTACAACGCAGCTATTGAATGAAACATCTTAAATTCTTCACATTTACATTTATAAACACTAAAAATCAATTGGAAATATACACATAATTATTTTAATAAATTCTTGTTACTTGGACATATTTTAAAGAGAACTAAAGAGAGAATTTTCTACCTGAGCCATGATTTGAACCCAAGACCTCCAAGTTTTATGCACTGGCACTGTTCCACTGAGCTACTTAGTTAAAATCAAATGTTTCTTACCTCTCCTCATATAAATCTTCTAAGTAGATCGCGATTTCGAGACCATAACGGTCTCATCATCTGATGTTATGTCGATCAGAAGAAATTCTTGTTCTTCCCTCTATTGGTGGACCTGATCTAGAGGTTCATCGGTCCACCAATAGAGGAAAGAAGAAGAGTTTCTTCCGATCGACATAACATCAGTCACCAATATAGTATTGAAGATGAGACCGTTATGGTCTCGAAATTGCGATCTACTTAGAAGATTTATATGAGGAGAGGTAGGAAACATTTGATTTTACCATAAATTAAACCTCATAATGATTAATTTCTGTAAAAGTTAAATACTTAGTTAACACCAGGAACAAGTACAAATTTCTCTATCTTTAATCCCCACATCCACATAACATTAGCTATTGAACTTTTATAGCAACAAATCACTATGAGGATTAATTTAAGATAAAATCAAATGTTTCATACCTCTCCTCATATTAATCTTCTAAGTAGATCGCAATTTCGGGTTCATGGCAAACCCATTGTCATTACCATTTTGCCGATTGATGCTATGTCGATTGGAAAAACCACTTCTTTTTCCCTCTGTTGGTGGACCGATAAACCTCTGGATCAGGCCAAAATTCGGAGGAATTTCTAAGTTCATAAGTTTTTCTGAATGTGGATATTTTCCCAAACCGTGGGTTCCTTTTGTTTATCTATTTGTTTAATTAAACTAGCTTTTGATTCAATTAGACATTTTTCGGACCAAGTCATGAGCAGCTACTGCTGACTTTTCCACTTCTCCATTTTTGACGTTTCTAAGATGTTCTTTCACCCTTGTTTTCAAATTTCTTTCTGTTTTTCCAATATACATTGGGGCATGAGTTTAAAAATTAAAATATAAAATTATGGAATATTCACCTGAAAGGTCCGTCTCCTCAACTTAATTAGTTATTTAAACTGTAGCGCTTTCGGGACTTGTCCATCATCAGCAGGATTCAAAACTGGTGTTTCACTTAATTTTATATTTTACTTTTGAATAATACCTCAACGGAAAACATCATGAATCTTATAAAAGTTGGCATGAGTTAAGTAGTCCTAATAACTTTATTCTCTAAAACTCATTATCTTTCTCCTCCCCTAAAGTAAGTGCTGTTTTGTATCCATGTAATATAACTGGAAGAATAGTTTTATATTTATTTTATTACTTTTGTGTCATTTACGAGATATTAGAACATAAACGGCTCTATATTATTAATTAAATCATAAAAACCCACCCTGTAGTTATAGATGAGTTCCCAGACGTTCCAATTCATCCAGAAAATAATCCATATCTTGGTGAGTTGCTCCGGAGTTTTGAAGAACGAAGCGGAAGAAGTTGGGTTGATTTCTTAACGGCTGATAAGTGATCATCATGCTTCCTTTACGTATCATCAGTTCTTTCAGTTGTGGAGCCACCTGTTTGTTACAAATACACAAAACTAATTCATCTACATAAACTGTAAGTCTCATTTGGCTTTTCAGGAATCAACACTGTGAGGTAATAATGAATAAGGTGAGACCCTGGACAAGCTGATGATGAAACACAATTGTTTTGAAACATGTCCTAGAAGATTATTATGAGTTAGTTATTTTGATTATATCAAATCTTCTAAGTACCAATAAATAAAGATTGTGAAAAGATATACATAGGAAAAACAAAAAGGAATCTAAATACAAGATTAAAAGAACACCTCAGAAATGTTAAAAATGGAGAAACTGAAAAATCTGCAATAGCTGCACATGCCTGGTCAGAAAAACATAGAATAGAAACCAAAACAAAATTACTTAAACAATTGGAAAAACCGAAGGAACTCACATTTGGAAAAAATTTACATATGCAAGAATGAAAATACAACTATGAATTTTGAAATAACCGGTTATAAGGAGAGAGGACTGATTTGGAAATTCTTTGGTCAGCCACCAGATGGCGCAGAGGTCAGTCTGCAGGATAGAAAGCCGTTGGACTTCAGTTGTGAACGTGACACAGCAGTGAGAATGTCACAAAAGATGTGAAGAAACCCAGGGTCTGCTATGAATTATGAAGTATGAGGTGAGTGAAATAATAAAAAATAAACAAAATAAATAATAATATTTGAAGAGAAAAATTTTCGCCTAGACCGGGACTCGAACCCGGGACCCTTGGCTTTCCGGGCCAAGTGCTCTACCAACTGAGCTACCGAGGCAAGTTACGATCTAGACGCAAATTTTTCTCTTATGTACGTTGTAATTCCCTCGTGCCAAATGCTTGAAACCATAGCTTCTATCTTTACAAATGGCGGCTTCTTAGTTAAGAAGACATTTATTGGGAATTTAACACTACTTATAGCCAGTAGGGCTTCTATTGACGATTTTATTATTGATTTAACACTTCTCATTGAAGGATAAATTATATTTGAAGAGAAAAATTTTCGCCTAGACCGGGACTCGAACCCGGGACCCTTGGCTTTCCGGGCCAAGTGCTCTACTACTGAGCTACCGAGGCGAGTTACGATCTAGACGCAAATTTTTCTCTTATGTACGTTTATCCTTCAATGAGAAGTGTTAAATCAATAATAAAATCGTCAAAATAAATAATAGTTTTAAAAAACTAAAAAAACACACTTTATTAGAAAACCGAACTAAAAATTGAAAAATAATTTTAATTTCCACACGCTTGGGATAAATAATTTTACCATCAAAAACGTGGGGTGCTTTTTATGATTTTTACATTTTCTTCTTAGAGACTTTACTTTTACCAATATCTGTTTATTATCAAATATATTAATTGGTAAACAGCACCCCACGTGGGGTGCTTTTTATGATTTTTACATTTTCTTCTTAGAGACTTTACTTTTACCAATATCTGTTTATTATCAAATATATTAATTGGTAAACAGCACCCCACGCTTTTGATGGTAAAATTATTTATCCCAAGCATGTTGGAAATTAAAATAATTTTTCAATTTTTTAGTTCGGTTTTCTAATAAAGCGTGTCTTTTTAGTTTTTTAAAACTATTATTTCTTTTTATTTTTTAGTTTTAATATTTTACAGAATAAGATAAAAATGTAAATATCTTTAAATTCGATAGGCTACTATTGTAGTATGAGCTAAAAGTAATACTCTTCTAAAAAAAACCTCCCAGCCAGATTTGAACCAGTGACCTATAGATTACTGAAATTATATACCATTAGAGTTCACCGGTCTACCATCTGAGCTGTTACAACGATTGACTAAAAAGTCGACAAGTCCGCAAAATTTATTATACCAGTTTTAATTTTTTTGATTTTCTGATGATTCTGGCCAGGATTTTAGAAACAAAATATGAAATTATTGTATTGTCACGGGTCCTCTACAAGTACACAAAGTTTCAAGTCCATCCAATGTTTCTAAGTGGGTGAAAATCGTGTTCAAAAATTCTGTTACATAGCTACAAAGACACTTTTTTTGATTTTCTGATGATTCTGGCCATGATTTTAGAAACAAAATATGAAATTATTGTATTGTCATAGGTCTTTTACAAGTATACAAAGTTTCAAGTCGATCCAATGATTTTAAGTGGGTGAAAATTGCGTTAAAAGATTCAGTTACATAGATAGATACAGGTCAAGTTAATATAAAGCGTATAAAAAGTCAATGTCCCAGACAGTAAGAAATCTGGAATTTATCAAATAAGTTGTGAAGATTGCAATAAAGTTTATATAGAAAAAACAAAAAGGAATTTAGAAATTCGGACAAAAGAACACTTCAGAAATATTAAAAATTGTGAAATTGAAAAACCTGCAATTGCTGCACATAGTTTATTAGAACATCATAAAATTGGAAGAGAAGCTAAACTTTTAAAACAAGTAGAGAAACCTTTGGAAAAAGTTTTTTGGATTTGAGGGAATTAGATTATAGAGGGGATGATTGGAAAACATTGGATCAGGATATGGGATGTATGGAGAGCTTATGCCCGTGTGCAGCCATGAACCTGCGGGTTTGATCGTGCCAGTGAGTTAGTTAGGACTTGGTCTGCGTGTGTTCTGATTCATCCAATTTAATGTTAATGTGACATTTATATATACTGGAATTCATTATCTTTATGCAAGGTAAATAGAAGTCATCCAAACTGTACCTACTCCAAATTTTGTCAGTGGTATATTCGATGGAACCAAGTTACAACGGTTACTATGTTTTGTTTTTTTATTTATGTTTGGATTTTGTAATTAAATATCATTATATAAATTAATTGATCGCGTTTTATATAAACCCAGTATTAATTTATTGAAATAAAGCGTCAAACTACAAGCTTGGGAGGCCCTTGGGGTAGATGGATGTTGAGACTTCCACATTTCTAGACAATCGCCAAGGGACGTCCACTGGGTTCACAGTCCTGTGTGACGGCCCCTTTGCCCCAGAACATGCGTCTGGTGCTCATTTAAATTAAGAGCTGAGTAGACTCTAGGGCTATGATGTCACCAGAAGGTTGGTCCAGCTAAAAACCTGACCCAATTGAGACTCAAACCCATGACCTCCTGGCTTGTTAGCGTGATTCCTCACACAATATACTTCAATGTGAGCCATTAAAATTGCTTCAAATCACGAACATTATATTTTATTGATAAGAATCAATAAAACCTCATAATGTTAAAAACTCCCAAATTTATTATATTAAATGATATTTTATATTAAGTCAGAAGTAATGAAAAATTAATTAAAATGGAAATACAGTGAAACTCTTGATTTCTTGAGCTACAAAAAAGTCTTCTTGTCCCATTTGTGTGCTGGTATGTACACCCATAAATTATACAGGGCTTGTGTATATAAATATACGTAAAAAGTTAAAAAAATAGTACCTTCATAATATTTTTGTGTCCTATTTTCCATATTTTGTTATTATGATTTCATATTTTAGTATAATTTTTTTCATATAATTCCTCGCTTTAATTATGACTAATATTTAATTTTAGGAAGTGATATTTTGAGGTTATTTTAATTATATTAATTTTAGTCTGTTCATCTTACCTCAATATTAATGTTGATTTGTTCTTGGACATGTTTCAAAATAATTCTGTTTTATCGTCAGCTTATCCAGACTGGTTTGATTTATGTTGCATTATGTTGCACAACCTGGATGTCGATGTCAGCTCCATCCTGTGGTTGGCCAAAGAACCTCCAAACAAGGTCACGCTCCATCGGTATTTCAAAATTCATAACTCTGTTTTTGTTCTTCTGAATATAGATTTTTTCCCAAATAGCTCTTTTGTATTTTCTAACTGTTTTAATAATTTAGTGTCTGAATTTATATTATGTTTTTCAGACCAAACATGAGCAGCAACTGCAGATTTTTCTATTTCCCCATTTTTAATATTTCTTTTGTGTTCTTTGGTTCTAATTTTTAGGTTTCTTTTTGTTTTTCGTATATATATCTTTTCACAACCCATGCATTCAATTTGATATATTCCTGACTTTGTATTTTTATCAGTTTTTTTTTTCATTTTTGTTCGTTTTTATTAGTTTATATAAACTGTAGTTATTTTTCGGTGCTAATTTAATATTAAACTTCTCAAATATCTTTTGGAATTTATTGTGTACCCAAGGGTGATATGTGAATTTCCTATATTTTTTCATAGGTACACAATAAATTCCAAAAGATATTTGAGAATTTTAATATTAAATTAGCACCGAAAAATAACTACAGTTTAAATAAACTAATAAAAACCAACAAAAATGAAAAAACTGGTAAAAATAAAAAAATCAGGAATATATCAAATTGAATGCATGGGTTGTGAAAAGATATATATAGGAAAAACAAAAAGAAACCTAAAAATTAGAACCAAAGAACACATAAGAAATATTAAAAATGGGGAAATAGAAACATCTGCAGTTGTTGGTCATGTTTGGCCTGAAAATTCGGACACTAAATAATTAAAACAGTTAGAAAATGCAAAAGAGCTGACTATTTGGGAAAAAATCTATATTCAGAAGAACAAAAACAGAGTTATGAATTTTGAAATATCGATGGAGTGTGACCTTGTTTGGAGGTTCTTTGGCCAACCATAGGATGGAGCTGACATCGACATCCAGGTTGTGCAACATAATGCAACATAAATCAAACCAGTCTGGACAAGCTGACGATAAAACAGAATTGTTTCGAAACATGTCCAAGAACAAATCAACATTAATATTGAGGTAAGATAATCAGACTAAAAATAATATAATCATTATGACTGTTGAGTTTTGGTCATCTTCAAAGTTGCTATATCTGGTGTTCATTAGATGAACTTTGAGACTGAATCTCACTCGCTGTGAATTAAAAAATTCATGAAACTAAATTTATTCTTTTGAATATATATATTTTCCCAAACTGTCAATTACAAAGGTTTTGCCAAATGTTTTGAAAGTTTAGCTTCTTTTTTCAATGTTATTACTCATTTTATCAACATCATCATCATAGTACATTCACGAATTTAGGCCTTTTGTTGACCTGTTTCGGTCTCAAGAGAAACACCATCCAAAAGTCTTTTGAGTGGACGTCCTGGTCTTCTTCTTCCTGCAGGTTGATATCTTAACATTAGTTTGGGTATCCTGTGATCTTCCATTCGATGAACATGTTGCATCCATCTTGACTTATAATCAGAAATTTTGTTTTCTAAAGGTTCCATGTGTAATTCTTCTAAGATGATTTCATTTTTTTTGTGATCTAGTTGTGTGTATCCTGCAGTCCTCCGAAGGTATCTCATTTCAGCAGATCTAAGTCTCTATATATCCTTCTGTTTCAAACGTCCATACTTCGCTACCAACAAAAAGAGTTGGAAGAGCCAGTGACTCATTTTATTAATTCTTAATTGAAAACCTCATAATGTTATTTGCCATAATTAATGTATGAATTATAAATACCTTGTGTAATCTCTGATTGAAGTCTGGTTCTTTCTGCAGCCCTTGTAAGCTCGGTGGGATGTACCAGAAACAAACATTAACAAATTCTGGTTCAAGAACAAGTCTGAAGGCTGGTCTTAGTTTCAGCGCTGTGGTGATGTAGCTGGCACAGTCCATTATGGCATCCACATGTTTTTCAAACCCAAGTGTTCCCTGCAATACATCACAGAACATTTGTTTTTTATTAATAATTATAATAGTTAATAACTAACTCCTATAGATTCATGGCTGCAGAGACATAAGCTCTCCATACATCCACATCCTAGGTTAATATTTCCCAATAACCCCTTGTATAATCTACTTCCGTCAAATCATGATTAATGTTATTCTCCCACTTCATCAGCTTGCCAGACTGTTGCATTTTAAGTTGTGAACCCTGGATGCTGATATCAGCTCCCTCCTCCAGCTGGCTGAAGAACCTCCAAACTAGGTCACATTCAGCAGGAATTTCAAAATTCATACTCTATGCGGTGGACTACTAAAGTAATGGATGTTCAAAAATATGTTCTACAAGTTATTGAAGAAAGAAGACTGAAATGGTTTGGGCACATAAAGAGGTTGTCAGATGACAGGATATCTAAGATGATATTAAATTTTGAAACAACAGAAGAAATGGAAGACCAAAAGAATTATGGGTTCAAGGAGTGCACACATACGTATGGTGTCGAGAGGATTAACCCATTGGAGACTTTTAACGAGTCTCCCTCGTGAACAGGTAGAAAGTCCAAACGGCTCCACCACGACCTACACTCGTTGTTGTACTGTAAGAAGTTAGGTATTTTTAGTGGTTTAAATTTTCGGTTCACCATCAGTAAAATTTGTTGTTTGTTTATGTGAAGTAAATATGTATAGGCCTAGTGTATTGTATAGTTTATTTTAGTTATTATTTATAGAATAGTAGACTATAGTTGTAGGCATTTATTACGGTAAAATATAAGTGAATATAAATTCAGTGTTTATTTGTTAAACTTCATAGTTGTAAATTTAATTTTTTTTTTGCAATATGTCTGCAAATAGGAGAGATCGTATTGCTATTGAGAAACTAGGTGAAGTAGTGAATGAAATGTTATGTGTCAGTGATTGTAGTGAATTATCTTGGAACGAAGATTCGAATGATGAAATAATATACAGTGACAACGTAGCCGTGCATGCTGCTGATGACAGAAATACTAGGTGAGTTTTGTCCAGTTTTTATCTACAGTATTTTATAATTTACAGGTCAATATATAACTAAGATAATTAGAGAATATACGAAGAACTTTTCCTGATTTTATAATGTATAGGTATATGGTTATTTATATTATATATATTTATTTTTATTTATTTTTATTATGTACAGTATTATATTGCGTTTGTTATTTTTTTCCGGTCTTGTTTGAACATATGATTTATGTATACTTTCAAGGCAATGTCCGAGAACTGTTACAAAAAGATGGTTTTTGAAATGTTTGTCAACTTTCACATCCTTGAAAATAACAAAACATAACGGTTTACAATGCACAAAAGAGGGTAGCAGGCAGGCCACATTCCTTTGCTATTCGTAAAAGTACAAGATACTAAAAGAAATTCAGGGGTAAACAAAATATCTGAAAACATAAATGATAGAACACAGTATCTGTATTTTGTATTCTGATTTAAAGTCCAGCGCAGCCAGAGTAGCGGTGAGGAGATTTAAATGGGTTCCCAGTGAACATGCTAGGCGCTTTAAACGTGTCTCCAATGGGTTAACAGAGAGTGATGAGGAGAAGAGGGATTTATGGAAGAGTAAACTTTAAAACGGGTTGTAGGAAAACTACTGTATTGTAAAGAAATTCCTAATAAAAAACAATAAAATAAAATAATGGAAAAATGAATTGGAAGATATAATTTATTGGTGAGAAATTATACAACAATATGTAATTAACAATGTAGTTAAGTACCTTTGCTTCTCCACATGAGCCAGAACTTAAAGACGTCAGCTCTGCGGCCACATTGCAGGTACTTGTCCCCCGTGTCATATGCAGTGTCATAAAACTTGTCTTTCTGGAAGAGGTAGGCTGCATTGCGAGAGTGACAAGCCTTCAGGATGTCTGCATGACGTACTAGCAACACAGAACATTGTTGTGGTGCAGCCAATAGCTTGTGAGGATTCCACGCTACCGAGTCTGCTCTGGAGAACAAAACCATCTCCATTAACTAACCACAAGTAGCTTCCATGCCCCTCTTTCATTCTCCAATCATGCTTCTTGTCCTCCCCATCAGAGTCTATGAGAATGTTATATCTACAATGATGTAACAGTATTTGGGCCTTAGTCTCTCCTTTGTTAATTTCAAGTTAATTTAGTTATGTTTATTTCCCAAAAATATGTCATGAATGGTATGTGGTCAATATACCTACCCAAAGTGACATCTGGTAGGCAAATGAGATATTACGAGGATGAACGAGGTTGATAAATTTTTGGTGAAATTAAATGTTTCTTAATATTTAATTTTAGGAAGTGATATTTTGAGGTTATTTTAATTATATTATTTTGTCTGATCATCTTACCTCAATATTAATGTTGATTTGTTCTTGAACATGTTTCAAAACAATTCTGTTTTATCGTCAGCTTGTCCAGACTGGTTTTATTTATGTTGCATTATGTTGCACAACCTGGATGTCGATGTCAGCTCCATCCTGTGGTTGGCCAAAGAACCTCCAAACAAGGTCACGCTCCCAAACTGTGAGTTCCTTTTGTTTGCCTATTTGTTTAATTAGACTGGCTTTTGATTCAATTAAATGTTTTAAATAGGCAAACAAAAGGAACTCATGGTTTGGGAAAAGATCCATATTCAAAAAAACAAAGGAAAACTTATGAACTTCGAAATTCCTGCAAATTTTGACCTGATCCAGAGGTTCATCGGTCCACCAACAGAGGGAACAAGAAGAGTTTCTTCCGATTGACATAACATCAGTCGCCAAAAAAGTACTGAAGATGAGACCGTTATGGTCTCAAAATCGCGATCTACTTAGATAGAACATTTATATGAGGAGAGGTAAGAAACATTTAATTTTACCATAAATTATACCTCATAGTGATTAATTCCAATAAAAGTTAAATTGATAAATTTTGCTTAGAAGCCTCTTTATTCAGGCTTAAGAAACTTTTACAAGCCTAAAAATCTTTAGACTCAGAATCCACAGCTTAAAGTCCCTCCCAGAGGACTTGCTCCATGGATTTTTCCATCCTAAAAAAATTAATTGACTCCAGTTGGGTTTGAACCGGCGACCTTCGGGACCAGAGGCAACGAACATAACCACTAGTCCACCGCAGCCAACCTTTGAGAATTAACTGTCCTTATTACATCTGGTTTCCCACAAAGAACATTGTTATGTCTTGTTTTTGTTTAGCCATTTATCTAAAATTTCTAAAAGGTAAAAGGTAAAGTGATCCCACAACAGGCCTCAGGAGGCCCTTGGGGTAGTAGGAGGTTAAGGCCTGAGATAAAAAAACAAGATAAGTACAGGATAAAACTAAAAAAAGCTTAAAAAAAACAAGATAGACAAATAAAGTATACAAGAATATAAAATCTTAACCAGATTACATTAAATTGCACCGCACGATCTTACCAATCCTTTATAATTACATTGAGTTTGAAAGTTTTGAGAAACTGTATCGACATTCCTTTGCCTGGGCCCATAGAAGGCAAAGATTAATCCATCTTTCCTTTGTAAATTATTTAACATATAATACTGAACGCTAAACAGTATTATAATCGTGGAAGCTAGAAGGAAAAAGGGGATTAAATTGGCTTGAGAAGCTTTAGAATATAAATCAATACCAAACATGACTAGCTACACAATTAGTAAACGTAATTATATTTGAAGAAAAAAATGTTCGCCTAGACCGAGACTCGAACCCGGGACCCTTGGCTTTCCGGGCCAAGTGCTCTACCAACTGAGCTACCGAGGCGAGTTACGATCTAGATGCAAATTTTTCTCTTATATACATTGTAATTCTCTCGTGCCAAATGCTTCATATATAATTTATCCTTCAATGAGAAGTGTTAAATCAATAATAAAATCGTCAATAGAAGCCCTACTGGCTTTATAAAGTAGTGTTAAATTCCCAATAAATGTCTTCTTAACTAAGAAGCCACCATTTGCAAAGGTAGAAGCTACGGTTTCAAGCATTTGGCGCGAGAGAATTACAACGTATATAAGAGAAAAATTTGCGTCTAGATAATAACTCGCCTCGGTAGCTCAGTTGGTAGAGCACTTGGCCCGGTAAGCCAAGGGTCCCGGGTTCGAGTCTCGGTCTAGGCGAAAATTTTTCTCTTCAAATATAATTTATCCTTCAGTGAGAAGTGTTAAATCAATAATAAAATCGTTAGTAAACATAAGTTAACTAAAAAAAATGTAACTTTTAATTAGAGTCATAAGTCAGATGATTGAAATACAAATAATATAACAAAAGTTTATCTTCTTGACCAAAGAAAAGACATGAATGAAATAATATAAATCGGTCATCAAAAGAAAAAAAAAGTCAATAACAATAATAATAAATACACATACATGCACACACACAATCCAGTCCAGCCAAGGGCTAGGGTTCGCAGTCCTAGTTGCCCTACCCTGGCTTTGGGACTGATTAAACCAAACAGCTCCTTCGAGCTACCCTCGATCTGACCACGACGATTCCAAAGTACATGATGACGCTGATACTATCTTGAACAGCTTATTTGAGACCTTCGATAACAAGGGGAAGATGCGCAGTCACACGCAGCGCATAAAGAAGGAAGGGGGCAACAAAGACAGGAACTTGGCACTGTTCTATAAGATCACTGTAGAGGGAAGACACGATGATGTAGTTGTTACGTAGTTTTACGTACCGAAAAGGTGATTTTGGTACAAAAGAATTGTTTTTCACATATAATGGAAAATTGTACAAACAAAACTCAGATCTTTCAATGGAAAACTCATTTTTAGCTAATCTATCAATGGGGAAATTATGAATACAAGATAATTAGTTGACACTTTTTAGTTTTCAAATTTTCGTGCAGATATGCTGATGATATAGCTGTTAAAGATAATCATAAATATGTAGAGGAGGTTTCAAAACTGGAATGCCTACATGAAAGCCCAGCATCTATACATATGAGCTATGCCATCACACAGTACAAAGTTCCTCTAATAGGTACCTAAAGGAAATATGTTACAAAGAATTGTTAATGTTTCCAAAGAAGGGTCATTAGTCCCCTAAAGCAGGTCTTGTTCTTAAATCTAACAAAATTTATTTCATTTGGTGATACACAGTCCGAAACGAACAAAACTAAATTAAAAAAAAATAATTTTTAACAAAATTAAGACGTCTTGTTCTTTAATTTCACACAATTTTATTTAATTGATGATATAAAAAAAACATTTTGAACACAAAATTAAGAAACCTATTTATAAACACAATTAAATTATTGTAAATCAATGGTAAAGAGAAAAATTTTTGCCTGAACCGGGAATCGAACCCCGAACCTTTAGCTTTCCGTGCTAATGCTCAGATCACTGAAGCCTGGATTAGCTCAGTGGTCTGAGCATTAGCACGGAAAGCTAAAGGTTCGGGGTTCGATTCCGGGTTCAGGCAAAAATTTTTCTCTTTACCATTGATTTACAATAATTTAATTGTGTTTATTAATTTACTTATTTCTATCATAGTAATAGCTTTAGCTTCTCAATATTAATTTAACCTATTTATAGTTAATTGGTGGAGAGTATACTATTGTATTGTGCGGAAACGTGGACATTAAGCAGAGAGCAAGCACATAAACTACTGGTGACAGAGATGGACTTTTGGAGGAGTGCCTCTAGAAATTCAACAAGAGACAAAATGTTGTTTTCAAATGCTGGGCCTCGGCAACAAAGCCATTAGCATTCTTGTGCTCTCCAATATTTCTCTATGGTGGATCCAACAGGTAATACTTCACAGGTTTGTAGATGTTCTTCGTTCATTTCTTTGTCTTTGTTGCATAGAGGATAATTTGGATTCGTGTAGATTCCTATTTTATATAAATGTTTGGCCAAATAGTCATGTTCTGTAAGCAGTCTAAATGTTGCTACTGTAGTTTTACGTGGAATTTCTGGAATAACATCTGGCTTCTTTACTAAAATATTCCATTTTTTGTCTTTGACTTTATTACATAGGTCTTAGACAAAGAGACAAAATTAGAAGTACTAAAATCAGAGAAATAATTGATGTTCAAAAATAAGTTCTACAAGTTATTGAAGAACGAAGACTGAAATGGTTTGGCCACGTAAACAGGATGTCACATGGCAGGATACCTAAGATGATATTTAATTTTGAAGCAGAGGGCAACAGAAGAAAGGGGAGACCAAAGGAACAGTGGGTTCAAGGAGTACATAGGAGTATGGTGTCGAGAGAATTAACAGTGAGTGATGCTGAGAATAGGGATTTATGGAGGAATAAAATTTATGATAGGTTGTAGGAAAACTACCATATTGAAGACAAATTCCTAATAAAGAAGAAGATGATAAATAGAGTGTGTTTTCTCCTTGTTAGTAGAATAATAAAAAAGAGGACATTACATACAAAATTAAGTAAGTAGACATTCAGAAAAAAGGTAAGGATTGTAACATAGAGTAAAAAGAAGAATTATGGACAGAGACCAGTGGGAAGAGGCTTTTATGTAGTCAACCCACAAGAATGGAAACATATTTTGGTGATGATGTTGGAAAAATAAGTGAAATTACCTGTCAAGTCCGATGAGTTTATGACGATGACTTCTCGACAACAGAAGTCCACCACCCCACGCCGCATCAACGTGAAGCCACAGTTTGTGTTGTTTACATATATCAGCTATAGCAGGCAGTGGATCAAATGCACCTAGAACTGTCGTTCCTAAAAGAGAAAATATACTCGATACCTTTGCTTAATTTATTATCTTTTCTTTAGCATTATAATCATTTCATTATACAGTAAAATTTGTTTAATCCGGAAATCTGTCCAATGTGAACAAATTTATTGGTCCTGGCGAAATAATAGTAACTTTATGTGTCTTTATTTTGTATAAAACGGAATCTGTCCAACACAGAAATGAAAGGGTATTTCTATTATGGTATATCATGTGTAACATCGGAAAAGCTGACGATGCTATACATGATTTATTGAAACATGTTCAAGTAGAACACACCAAGTAATGAGGTAAATGATTCCAGTTTCACCTTATTTATTATCTAAAGTGTCGGCCGCGGTGGACTAGTGGTTATGCTCCTTGCCTCTGATCCCGAGGGTCGCAGGTTCAAACCCGGCCGAGGTCGATGAATTTTAGGACGGAAAAATCCAAGGAGCAAGTCCTCTGGGAGGGTCTTTAAGCCGTGGGTCCCAAGTCTGAAGATTTTCAGGCTCGTAAAAAATCCTTAAGCCTGAATGAAAAGGCCTCTAAGCAAAATTTACCAAATTTTCCCATCCTAGTACTACCTTGGTTTCCTAGATGTCAGTATGAGGTGGAATGCTGACCACGGACCACTCAAACTGACATCTATACGAAAACAAGTGTAACTAAATTAGTATGGTTCAATTTCTTCCCTATAGGGGGAGAGCGCCTAAATCTCTGTAAAGGGAAAACATAGGCTTACAATACAATACAATTATCTAAAGTATTGCTTGCATGGAGGAAAATTGGTTAAATTTTATTCAGTGGTCTCTTTTTTCAGGCTTAAGATTTTTTACAAACCTGAAAATTGGGATTCCTCTTGGGGAACTTGTACCTTGGATTTTTCCATCCTGAAACTCCATTGATCCCAGCCAGGTTTCAACCCTCGGGACTAGAGACAACATTTGGATTATATTATTTAAGTTGGAATTACCTGCAGTAGCTATGACCATGAATGGAATGGCTCCTGAAGATGTCTTCCTCTGTATCTGTGTCTGGAGATGTAATGGATCCATGCGACCAGCTGAGTCAGTATGTACAAGACACACATTGTCCTCACCCAGACCAAGCAGTGCTGCCATCTTGTGAATTGAATAATGTGCATCTTCAGATGAGAACAACACTAATTTACCAGCACATGCCACTCCTTCTCTCTGCCTTCCCAGGAAACACAAATACAAAATAATTATTAATAGGGCAAGGCATTTAATGACCTATAAATTGGTAAAAAATACAAAATAAAAAATGAATTTATGACCTAAAAAATGCAAAAAAAATGACCAATAAAATAAAAGAATGATAAATAAAAAGTTAAGAATTACCAATAAAAATATTATTTATTAGATTAAGTACTATCACTGGGCCGTCCTATGAAACGCTGGAGGGAAAATTTTCTATAGGATCGTAACAGGCCTTGGCCTAATACTTGGAAGGAAGAAGAAGAAGAAGATTAAGTACTCACTTGATTACTGAATTACATAAAATTTAACTTAACATCAAAATATTAAAAGAAAAGTTTTAAAATAATACATATCACAGTACCTTTTATTGCAGAAAATCCATTTCAATTACACAGTGCACTTTACAGCAATTTTGAATTGCAGTTAACAATCAGAATAAGGGTAGAAGCTAGCATAAGCTCTTAAGAAATTGAATAAAATTCCTAGAAGTGGGCAAGTTCATCATGTGCATACCTTGAAAAATAGGGGTAGTAGTTAGCAAAACAACTACTTAATTCCACAAAATTGTACTGATAAGGGAAAACACTGAATTATAATAAAAATCTTAAATCAAATACAAATAATGTCACAGCCTTCCAGAAAAGTGTAAAAAATGCTGAAAATGACCTAAAAATTGCCAAAAAATGACCTATCCCTAAAAAATTTAAGAAAATGCAAAAAAATACCCTAACAAATTCTTTTATTTAATCCGTTTTTTAATGCCATACATTTTCATATATGTAAGCAATGTTTCAACCTTCATAAGAAAAAGATGCAAAATCATTAATTGCCTTGCCCTAATTATTAAATATATGTAGAAATAAAAAAAAAGTAAATTACTAAAACAGAAATCTAAGGAACTCACAATTTTGGAAAAAAATTACATCTGCAAGAATAAAAAGAAAACAAGGAATTTTTTAATTCTTCTTCTTCTTCTTCCTTCCAAGTATTAGGCCAAGGCCTGTTACGATCCTATAGAAAATTTTCCCTCCAGCGTTTCATAGGACGGCCCAGTGATCTTCGTCCTCTTGGTATATAATTATAAACAGCTTTGGGGATCCGATTTGAAGTCATTCTTTCAAGATGGTGTTTCCAATTTAGTTGGTACTGTTTAATATATTCCAAAATTGGTGTAGTCTTCATTTCTTTCCCAGTGAAAAATATAAAAATTTCAATTGGAAGTTCATCTGTCAGCCAAGAGAGGGAGCAGAAATAAACTTTGCAGGAAGGACAACCGCAAGGCAAGTTGTAATGCATCAAGAATGTAGCATAGATGCAACAAAACTAGTCTGCATAAAAATCAAGAGATATGAGGGGAGTCAAAATATAGAACTCATAATAACAAAATAATTAATCGTATTCTAACTAATTAATTCATCTCCTCTACTATTCAATTTTGTACTAGAGCATGACATCGAAATCTTTAGAAAATGAAGAAGGCCTACAACTCAAAAGTATTAATAAGCTATGGTGAAATTAAATGTTTCTTACCTCTCCTCATATAAATTTTCTAAGTACATCGCGATTTCGAGACCACAATCGTCTCATCGTCAGCACTTTCTTGGCGACAGATGTTATGTCAATCAGAAGAAACTTTTCTTTTCCCTCTGTTGGTGGACCAATGAACCTCTGGATCAATTTAAAATTTGCGGGAATTTCGAAGTTCATAAGTTTTCCTATGTTTTTCTGAATGAGGATCTTTTCCCAAACTGTGAATTCTTTTTGTTTGTCTATTTGTTTAATCAGACTGGCTTTTGATTCAATCAAATGTTTTTCAGACCAAGCATGAGCAGCTACTGCTGACTTTTCCACTTCTCCATTTTTTATGTTTCTAAGATGTTCTTTCACCCTTGTTTTCAAATTTCTTTTCGTTTTTCCAATATAAATTTTGTCACAATCCCTGCATTTGATCTGATAAATTCCTGATTTGTTTTCATTTTCAATTCTTTCATTTTTATTTTTATTGAAAATGAAAACAAATCAGGAATTTATCAGATCAAATGCAGGGATTGTGACAAACTTTATATTGGAAAAACGAAAAGAAATTTGAAAACAAGGGTGAAAGAACATCTTAGAAACATCAAAAATGGAGAAGTGGAAAAGTCAGCAGTAGCTGTTCATGCTTGGTCTGAAGAACTTTTAATTGAATCAAAAGCCAGTCTAATTAAACAAATAGACAAACAAAAGGAATTCACGGTTTGGGAAAAGATCCACATTTAGAAAAACAAAGGAAAACTTATGAACTTCGAAATTCCCGCAAATTTTGACCTGATCCAGAGGTTCATCGGTCCACCAACAGAGGGAAGAAGAAGAGTTTCTTCCAATCGACATAACATCAGTCGCCAAGAAAGTGCTGAAGATGAGACCACTGTGGTCTCGAAATCGCGATGTACGTAGAAAATTTACATGAGGAGAGGTAAGAAACATTTAATTTCACCATAAATTAAACCTCATAGTGATTAATACCTATAAAAGTTAAACATAATTTCATATTTGAAGAGAAAAATTATATGCTCAGACTGGGGCTTGAACCCAGGATCTTTGGCTTTCCAGGCCAACGCTCTCCGACTGAGCTACCGGGGCAAGTTACAATCTAAATGCAATTTTTTCTCTTATATATGTTGTAAATTTCCTCGCACCAAATCCTATGAAACCTTTGTTCCTATCTTTGCAAACGGTGGCTCCTTTATTAAGAAGGCATTTATTTGGGAATTTTTATATTACATTATAAGCCAGTACGGGTTCTTTCAATGTTTTTATTATTCATTTCATACATCTCAATGATGGATAAATCATATTTGAAGAGAAAAATTATACGTCCAGACTGAGACTCGAACCCAGGATCTTTGGCTTTTCAGGCCAATGCTTTACCGACTGAGCTACCGGGGCAAATTACAATCTAAACGCAAATTTTTCTCTTATATACATTGTAAATTCCCGTGCACCAAATGCTATGAAACCTTTGCTTCTATCTTGAAAATGGCAGCTTCTTTACTAAGAACACATATTATAATTTTAATATTTAATTCTTAATCAACGGAGTTTTACTAAGAGTTTTATTAATGTTAACACTAAATATGATTTGAGGAAAGTATATTATACAGGTGATTGCTGAAAATCATTAGCTCAGGATAGGATGTATGGAGAGCTTAGGGTCCACGAGGCCATGAATCTATAGGTCCGATGATGCCAGTGAGTTAGTTATAACTAATTATTATTTCACTTTCACTATCTACTAGGAGGTTCATGGCACATACACATAATCTCTCCATACATTCTATTCTCTCTGGCTTTCCAACAAGAAGTTTCCATGCACTTTTTTTCATTAATCATTTGTGTCACATGTCATACCACAGTTTTATACCAATTGTCATAAGTAATGCCACGAGTGATTTCCAATTTATCTAGAGGATTTGGAAATCAAGAGTGGCATTTGTTAGGACTATTTAAGGAATAAAATTAAGCTCTTTACTCAAAAGTCATTATTAAAATGTAGTTATCGGTATTTTAAAATATTTATATATTTAATGTAAATGGCCATGTTTGAAAACAAATCAGAAATGTGAGGTTATGTATATTATTAATTTCATACATCTCAATGATGGATAAATCATATTTGAAGAAAAAAATTATACACTCAGACCGGGACTTGAACCTGGGATCCTTGGTTCTCTAGACCAAGGGTCCCAGGTTCAAGTCCCGGTCTGAGTGTATAATTTTTCTCTTCAAATATGTATATTAACTGCAACTTTATCATATTATTACTTATTGCCAAATAGGATTGCAATATTGTAAGAATACATCCTAGTGGAGAAATAATGAAACACATCAAACTGTATATTATAATCAACATTATAGGTTATTAATTTATATTTTAGTAAAATAAAGGAATCTGTTTATTATTTGCTATATTCAATGTATTTGTTGGAGAAAAATAATGCTCTGTAAAGTAAAGTAATCCCACTACAGGCCTCAGGAGGCCCTTCGGATAGTAGGAGGTTAAGGCTCCCACTTTTTCTGGACAATCGGCACTTGATGTCAGCCCTGCGTGATGGTCACCTTTACCCCAAAACAAGCGTCAGGTACTCATTTCCGTTCGAGGCTGAGTCGACCCCAGGGTCATAGTGCCGCCAAAAGGTTTGGGTCAGTTTAAAAATCCTGACCCACCGGGATCCCTCGACCTTCCGGCTTGTAGCGCAGAATGCTCTGAGCTGTTCAAAATATTAAAAAAGGAGGAGCTTTCTTTATCACAAAGGCAGGAGTTGATAAAGAGCGAGGTGAAACATGACTGTCATTAGTTGTAAAACAAAATTCATTGAAACATGATTTGGGGCATTAGTTAAATAGTCATCGAAAGAGTCTCGACAAATAAATTTATTAACTGAATTTCTAACTTAAGAGAAACATCAGATATTTAAGTTATGTAGGTAGGAAATAACACTATGAGGTTTATTTTAATATTGTTGTTTTAAGTTGTTTTTCTTACTCCCCTCATACGTCTTAACTCCCAAGCAGACTCCTAGGTTTTCCTTCACTAACATTTGTGACATTTCTCTTCTTCTTCTTCTTCTTCCTTCCAAGGTTATTAGGCCAAGGAAGCCCTGTTTTACGATCCTAATAGAAAATTTTCCCCCCTCCAGCATTTGAGGGAAATTCCTCGTATAAGACTTGAAAGCATAATAATAGTCCCTTCAATTGGTTGCTGGCCAAAGGAAGGCAAGACCTGGAATGGGCCTGGCCATCTTATAGCCTCTGGTCAGGCGGTTTCTGGAGAAGAAAAAAAAATAAAGGAAAGAAGAAATGGAAAGAAAGGAAAGACTCCCTATCCCTCGGGATTGCCCTAATAGCGTCGGCCGTCGAAAAAACCAGAAGTTTGTTTAACCAATATAGGTTTATATAGTAAAGTTAAAAGAGTGCAAAACACAAGTAAGTGGAAGAAATGTTTTGCACAGCTTGAGCACCTTGTGGTCGCCATCCACATATCCCCTAGATGAGGACCCCTGAGGGGTGTGACATTCTCAATGCTGTATTACGTTCATAACTGATGTCCAACGGCCTCCTCTCCTGCAGACTGACCTCCGCGCCATCTGATGGCTGACCGACAAACTTCCAAATCAATCCTTATCACCGGGTATTTCACATCTTCACACAGATAAAGGTATTGGTAAAAAATTCAAGAAGTTCACATACCACCCTTTAGTATTTGACAAGTTTCAAAAAATCTTCAACAAATTCAACATTAAATTAGCACTGAAAAATGATTACCGTTTAGGTAATTTAAAAAAAAAAACTAACAAAAATGAAAAGATTGAAGACTGCAAAAAATCGGGAATTTATCAAATTAATTGTAAAGATTGTGAAAGGATATACATAGGAAAAACAAAAAGGAATCTAAATACAAAGATTAAAGGAACACCTCAGAATGTTAAAAATGGAGAAACAGAAAAATCTGCAATAGCTGCACATGGCTGGTCAGAAAAACATAGAATAGAAACCAAAACAAAATTACTTAAACAATTGGAAAAACCGAACGAACTCACAATTTGGGAAAAAATTTACATATACAAGAATAAAAACACAACTATGAATTTTGAAATACCCGGTGATAAGGAGAGGGGATTGATTTTTGGAAGTTCGTCGGTCAGCCATCAGATGGTGCGGCGGTCAGTCTGCAGGAGAGGAGGCCGTTGGACGTCAGTTGTGAACTTGACACAGCATTGAGAATGTCACAAATGTAGTAAAGAAACTCTGCTTGGGAATTAAGAAGTATGAGGTGAGTCAAGAAACAACTAAACAATATCAGATGCTTATTAGGTCCGATTTCCCATAGAGATGATGTAGCTCACATTATTAAGTGTTCTCCTTTCGCTTACCTGTTCACCTCTTGTGGCCTTTCAAGTTAGATTAATGTAATAAAACATGAAGTTAACAATTTTGTATTTTCTTTTTTTTGGACTTAATAGGTTTCAGAATTAATACATTACAATAGGAAGTAACATTATGAGGTTCTTAATAAATAAGATGAATCCGGAATCATCTTACTTCATAACTTTTTGTGGTCAAATAGAACATGTTTCAATAAGCCATGCAAACCATCATCAGCTTTTCCAGAGTAATACGAGGGCAGATCGGAAAGTAACGCACAATAATTTTTTTCTGCCTTGGTATTGCAGCTAGAATGTTGAAATTTCACAGAGATATAGTTTGAAGTTTTCATTACAGATGGTATTTTTTTCTCAGGTGCACCTCTTGCGAGAGAAGCTTGAACTATGCAACAAAGATGGCGCGCATGCTACAGTCGTCCACCTGTGAGGAACAGAGAAGTGTTGTTCGATTTTTGTGGGCCAAAGGGCATAAACCCAGTGAAATTCACAGGGACATGCGTGGCGTGTATGGGGATGATTGTATGGACTGTAGCAATGTCTCCAGGTGGTGCACATTCTTCCAAGAGGGACGCGTGAACCTTAGTGATTCGCCACGCTCCGGCCGGCCAACAACAGCAGCAATCCCGCAGAATGTCAGAGGCATTGAGGCGGCAATTCTGAACGACCGGCGTGTGCAACTGCGAGCCTTATCGCAGAAGTTCAACATTTCCTATGGTGCGGTGTACGATATTGTTCATGAAAATTTGAAATTCCATAAAGTTAGTGCTCGCTGGGTGCCTAAGAACCTGACAGACGACCACAAGGGCCAGCGAATGATGGCAAGCTTGAACCACTTAACCGCGGTTACACCGCACAAGGACATGACTTTCTGGAAGGAATCGTCACAGGTGATGAGTCGTGGGCGTACCACTACACGCCCGAAACAAAGCAGGCATCAATGGAGTGGAAACATGCTGGTTCCCCAGTAAAGAAAAAATTCAAAGTGACTCAATCTGCCAGGAAAGTGCTTGTGACAGTGTTCTGGGATATGCCATGGTGTTTTATTGGTGGACTTTGCTGAACACGGGACCACTGTGAATGCTGCGGCCTACATTAAAACTTTGGTGAAGTTGCGTCGTGCCATTTGTGACAAACGTCACAACATTAACGTTAAACTTCTTCATGACAATGCTCGCCCCCATGTTGCTGCTGTCGTTCGTCAGAAAATCGCCAAATTTGGTTGGGAGGTGCTCCAGCATCCACCATACAGTCCGGATCTTGCACCATCGAACTTTCATCTGTTTGGTTCCATGAAGAAATTCCTGGCCGGCAAACGCTTTGAGACAGATGTGGAAGTGAAATCAGCAGTGCGCAGATGGCTACACTCCAACCAAACAGACTTCTACGAACAGGGCATATTGAAACTGGTAACACGATGGGAAAAATGTGTTGAGAAAGTTGGTGACTATGTCGAAAAGTAGGTAAAAGATGTAAGTTCATTTGTGATTTTTTTCCTTTTTTTTTACTATTAAACTTTTTAAAAAAAATTATTGTGTGTTACTTTCCGATCCGCCCTCGTATAATGTACGGTTAAAAACTATAATATAGTTACCTTGTAGGTCCGTCTCCTCAACTTAAGTTCTTTTAAAACTCTGTAGGCCTTTCGGGACTAGTCCCATCATCAGCAGAATGCATTAGGTCCGTTCTTGTTGACCCTTGTTGAAGCACTGACTTGGTTGTGAGAATTTTGTACAGAGGATTGTGTGGATTAGGTGTGTATTCATTGAGAATCAGGTTGCTGTTGATTTCTCTTAGGACTGCGATTTCCTCCAGTATATTTATTCTCGTTGGAATGTTTTCTCTATGTACTATTTTGGGGGTGTTATCGATGTTATGCATATGGTGTCCAGCTTGAATTACATGTTTTGCGTAACTTGATTTTCCTCCATTGTAAACGAAATCTCTGTAATGTTCCTTGAATCTAATGTTGAAGCTTCTGTTAGTTTTCCCAATGTAGAATTTATTGCAGTCTGTACATGTTAATTTGTAGATGTCCCGAAAGGCCTACAGAGTTTTAAAAGAACTTAAGTTGAGGAGATGGACCTACAAGGTAACTATATTATAGTTTTTAACCGTACATTATATTACTGTGAACTAACACCTCAACGGAAAATCACCATGAATTTTACTAGTATCGATTTTCCAGAGTGTTCAATTTTATGTTGTCAGCCTGGATGTCGACTCCACTCCATCTTTTGACTGACCAAAGAACTTGTAAAGATTTCTTCTTCTTCTTCTTCCTTTCCAGGATTAGGTCACTATGACCTGTTCCGGTCTCAAGTCCATCGTTTCCTTGGCCGTCCCAAAGATCTTTTCCCATGTGGTTTGTAGGTGTTGATCTTATTGGGTAATCTTGTATTGTCCATCCTGTCTAAATGTTCTTTCCATTGGTATTTGTGTTCTTCTAGTTTATCAACTATTGAAAATATCACCAGTTAATTTCTTATTGATTCATTGTGTAATCTATCCACGCGTGTACATCCTTTTACGGATCTTAAAAATTTCATTTCAGTGACTTGAATGTGTGAGATATCTTTTTTCTATTAATTAAATAAAAATAAAATGTAGTTTTATTTTTATTTAATTAATAAATATGGATTTTCATCAAGTAAACACCAACTCAATTGATTATATCTTTTTTTGTAAGTACCCAAGATTCAGAACCATATAAAAGAACAGCAACACCATCATTTTATAAAATCTGAGCTGAGTTTCTCTTCGAGTCTATCGGAGGTTTCTTCTTATGGTGCCACGCATAATTTGACATCGGTTTAATTTATTAGGTATATCCCAATCATAGCTATATGTTATATCTGAACCAAGATAGTTAAAGTGTGCTATCTGTTCTATTATTTCATTATTGATCACTATTTTTGCTCCGATTGGCACTTTGCCCTGAAAAGCCATAATTTTAGTTTTTGAAGTTGAGACTTTGAGATTATAAATAGAGTCCTAATTGATTCAACATGTAAATGGCTCTTTGTAAATCATCCTCTGACTTCTGTATGATTACCAGATCGTCTGCATACATTAAAATATTCATATACATTTTCTTATTAATTTGTATTCGTATTGGACTTGATTTTTTCAATTTTCGTATAACATCGTCAAAATATATATTAAACAATGTAGGTGATAATGTACACCCTTGTCCAACTCCTTGATTTATTAAAATTCTTCTCTGGAATAATTATTTAAATTAAGGATAATTTTCGTGCCATTATAAAGACTTTTTATTCCTTCTATAAGTTGAGCCGGGTAACCTCTTGACTTCATTATTTCCCACAATTTTCTTCTTATCACCTTATCAAAGGCTTTTGTAAAGATTTGATTTAAAATTTCTTTGGTCAGCCAAAAGATGGTATGGGACATCCAGGCCGGAAACATAGAATTCAACAGTCTGGAAAAACTGATGATGGTATGCATGGCTTATCGAAATATATTCAAACAAAACACAATGATTTATGACGTAGGATGACTCCGGATTCACCTTGTTTATTAATGTATCAGGATACTTATGTTTGAGAAAATTGCTTTGGGAATTACAATTTTTGAGGTAAAGAATTTTGAGATGCTGATACGAAAGCATCGATATATATATTTCAAAATTGCACATAACCTCACCTTGACATTAGGGAACATGTTAAATCTAGCGATGTTCATGGCAGTTCCATTAGCAAAGGAGCCTCCTGGACAGAACATGCCATCCCCACACGTAAACCCAACCAGCCGTCGCATTTCCTCCAGCACTGCAGCTTCCATCAGTGTGAACACCGGCGCCACTTCATATGTATAAACACTCGGATTCAAGGCATCTGTTACCCATTGACCAGCAAGCCCATACGGATCCACGCTTTTAAATACAAATAAATATTAATATTTCATTTTAGGAAGTGATATTTTGAGGTTATTTTAATTATATTATTTTTAGTCTGATCATCTTACCTCAATATTAATGTTCATTTGTTCTTGGACATGTTTCAAAAAATTCTGTTTTATCATCAGCTTATCCATACTGGTTTGATTTATGTTGCATTATGTTGCACACCCTCGATGTTGATGTCAGCTCCATCCTATGGTTGGCCAAAGTTCTTGTTCTTTGGCCAACCACAGGATGGAGCTGCATCGACATTCAGGGTGTGCAACATAATGCAACATAAATCGAACCAGTATGGACATTCAGAATGTTAAAAAGGAGGTGCTTTATTTATTATGATAAACTTTAGTTGGTAAATTCTAGGCGAAACACGACTGTGATTGGTTGTAAATCAAACATCGTTGAAACGTGATTGGTCATTGACTCCCATTTGGGGCATGAGTTAAATAGTCATAAGTAATGCCACGAGTGATTTCCAATTAATCTAGAGGATTTGGAAATCAAGACTGGCATTTGTCAGGACTATTTAACAAATAAAATGAAGATGTTTACCAAAAATCATTATTTAAATATAGTTACCGGTATTTTAAAATATTTATATATTTACTGTAAACGGCGATGTTTGAAAACAAAGCTGATGATAAAACAGAATTGTTTTGAAACATGTCCAAGAACAAATTTACATTAATATTGAGGTAAGATGATCAGACTAAAAAATAATATAACAAATAAATATTGTTCAATCTCTCTTTTCAAAAGTACCTCAGTCCAAATATTTTAAAGTTGAAAAAAATACATTGTGAGACTGTAATAAAATGTTTAATATTATTAGAGTCCTGTGACTAATGGTAACCAGTTAATAAATTGAGTTTTAAGAGTTTAACATATAGATTTGAGAACATCCCCATGAGCAGAGAAAAACACATATTAAAGATAGCAAAAGAGAATGATTTTGAAGAAAAGATGACTCATAAGAAAATAAATACATTCAAAAAACAAAACTTGATGAATGAAAGTTTCATCAGTCCGATAAATTAGTAAAGAATTCAGAAAAATTTAGATACCATCATTTGGCATTCAATAAGTTTCAAAAAAATTTCAGCAAATTTAACATTAAATTTACACCAAACATAATTATAGTCTGAATAGATTAATAATAAACTGTTGGATACAATATTATTTGCTGATGATCAAGTCATGATTTCCAGTTCAGAAGATGATCTACAAAGAGCTATTTTTAATTTGGAAAAAATAAGTGCCAATTACAATTTTAAAATTTCAAAGAATAAAACTAAAATTTTAGCATTTAATGGACATGATACCTTAAGAGTAAAAATAGTAATTGATAATACAATTTTAGAGGAGGTCAACAGTTTTAAATATCTAGGTTTCAATTTATCGTATGTTAAAATTGAAGATATTAATGACAAAATAAATTCAATCTAATGTGTGGCACTATTAAAAGAACCCTTAAAAACACAAGAAAAGAAACAAAAATTAAATTTTATAAAGTAATGGCTGTTCCTGTATTGATGTATGGATCAGAATGTTGGACGATCACTAAAAGACAAGAACACAGATTGGAAGCAGCTGAGATGCGATTTTTAAGAAATATAGCAGGATATACTCTGCTGGATAAGAAAAGAACTAAATATTTTCAAACTTACAGACCGAATACTTAAATGTAGAAACGACTGGAAAGAATGCCAGAAGGAAGATTTCCAAAATTATAAACCGCATGAAAGGAGAAATGTTGGTTGCCCACACAGAAGATGGTCTCAACAATTTTAACAATTCTAGCTTTCATGAAACCGGAACGAGCCAACAGGTTTAATCCCTCGATGATGATGATGATGGATTAATTAAAACCAACAAAAATGAAAAGATTAATAAAGACAATAAATCAGCGATTTATCAAACTGATTGCAAAAATTGTGAAAAAATATACATAGGAAAAACAAAAAGGAACTTAAATACAAGATAGAAAGAACACCTTAGAAATGTTAAAAATGTGGAAATAGATACATCTGCAATAGCTGCATATGCATGGTCAGAGAAACACAGAATCGAAACAAAGGCCAAATTATTGAAACAATTAAAAAAATCTAAGGAACTCACAATTTCTCGCACCATGGAGCAGGAGTAGAAACTCTCAACAAAGGAAATGCTATGGCTGGACTCTAAGTAAGGGCCATAAAACCATTAAGTAAGTATATGGAAATATTGTAATGTTCTTAAATTACCTTGAAAACAGCTGGTTGATGAAATAGGGGTGTCCAGTCTTAACACTGAAGACAATAGTGTCACGTATAATCTGAATAAGTTCAGTGTGTGTCACAGGGGTGTCCATCGGTGTAAAGTTGAACAAAGTTTTAAGTTGTGCAGGGTCTCGCCACTCAATAACTAAGTTGTTTCTTTTGTGTACCATCAAAGACAGCTTCCTTCAGTAGCAGGTCTGCCACGTCGTGCAGAAACTGTGAATGCTGTGCTTCAGTGGGCAAGCTACGGAACCAGTTCTCTCCTGTCGACCCCATCGAAACACAAACCAACATCCACGACCTCTGATTTACTTTTATATTCCATTAACGGCCTGACCCTCAGCATGCAAGCACAGATTATCCTTCCCCACCCATTTCCTAATTAATTGTTAATTGATTAACAATAGCAATTAATTAATTTGTTTTCCCTCATGTTTAACAAAGTAAAAAGGTCAGACATATATGAATCTTTTCTGTTACAATCAATTTATACAGAGTGATTCTATAAGAATGCAAAAATATCATAATTTTTAAGGATTTTAGGGTTAATAAATTGTATCTTCAAGCCACCGTCAGTCCAAAAAACATTTAAGAATAAAAGTGTATAAAACACTGGCTCATCCAACTCTTTTGTATGGTAGCGAAGTATAGACATTGAAACAGAAGGATATACAGAGACTTAGATCTGCTGAAATGAGATACCTTTGGAGGACTGCAGGATACACACTACTAGATCACAAAAAAAAGATATCTTAGAAGAATTACACATGGAACCTTTAGAAAACAAAATTTCTGATTATAAGTCAAGATGGATGCAACATGTCTATTGAATGGAAGATCACAGGATACCCAAACAAATGTTAAAGCTATTAACCTGCAGGAAGAAGAAGACCAGGATGTCTGCTCAAAAGATTTTGGATGGTGTTTCTCTTGAGGTCAAAACAGATCAACAAATGGCCTAAATTCATGAATGTACCATGATAATGATTATATAATAGTGTGCAGAAATTAAACATGACATGGGGAATGATCCACTGAACAATTTGAGATAGGGAACCTAGGATCTGAGAAGCCGGGATAAGGGCACCCAGAATTTTTTTGGGTTAAAAAAAATTGACTTTTTTCTTTCTTTTTGCTTAAAAAATCCAGGAAGATATATATTTATCGACATGTAATATTATTTTGTCAATTTTGGACACTTAAATCCATAAAAATTTATTTTTAAAAATGACATCTCTGTGTTCTGGTAATGCACACAATTTTTGTTTTTTGCATTTTCCCTTAACTTTTTTTTTTCATATTTTGGTACACTTTTCTCGGAAACTATAAAAGATAGGAGTATAATTTTTGGCATGGACATGCAGTTTAAAGAGTTCTATAATAATAAGGTAAATTTATCTTTGTGCTATTGATAGTGTTTGAAATTAAAAAAAAAGTATGCAAAATTTTTTAAAAAATAAATCACAATCCATATATGAACACAATCAAACATTATTGTCAAATGAACCATGGACAATGACATACTAAATTTTGTCAATAATTGGATAAGTAGTTATTGAGAAAATTGTACAAAGACAATACTTCAGAATTATATTATTTTTGGTCTGGACATCTTACCTCAATATTAAATGTTGATTTGTTCTTGGACATGTTTCAAAACAATTCTGTTTTATCGTCAGCTTTCCCAGACTGGTTTTATTTATGTTGCACCACCTGGATGTCGATGTCAGCTCCATCCTGTGGTTGGCCAAAGAACCTCCAAACAAGGTCACCCTCCATCGGAATATCAAAATTCATAACTCTGTTTCTGTTCTTCGGAATATAAATTTTTTCCCAAATAGTCAGCTCTTTTGTATTTTCTAACTGTTTTGATAATTTAGTGTCTGAATTTATATTATGTTTTTCAGACCAAACATGAGCAGCAACTGCAGATTTTTCAATTTCTCCATTTTTAATATTTCTTATGTGTTCTTTGGTTCTAATTTTTAGGTTTCTTTTTGTTTTCCCTATATATATCTTTTCACAACCCATGCATTCAATTTGATATATTCCTGACTTATTATTTTTATCAGTTTTTTCATTTTTGTTGGTTTTTATTAGTTTATTTAAACTGTAGTTATTTTTTGGTGCTAATTTAATATTAAACTTCTCAAATATATTTTGAAATTTATTATGTACCCAGGGGTGATATGTGAATTTCTTATATTTTTTCATAGGTGGTTCTTCTTTTTCAAGAAGAGGTTCTTTGGCCAACCACAGGATGGAGCTGACATCGACATCCAGGTGGTGCAACATAATGCAACATAAATAAAACCAGTCTGGGAAAGCTGACGATAAAACAGAATTGTTTTGAAACATGTCCAAGAACAAATCAACATTAATATTGAGGTAAGATGTCCAGACCAAAAATAATATAATTAAAATAACCTCAAAATATAACTTCCTAAAATTAAATATTAATACTTCAGAAGTTGGATTTTTTCTTTTTATATTTTAAATTACTGATGAAGAAATGTGTGTAAAAAGTTAACCAGAGTGTCATTATGTTCAGGAAGACTTGTTTAATTAGTGACATAATTTTCATGCATGTAACTTAAGAATAAGCTGAAAAAAATGATTTTTGTATGTTGCATAGTTTTAAAAAAAACCAAATTGCAAGGAAACTAGTACCGGGTGCAGTTAAGGAGATATCGGAGTAACTTGTATTTCACATTAGAGTACAGTCTTTTTGATTTATGTATGTAAGAAAACAGAAGGTAAGCCAAGAATAAGGTGGGAGAATAACATTAACCATGATTTGAGGGAAGTAGATTATCAGGAAATAATTGGAAAAATTTAATTCAGGATAGAAAAGTATGGAGAATTTATGTCTATATGGCCATGAACCTACAGGTTCGATAATGCCAGTGAGATGATTTCTTAAAACTAAATTGTATAATTTATTAAAAAACAAAACTATAGATAGGCACAATAAAACAATTATTTATCAAGTAATAATAATAATAATAATAATAATAATAATAATAGCTTTATTTTACCTGGCAGAGTTAAGGCCTTAAGGCCTTGTCTACCACTCAACCAAGTAAAGAACTTAAATGGTTTATTTTAGGAAGTAACATTTTGAGGTTATTTTAATCAAGTTTTTTTGAGTCTGAAAAATATCTTATCTCAAATTAATGTCGGTTCAGTTTGAACATGTTTCATAAGTAATGCCACGAGTGATTTCCAATTTATCTACAGGATTTGGAAATCAAGAGTGGCATTTGTTAGGACTATTTAACGAATAAAATTAAACTGTTTACTCAAAAGTCATTATTTAAATATAGTTACTTTTTTTATAATATTTATATATTTAATGTAAACGGCAATGTTTGTAAATAAATGAGAAATGTGAGGTTATGTATATTCACTGCAACTAGATCATATTATTTATTGCTAAATAGGATCGTAATATTGTAAGAATGCACCCTAGCAAAAATAATTAAACACATCAAACTGTATATTATACGTTGATAATTCATATTTTTTAGTAAACAACTCAGTAAAATCAAAGAATTTGTTCATTATTTGCTATATTCAATGTATTTGTTGGAGAAAAATAATGCTTTGACCTGTTTACAATATTAAAAAGGAGGAGCTTTCTTTATCACAAAAGCAGGAACTGATAAAGAGCGAGGTGAAACACGACTGTCATTGGTTGTAAAACAAAATTTATTGAAACGTGATTGGTCATTGACTACCATTTGGGGCACAAGTTAAATAGTCGACATAATCTTCTATATCATGGTCAGCTTGCCCAAACTGTTGAGTTTTATGTTGTGGACCTGGATGTCGATATCACCTCCCTCCTCTGGCTGGCTGAAGAACCTCCAAACTAGGTCATGTTCAGCAGGAATTTCAAAATTTATTACTTTATTTTTGTATTTCTGAATGTAGATTTTTTTCCCAAATGGAGAGTTCTTTTGTATTTTCTAATTGTTTTAATAATTTATTCTGGGCAAGTTGACGATGATATAGAAGATTATATTGAAACATGTTCAAACTGAACCAACATTAATTTGAGGCAAGATGTTTTCAGTCTCAAAAAACTTGATTAAAAGAACTTAAATAATATATTTTGTCCTCCCCTATACTAACAATGGACTAATTATTATTCTGTTTTCAGGAAAGTAAATTGGCCGCAGTGGACTAGTGGTTATGCTCCTTGCCACTGGTGCCAAGGGTCACGGGTTCAAACCCGGCCAGGGTCGATGGAATTTTTAGGATGGAAAAATCCAAGGAACAAATCCTCTGGGAGGGACTTTAAGCCGTATGTCCTGAGTCTGAAGATTTCCAGGCTCGTAAAAGATCCTTAAGCCTGAACGAAAAGGCCTCTAAGCAAAATTTGCCAAATTTTCCCGTCCTAGTACTACCTTGGTTTCCTAGATGTCAGTACGAGGCAGTACGCTGACCACGGACCACTCATGTGACATCTATACAAAAACAAGTGTAAGTAAATTAGTATGGTTCAAATTCTTCCCTGTAAGTGAGAGCGCCTAAATCTCCGTAAAGGGAAACATGGGCTTACAAGAAGAAACTGAATTTACATGAGAGGTCTTGGTATCCATTGACAACGGCATGTAATTGCTCAACTTACTTCCCTAGGGAAGAAAAGTAATTGACTTAATTAATAGTGTAACCATTCAAAGTTAAAATTGGGAAACACATTATGAGGTTCTTAATTAATAAATTAATGAGTCATTTTAACATCTTACCTCATATTTCATGTTTTTCAAACACGGTAACTATAGTTTTCAAATGATCTTGTTGCAACATTATAGAGGGAGATTCCAACGAATATCCAGTAGTCATAATGGTGGTTGAAAATGAATGACAAGATCATTTGAAAACTATAGTTACCGTGTTTGAAAAACATGAAATATGAGGTAAGATGTTAAAATGACTCATTAATTTATTAATAATGTAACCAACTTAAAATTTTATTGAATAATACAATACAATTTTATTGTATCACACTTATTCCTCATTTTGATAATTAAAATTTATAGCGATTGAACAGTTGTTACAATTATTAACATTAGCCACAAAATTTGGTTTGATTTTCATTAGTATTCTTATTTTGAACTTTTATAGGAAAAAATCACAATGAGATGTTTTTATTATTAATTTCATACATCTCAATGATGGATAAATCATATTTAAAGAGAAAAATTATACGCTCAGACCGGGACTTGAACCCGGGACCCTTGGTTTTCTAGTCCAAGTGCTCTACCATTTGAGCTACCTGAGCAAGTACTTGCTACCCGGGACCCTTGGTTTTCTAGTCCAAGTGCTCTACCATTTGAGCTACCTGAGAAAGTACTTGCACAGGTAGCTCAAATGGTAGAGCACTTGGACTAGAAAACCAAGGTAGCTCAAATGGTAGAGCACTTAGACTAGAAAACCAAGGGTCCCGGGTTCAAGTCCTGGTCTGAGCGTATAATTTTTCTCTTTAAATATGATTTATCCATCATTGAGATGTATGAAATTAATAATAAAAACATTGAAAATAGCCGTACTGGCATTTATAATGTAATGTATAATTCCCAAATATGTCTTCTTAATATAGGAGCTGCCATTTGCAAAGATAGAAGCAAAGGCTTCAAAGCATTTGGTGGGCGGGAATTACAACGTATATAGAGAAAGATTTGCGTTTAGATCGGTACTTGCTCAGGTAGCTCAAATGGTAGAGCACTTGGACTAGAAAACCAAGGGTCCCAGGTTCAAGTTCCGGTCTGAGCGTATAATTTTTCTCTTTAAATATGAATCACAATGAGGTTTAATTTAATCTTAGTATTCTCATTATTTATTTCAATATGTTTCTCTACTTCATGTAGTACATTTTTTTTTTAATTTACATCAGTCCTTAAAATTCTGTGTACTTTTTCATATCTATTTTTTGACTTTGCTCGTAATAGAAAATGAACTGCAGCATTCGCCGTTTCCTCTCTACATCACAATTAAACATATCTGTAATTAATATGCAGTCTGGAACTGTTATTTAAAATGTCTGCCACTAATTCAGACAACAATAAACAACTGCAATTGTTTTAACAACATTACCTTGCTATAAAACAACTGAACTTTTCAAACCAAGAAATAAATTCACACAAAATATAAAAATTAAACATAATTATGAGTATAGGAGTGAAGAAACTTATATACGCAATTTGGGAAGTAAGAACATTACTAATTTCGAACTTTTTGCTAGCCACGTTAAAGCTCGGACTCAAATATGTCCTCGACTAGTAATGTACTATTTACTTCACTTGTTGCATAACGGAAAAACAGTACTTTACCTTTCCCAATATATTTTCTAAGTCATACAGATAAACAATGTGCATGAGTTTTATACAGTTGTCTCTAGGTGGAACCACATATCTTTTAAGTCCTACAGAAAGATTATACAGCTGTTGCTAGATGGCAGCGTGTGCAATATGAGCAATCTTCGAAATAAATTCCCAAACATTTATTAGAAATGGATGTCCACTAATTTCTCTCTTCCGAACCTAACAAAATAAATTACATTCATATTATTTACTGAAGTGTACACTAATCTGATGTACACTAACACTAACCTAACAAAAATGGTGTAATTTTGTTGAGTTCTTTTTTTGACTCACTTCATAGTTCTTAATTCCCTCGCAGATCCAGATTTCGTCACTGTATTTGTGACATTCTCAATGCTGTTCATGTTCACAACTGATGTCCAATGGTCTCCTCTCCTGCAAGACGTCAGTTGTGAACGTGAACAGCATTGAGAATGTCACAAATACAGTGACGAAATCTGGATCTGCGAGGGAGTTAAGAAGTATGAGGTGAGTCAAGAAACAACTCAACAAAATTAAAATAAACCTGTGTTATTTCCTACCTACATAACTTAATAAAAATAGTGTAATTGATCTGTTGACGGTGGCAACATTGGAAGAGGAGGGAAAATAGCTAGTGATTATTACAATATTATCTAAAAATGTCATAATGTTACTGTGTTTCTCATATATAAATAAATTTGTACAAATTGTAAAAGAGGCTGAGGTATATAAACTGTCACACACAATTTTCCATCTAATATTCTTATGCCACTGATGCACTAAACATTTTTCAACCATTTATAATAATGTTTGGTACTATTTTAAACATTTTGGAACCATGTTATAAACATTTCTTATGATTTTTAAATATTTCTAAATTATGCAAATATTGTACATCGAGTACTACAGGCGCAGAAATGCTTCATGTAACATCTGCTACGTGACTCTCACATCACAGTTACCAACATTTGAAAATAATTCCAAACCATATTTAGTGTTAGTGTACGTAAAATTAGTTTATAATTTATTAAATGATACTTACTTACTCACTGGCACTATCGAACCCAAAGGTTCATGGCCACGCGGACATAAGCTCTCCATACATCCCTATCCTGAGCTAATGCTTTCCAATCATTCCCTGTATAATCTACTTCCCTCAAATCATAGTTAATGTTGTTCTCCCACCTCATTCTTGGTCTACCAACTGGGCGCTTTACCTCTGGCTTTCCTACAAGAAGCTTCCATGCACGTCTCCCATTCCCCATACGCGCAACATGTCCTGCCCATCGCAGTCTACGAGACTTAACTGTTCTTATTATATCTGGCTTCCTATAAAGACCATGTAGTTCATTGTTATGTAGTCTTCTCCAATTTATTAAATGATATGCATGCAAATTGTTTTGTTAGTTTAGGAAATGGGAAGTTAGTTTACATCCATTTTTTTTTTTTAGCATTTGGGAATTTATTCCCAAAGTTGGTAACGCCAACTTCAGAGCCATCTACCGGAAGCTACATTAACCATTACAGCAAATCCTGCAACTTGCACATGTGCACTGCAATTCTGTAGAACTTATAAGAATTCATGTGTGACGGTTTTTACACCTTATCCGTAAAAGAATGTTATAAGTATAATTGAAAAATGTTAAAAATATTAATAAAGACAGAAGAAGTACCTATGTAGAGTAACAGCATTACAAGAATACACTGGAAAATGAAGGGAAAGGTAATGTACTGTTGAGCCGATGGCTAGATTCATCCTATTTATTAACACATTCAGTACCGTAAACCAGTTAAGGCATTTAAGGAGACTATCGTGTATGCGGCCGTCGGTCAGTTAACTCACTTTAGAGCGGACGCAAACAAACCGCGTTTATATTCGGCACCTAAATATTGTGTTGGCTTAGTATGTCTTGGAGATCATAGATGGCATGTAAATCTACATTTTCTATCCCCATTTGACACGTTTAACCTTGGTGAATCCCCCTTTATTTTTTAAACAAACAACACATGGAATTCGTTCACCCAAACTTGTCTCCAGTCTCCAATGCAGTCGTATTTGTTTCTCATTATCGCGCTGTTCTTTGTGCGCGAGTGAAACCATGGCGAAAGAAAAATATCTCACTGAAGAAGAATTTGTGAATATTTTGTATAATGATGATTCAGGTGATGGATTGATTTCTGAATTAGAAGATTCACAAAGTGAAAGTGAATATGAACTTCCACTTCCTGAAATTGATACGCCGATACCATGTGATGTCAATCACCCAAGTTATCTCACCATCAAATCCTACTAGGATATCTCCTTTAGGTATGTACAAAATTTGAATTTTCTAGGACTAATAGTTTGTGAATAATGGTCCATTTTCTGAAGTGCCACGAAAAGGGTAGCTGGGGTATTTAAATGGCTGGCCTGTGGGTTTAAATGCCCTGCTCAGTGCCTGGTACTGAATGTGTTAAAAAGAACCTCAAATGTTACTTCCTATTGTTATTTATTAATGCTTTACTAATGTACCATTGTGTAATTGAATATCCAATCGGTGGAAGGTAGAAAGAAATACATATTATCCAGCACAGTAACTATTCATGGCACTTTAAAAGTCCTTGCAGAAAATATAAAACACCTCAGAAAACTTTCATGAGAAGACTGATTACATTTTTTCCCTTTATTTGTAATCTGCAATTGTTGGAGACCACCTAAAACCATCTTTATCGTCGCTTTAGTCTTAGCACTGTCATTGTGAAGTTTCTCAACCTGTATGTCAACTGGTTTATCCTCTGCTCAACAAATTTAAGCGCTTCTTTCAATGTTAATTCAATATAATGACCTAATCCAACTGATACTAATATCTTAGAAGTGTCTGTTATATTTGCCTGTACGTAGAAACTACAACCTAAATCCATCTTAGTCTTAAAACCATTTTCAACAAGTTCCATGTCTTCGATACTTTGTATGAAGTTTTTTAACTGAATGTATTCAGCCAATTCGCTGTTCACTGCTTCGATCGTTTGTGAACTTTCTTCAGGTCTTCTCTCAAGACTTCATTCACATATGTTTCGTAACGGATAACTTTTTCTGATACACCTATCTCCATGTTTCAGTCCTGCAAATAAAAACATTTGATAAAAAAAACTCTAGTACTATCAGTGCTATAGCTCATTGGACATGAGAGGAATAAATACCAACTCAAGTGCAAATTTTTCTCTCTAGTTCTGTTAAATGCAATCAATATATATAGAATTGAAGCATTAATTTTCATACCAACAATTAAGATTGTCAATCACTTAGGTTTATCATTGTGTATATTAATACGGAAAATACTCTTACATGGGCTCATATACTAATTTGTATTTTCACTCTCTGGTTAGAGATTTGGGAAGCCTCAATACTTGGTACTATTTTTACAATGATAGCACATAGAAACCCTAAGCAATAGATTCTGTGAAATTGACAATATTAAAATTTATTTCCATATATTGAGCTTCATTTCACTCACTACCCGATATATATATAATTTCATCTTTTGTTCTAATATACGACGAATCAACTAATTTAACTATATTGAATTTAACAGCATTTGTTACGAATGAGGTTAGAACGTACAAAAACAAAATTTACCTAGGTAATAATTACGAATTAACATACACTATAAAACTTATTTCTTATAAACTAGCTGTCACTATTGACTATTTAATAACTGTTCTCTATGCTATTTAAGACCAGCTAGAGACCATGTTCAAGAGCTCTGTATTTAAAACAAAAAGTTATAAAACAATTCCCTCATTTTGTATACGGAAAACACAACTTCCATCTAGTGGGTAATTTCTGAACTTCTGAGAGTCGCGATCGATATTACTACATATTCGATTTATTACTGTTCGATAGAGCTGTAAACTCGAATTGTCTCAGAAGTATCATGATACCGCTAGAATCAAAATAATTTACCCGTTTGTGATAATTTTAAAGTGATTAATTAGTATTACATTTAGTTTTTTTTAGTGTTAACATTTCTCATCCAGTATCCTGCAACAAGCATCCATTTTTTTGGTAAGTCCAGCATTCAGATTATATGACAGTCAAATACATTAATGTTTGCAATAATTCAAATGAAATTACTATCTATGTACTGTAGTCACCATAGGCCTACTTGAATAAGTAACTAACCCACTATAATTATCCAACCCCGAGCGGACATAACTTCTCCATAAAACAAGAGCAAGTATTTTCCAATTATCTCCTGTATATTTCACCTCCCTTAACTATGGTTAATGTTATTCTCCCACCTCATTCTTGGCCTGCCTGCTGGGCGCTTTCCCCAAAAGCTTTTCTTATATCAAGTTTCCATGTGCCTATTTCATTCCTCATTCGTGCCACATGTCCTGCCAAAAGGAACTACGAGACTTGTTATTCTGATTTCCAATAAAAGTCATATAGCTTAGCGTAGTGGTTAAGGCACTGAGCTACAAGCCGGAGGGTCGAGGGTTCAAATCCCGTTGGGGTCAGGATTTTTAAACTGACCCAAACCCTCTGGCGGCACTATGGCCCTGGGGTCGACTCAGCCTCTAACGGAAATGAGTACCAGACGCTTGTTCTGGGGGTAAAGGCGGCCGTCACGCAGGACTGACAACCCGGCTGACATAAAGTGCCGATTGTCTAGAAAAAGTGAGAGCCTTAACCTCCTCCTACCCCAAGGGCCTCCGGGCCTGTTATGGGATCACTTTACTTACTTTACTATAGCTCACTGTTATGAAATCTTCCCCATTCATTTATCTGCTGTTCGTCTCTCTTTGGTCCTAAATTTTTCCGGTAAAATTTTCTGTTCACGAATAAATAGTGAAAAGCATTATTTTAAATTAACAACTATGTTAATTATTTTATGTTATTATGATCATATATGACAGGTGATTGGAGAAGTCTCCATAACAGTGAGCAACATGACCTTTATAGGAATTCAGATTTAATAACAATCAACCCTCCAAGGCTGTGGTGGGCAGGATATAAGTCATGAATTGTTATCGATGAAGGGACATGGAAACTCAGGTAGGATAACCGGAGGGAAAGCGCCCAGTAGATAGGCCAAGAATAACATAGGAGAATAACATTAATCATGATTTGAGGGACGCAAATTATGCAGGAGATGATTGAAAAAAGCACATTTGCTCAGGATAAGAATGTATTGAAAACGGCTCAACTGCACTTCTACTAGCGCTTGATTTTTCAGTTATATTGTTGTAAACTATATCACTTCTTCTGTATTTACTAACATTATTTAATATTTTAAACTTTTTGAAACAATTTTTATAACATTATTAGACAATTTTGAAGTATTTATTTAAATATGCAAATCATAATATTATGACACTGTTAGACAATATTGTGATGCTAACTGCTATTTTCTCTACAGAGTATATTACTTAGTCTATGATTTTTCTATTGTTGTTTTGGGTTATCGCAGCGTTAGGGAGTAATAAGTACTCGTAAGTGTACACCCATTTTTAATAAACGTTTGGTAATTTTAATATTATTAATATATTTTTTAACATAGATTTGGGGATTTATTGCAAATATTGGCGACGGATAGTAATGAAGGATGATAATCGATATGTGGTTCGATTGTGGGTTATCGCTGGCTCTATAAAACTCTCGCGCATGCGCACTTTGAAAATATTTCACGCTAGTTTAAGTGCAGTTTTTCCATTGATAACTTATGACCGCACGGCCATAAGCTCACAGATTCGACAGTGTTAATGAGTTAGCAGTTTCTTAAAATTAGCGTCTTTATGCATTTTTGGTCTAGCGTACAAACCCGCTAATTACTTAATCTGAGACAGTAATTCATATTGACCAGTCTTAAACTTAATAATCTACCAAACATTACTCACTCTATTCTTGTATTTATCACAGGGCCTAGGTCACATATTGGTTAGTTATAGAGGAGTGGCGCATTCTAAAAATACTACTCCCGATATTATGACTGAATTTTTTTCTTCTTTTCTCCACAGATTAATCGTTTATTTTAATGTGCCAATTTCACACTTGGGTTTGTTGTTGCAACAGACAGGGTAGGCCTAAATAGTTACTGCATTTTCAGGAGTAGGCCTACTATGAATTAATTCCCAGTTTATCGTAAGTAATGCCACGAGTGATTTCCAATTTATCTAGAGAATTTGGAAATCAAGAGTGACATTTATTTTAAAATATTTATATATTTAACGTTTGAAAACTGATGGAAATGTTTGGTTAGTTTCATTTGTTCATCCACTGCAACTAGATCATATCATTTATTACCAAATATGATCGCGATATTGTAAGAATGCACCCTAGTAGAAAAAAAATGAAACAATCAAACTGTATATTTTAACGAACTTTATAGGTTATTAATTATTTTTTTAGGAAACAACTCTGTAAAATCATTATTTAAAAAACACAATTATTGAACCCATCATTATCATCATCATCATCATAGTACATTCACGAATTTAGGCCATTTGTTGACCTGTTTCGGCCTCAAGAGAAACAAACACCATCCAGGAGTCTTTTGAGTGGACGTCCTGGTCTTCTTCTTCCTGCAGGTTGATATCTTAACATTAGTTTGGGTATTCTGTGATCTTCCATTCGATGAACATGTTGTATCCATCTTGACTTATAATCAGAAATTTTGTTTTCTAAAGATTCCATGTGTAATTCTTCTAAGATGTCTTCATTTTTTTTTTGTGATCTAGTAGTGTGTATCCTGCAGTCCTCCGAAGGTATCTCATTTCAGCAGATCTAAGTCTCTGTATATCCTTCTGTTTCAACGTCCATACTTCGCTACCATACAAAAGAGTTAGAAGAGCCAGTGTTTTATACACTTTTAGTCTTGAATGCTTTTGGACTAACTATGACTTGAAGATAGAATTTATTAACCCTAAAATTCTTTTAAAAAATTAGATATTTTTGCATTTACATCCTTCTTCTTCATATGAGATATTGCATCCTAGATATGTAAAATTATTCACCTGCTCCAAAATTTTATTGTCCAGTACAATTTTACTTCTGACAGGATCTACACCTTGAAATGCCATAATTTTTGTTTTTTCTGTAGATATAATCAATCCATATTCTTCTGTAATTTTGTTAAGTTCATACAGACCTTTCTGTAGATTATCTTCTGAATTTGCTATTATTATTTGGTCATCTGCAAACAATAGGGGTTATTGAACTCACACTTATCAAATGTTTAGTTCGAAGGAATCTGTTCATTATTTGCTATATTCAAAGTATTTGTTCGAGAGTCAGTCACTCTAAAATAATGCTCTGGCCTCTTCAAAATATTAAAAAGGAGGAGCTTTCTTTAATACGATAAACAGAAGTAGATAAATATCGAGGTGAACCCATGTCCGCATTTCTTGGCGGTTGTATTTTTACGGTGAAAGATCGTCACTCTTTCGACAAAGGTACTTTTTTCGTCTGGTTTATCACCTTGGACCAGTCCGGCATGAGTAACCCTGTCGGCAGCAATGCTACCTCCGGCATAGCTCTCAGGATCATTTAACCCTTAAATTCGTAATGTATCCCTTTGGATACATCAGTTTGTTTAATAAATTTAATATTTTAAATAAATCAGAAGAAAACTAACAAAAAGAAACCACTTAAATGTATGCATAATTATACAATATACCTAATAATAACAGTTACATAAGATTCCGTTTTCACTGCGGTCCGCAACATTTAAATAACTAACAGAAGACATTTGTGTAAAGAGAAACCATCCCAAAATAATTCAAAAGTTAACATGAATACAGTTTCAAATAAAGTGAAACCAACCACAAATAAGGCAACTAAGGTCACATCACGACAAAATGAGGAGTCGACTGTGCCAGTGCAAAATAAATTTTCAATTTTATCCGAATTACCGGAACCAATGGACACTGTCGACCCTCAGGCTCCTCAACTTGGATCGTCACGGGACAAGCAAACTACAGCAGCTACCAGGCGTAGTAGCCAACCGTCCAGGGAACCTCAAGTAATGCCGCAGCCGAAAAGGGAACCACGCCCACCACCCATAACGGTGATTGGACATGGTGACCTTTTCAGGATGAATCGGGAATTAAAAGAAAAATTCGAAAAAGACGTGAAAGTAGTTAAAACCCAGGACGGTTTGAGATACTACGCTACCTCGGAGGCAGACTTTCATCTACTCAAAGAGTACTTCAAAAATGCAAAGAAAGAATTTTATACATTTCAACTCAAAAAAGATCTGCCTCTGAGGGCTGTTCTAAAGAGGCTTCCTGCCAGCATCACTGCTGACGAAGTCAAGGAAGAACTTAAAGAACTAGAATATCCAATAATATCGGTAAAGCAAATCACCAAAAAAGAAGGAGAAGTTTATACTCCCTTACCATTATACATCCTGGAACTTCAGAACAATGATGCTGGTAGGGAAATATATAACTTAAACCGCCTCTGTTTGACAGTGGTGGCTGTGGAACCATACAGACCTAGAGCTGGCATGAAGCAGTGCTTCAGATGCCAGAAGTTTAACCATACTTTCATGGGGTGTTCCTTAACCCCATCTTGCGTAATTTGCGCTGGTACTCATAGTCATCGTGAGTGTCCGGTGAGAACCGAGGCACTCACGGACAAGAGCCTGCTGAAGTGCGCGAACTGTGGGGAAGAGGGACATCCCGCTTCCTACCGGGGTTGTGAAGCCTATAAGAAAGCAAAAGAAATTTATGAAAAAGAAAACCAAACCAAAGTCCAACAACTCCGGCGTCCCAACCTCGAACTTTCACATCAAAATCTGTTAATCCTACAGTCTCATATAGTTCTATGGTAAACTCTGGCATCACAGTTAAACCTACTACAGGCACTGTCCCATGTCAGCCAGGGTCTGTGGCTGCTATACCAATGACGGATCAGGGACAACAACTTTTCCATAACATTCAGCCTCTGCTGAATGGTCTGTCGACACCTATGGAAAGGTTTGTGTTCCTGACAAATCTAGTGAACTCATGTTTCATATCATCCATACCTGCTACGGAAATGAAAACATAAGCAGCGAGACAGCAAGGCTAAGGAACAAAACCCCATACTGAATAAACACAATGGTGTTTGGCCGCCAAGGGACCTGAACTGGTTCCCAAAAAGCGGCACACTGGGCAATGCTAGTCATTGCCACAAAACAGTCAGTCAGTCAGTGTTTTGCCAACACAAAGGGTTAAGCATGTAAGCCACTCCACCACGACAAGGTAAAGATACCATGGAGGGCTAATTACTATAGTAGTTATATTAACCGAATTATTCATTAGCCAATAATGACTGGAGAAAACAAACAATAACAATAACAATAACAAGAAATATTATACAACGTTAATCGTCTTTTCCATTGCTTCCCAGTATTATTATGATTTTTTATAAAACAGGTTATTGGTCCTGCAATTCCAAAAACCTGACAAAGCAGGTGCTTAGTTATATGACCAACTAATTAGGGGAGTTTTACTTAGTATTAGCTACAAAGTACTTGCATTTATTTGTATTTATTTTATTCCTACACAAATTTAACGAGAATCAACTTGAATTATCGTTTTATAGATACCATTTCACCAACAAATTGCAGTTATTTAGTGTCATTATCTTAAATAAATCCACAATAAAACGATATTAGAGCTGGTTGCTTTTTCTGAAAAACCAGATGTCCTTCCTTACAAAAAAAACAGTTATTAAAATGGCAGTTAATAGCAGTTTCAGAGTAGCAGTAATCAAAAACAGTTCCATTGATGCCAGGCTTTTCCATTACACCAAAATGACTGACTCACTGGCACTATAGAGCCCGCAGGTTCATGACCGCGTGGACATAGGCTCTCCATACATCCCTATCCCGAGCTAATGTTTTCTAATCTTTCCTTGTATAATTCACAACCCTCATAACTGTTAATCTTGTTCTCCCACCTCATTGTTGGCCTGTCTACTGGGCGCTTTTCATCAGGTTTTCTTATAATACGTTTCCATACTCCTTTCATTTCGCATTCGAGCCACATGTCCTGCCCATCGCAAAATACGAGACTTAACTGTTCTTATTATATCTGGTTTCCCATAAAGATCATGTAGCCCCATTGTTATGTAGTCTTCTCTATTCACCTCTTTGTTGTCTCTCTTCGAACCAAAAACAATTCCTAGGAACTTTATTCTCAAATATTCAATCTTTTCTCTACCCTTCAAGTGAAAGTAATAGTTTCGCATATATATACAACACTACTGGAAGTAGTATAGGCCCTACAGTTTTCTATATATTCACTTTAACTTTTTTTTTAGAGAAGTTGGGATGAAAAGAGTTCCTATATTGCGTAACTTAATAGCATGCAGAATTGAAACAATGTTTAATTTTTTTCTGCATTTCATTTTGGTTTATACTTATTGTTTGCTAACTAACTAACTAACTAACTAACTCACTGGCACTATCGAACCCGTAGGTTCATGGCCGCGCGGCATTCTTATCCTGAACTAATGTTATCCAATCAATCCGTGTATACTCTACATCCCTCAAATAATAGCTTATGTTATTCTCCCACCTCATTCTTGGTCTACCAACTGGGCGTTTTCCTTCTGGTTTTTTCCTACAAGAAACTTCCATGCACCTCTTTCTTTCCCCATTCGTGCTACATGTCCTGCCCATCGCAGTTTGCGAGACATCATCATCATCATCATCATAGTACATTCACGAATTTAGGCCATTTGTTGACCTGTTTCGGCCTCAAGAGAAACACCATCCAGGAGTCTTTTGAGTGGACGTTCTGGTCTTCTTCTTCCTGCAGGTTGATATCTTAACATTAGTTTGGGTATTCTGTGATCTTCCATTCGATGAACATGTTGTATCCATCTTGACTTATAATCAGAAATTTTGTTTTCTAAAGATTCCATGTGTAATTCTTCTAAGATGTCTTCATTTTTTTTTTTGTGATCTAGTAGTGTGTATCCTGCAGTCCTCCGAAGATATCTCATTTCAGCAGATCTAAGTCTCTGTATATCCTTCTGTTTCAACGTCCATACTTCGCTACCATACAAAAGAGTTGGAAGAGCCAGTGTTTTATACACTTTCAGTCTTGAATGCTTTTGGACTAACTGTGGCTTGAAGATAGAATTTATTAACCCTAAAATTCTTAAAATTTAGATATTTTTGCATTTACATCCTTTTCTTCTTCATATTCTTCATATGAGATATTGCATCCTAGATATGTAAAATTATTCACCTGCTCCAAAATTTTATTGTCCAGTACAATTTTACTTCTGACAGGATCTATACCTTGAAATGCCATAATTTTTGTTTTTTCTGTAGATATCTTTAATCCATATTCTTCTGTAATTTTGTTAAGTTCATACAGACCTTTCTGTAGATTATCTTCGGAATTTGCTATTATTATTTGGTCATCTGCAAACAATAGGGTGTTTATATTTGCGAGACGTAACTTATTATATCTGACTTCCTATATAGGCTACCATGTAGCTCACCATTATCTAGTTTCCTCCATTCACCTGTCTGTTTATCTCTTTTTGGCCAAAATTTTTCCTAAGCACTTTATTATCAAATACTCATAATCATCCTTCATCCCTTAAAGTAAGAGTCCATGTTTCGCACCCATATAACTGGCAGAATAATAGTTTTATATATTTTCAGTTTAACTTTTTTGAAAGGAGTTGGGACATCAAGAGTCTCTGCAATGCATAATAGCACGCATTTCCAGAATTGAGCCTATGTTTAATGAAAAAATACAAAGAAAGTATTAAACTGTAATGAATCAATGTATCAGTCATAGATAAGACATTAGGTAGAAATATTGATAAATTTTAATACTATATTCATTAAATAATGGTAAAAAAATTTTAAAATATTAGTGAGATGTCCATGTTAATAATTTTATTTTCAATTTGTTGCTGAAAAATGGAAAAGTTTGGCACTTTCTGACATAGGGTGGAAGAGAATCCCATTTTTTTTGCAAGAGATTTTAATAATAATAATAATAATAATAATAATAATAATAATAATAATAATAATAATAATACTTTTTTTATTCTGGCAGAGTTAAGGCCATAAGGCCCTCTCTTCCACTCAACCAGCACAAATACAAATAAATATTTGACAATTATAGATATACACACTGTACTAATTATAAACAGTTAAAGATACAATAAATGTAGCAATGTAAATGTCATGTACAAACAACATTTCATAGGGTAATAACATAATGATACGATAATAATAATAATAGTAATAATAATAATAATAATAATAATAATAATAATAATAATAATAATATAAATATGATACATTATACGGGAAACACCAATTAATATATATATACCTTACACTGGATAATAATGAAGTCGAGTTTAGAGCAAATATAAATTTAGATTTCTTTTAAAAGATGCCAATGTCCGGCAGCCCCTTATTTCTTGTGGTAGGGAATTCCAGTTGCGAGAAGTGGAGATGGTATATGACATGGAGTGATGTGATGTCCTATGTTGCGGTATATTAAGTAAGAGACTATGTTGTGATCTTGTGTTTAAGTTATGGTTTGAGGATAGATACTGGAAACGGGATGATAAATAATTGGGAATCGAGGTATGTAGGATCTTAAATAGGAGAATTAGACAGTGCGATTTTCTTCTCTCTTCTTTAGATGTAGCCATGACAATTCGTGGAATAATGGAGAAATGTGATCGTATTTTCGAACATTAAATATGAATCTGATACACATATTATGGACACGCTGCAGTTTGTCCGACAATCCGTCACTTATGTCAGTTAGTAGAACGTCACAGTAGTCAAAATGCGGCATCACTAAAGTTTGGATTAAAATTCTTTTAAGAGTTGTAGGAAGAAAATGTTTTACTAGCAGAAGTGAAGATAATTCTGCCGAAAACTTTTGTTGATTCTGTACTTATGCAAGAAGGAGAAGAGAGAGATATATTTTCATCTTCGTCACATAGTCTGCGGCGTCAAGTGGAAACAGCGATCCCATAAGAGCAATATTATTTTCTAGACATGTAAAACCCAACAGCATTTTAGCAAATTCCGAGGTAATGAAGCTACTGAGATTTTTATCATGAATAATATATATATATACTCACTCACTCACTGGCACTATCGAACCCGTATGTTCATGGCCGCGCGGATATAAGCTCTCCATACATCCCTATCCTGAGCTAATGCTTTCCAATCATTCCCTGTATAATCTACTTCCTTCAAATATAGTTAATGTTATTCTTGGTCTACCAACTGGGCGTTTTCCCTCTGGTTTTCCTACAAGAAGCTTCCATGCACATCTTTCATTCCCCATACGTGTCAAATGTCCTGCCCATATATATGTTATAATTAAATGTTTAACATTGAGCAATGCAAGCTTAATATGGTATGATAAGAAAAATAAATGCCTGGACGGGATTCGAACCCGGATCTCTGAGTCTGTACCTCAGCGTGATATCCATTACACTACCAGGCGAATCCAATTCAAATACTTATTTTTCTTATATATGTATTATATTCTCCACTATTACTAGATGTCGCGAGAATATAATACATATATAAAAAAATGTGTTTAAATTGGATTCGCCTGGTGGTGTAACGGATAACACGCTGAGGTGCAGACTCGGAGTTCCGGGTTCGAATCCCGTCCAGGCATTTATTTTTCTTATCATACCATATATATATATATATATATTACTGTTACATATGTTCGGCGATCCTATCTATAGAGAGTGCCAAGGTTAACCTTAACTGATGACGTAACATTCCTGTTACATAACTGGTGATGTGAGGTCGTGGTGACCTTAATTTTTTAAAGATATTTTATTGCTCTTTTATCTATCTTTTATATAAAGAAAAATACAAATGTTCGTTTAAACGAGATATTAAATTCAGAAAGTTCTTCACGGATCTTCATGAAAATGTGTACATACATATTTTCAGATACGGCGAGTGTTTAGAAGCTACCTGTTATTCTCTAAAACCATCAGGTGTAGGAGTTCACCTGAAACGAAAATATAAAAACCGCTCTAGTGGTCGCAATTTTCTATGTTTCACAATGCATTTCGGTAAATGCTATTGAAATAAACTGAGGTAGGCATTTTACAAAAAATACGACCATTGTAGGTGAAGGTTTACCTGAAATCCAAAAACAAAATTTGGCTCTAGCAACCGTAGTGTTTGGATCGTTGCTTTGTATACCATATAATTTGACAATTAAATTGGCTATGTATCATATAAAATACACTACTTTAATCTATTTGATCCGCTCCACAGATCTCTTTGAAACATATTTTTATTTACTCAACTGAACTTAAAAAAACACATTTTATCAGCTAGTATAACAGTTAAGTTTCGTAGACTGCGATGACCAGGACATGTGGAAAGAATGGTGAATGAAAGAAGGGTATGGAAGCTTCTTATAGGAAAATCAGATGGAAAACGCCCAGTTGATAGATGAATAATGAGGTGGGAGAATAATATTAGCCATGATTTGAGGGGAGGATATTATACATGGGTCCCGCGCCGTAGCCGAGCGGTTAAGGTAGGAAGCTTTGGCGCAGAGCTACGGGACTTGCGCTGGTTCGAGTCTCCATGGGGCAAGAAATTTTCTCATGGTATTTCGGCCAGTATGGGACCGGTGCCCACCCAGCATCGTGAGGCAATTGGGTAGCTACAATAAGTAGCGGCTCCAGGTTGAGGAACCAGCTATAACGGCTGGGGGACTCGACATGCTAACCACATGTCACCCCTACACTGGCTGTTGATCATCTACCTCTGTGATTGACACATGTGGATGTGAAGGGCCAGCAGCCGGCTGGTAAAAGGGCAACCGCTGAAAAGTGGAAAGACCCTCAATCGGAATATTATACATGGGTGATTGGAAAATATTAGCTCAGGATAGGGATGTGTGAAGAGCTTATGTATGCATGGCCATGGACCTATGGGTTCAATAGTGCCAGTGAGATAGTATATGACATGAAAGAAAAACGCCAGAACCGGAATTTGAACCCAGGGTCTCTAACTTGATACGTTAGTGCGTTACCAGTTACGCTATCCAGGCATCCGTAGTACAAACATCTTTTTCCCCCTTTAGGCTACACATATTCTTTATTTTTTTCTTTTATATATATATATATATATATATTCTTTATTTTCATATATGTATAAAAGAAAAATAAATATTTATGCTAGGATGTCTGGATACGCACTAGCGTATCAAGTTAGAGATCCTGGGTTCAAATCCCAGCTCAAGCGTTTATTTTTCTTTTCGTGTCATATTAGGCCTTCATTGCTAAATGTCAAAATTTAATTATAACTATATACATCCACCGCTGCGGTCTCGAGGTAGCGTGCTGCCTTCTTGTCACGGAGATAGCTCGGGTTCGATCCTCGGTCGGGACAATTTTCCTGGGTGATTTTTTCGGCATTTTTCCTCACGTGCAAGAGAAATGTCAGGAAACTTTAAGTCCCGAATGTTCCCCGGACATCATTTGACCATCATTATCATCATTAACATATTCATTAAGTTTAGTTTAAGGGCTCCCCTGGTGCATCATTACCATCATCATCACCTATCACATATCATCGGAGCAGAGTAACTCCGCCTTCCAGGTGCCCCAACCTCAGAAGTGAGTTACAATAACGCCATGTCAAGAAAGAATACCAGAATGTCGAAATTAAATAAATAAATATATATATTTAGATGTTATAACTATATTTCTGACATTTGGCAATGAAGGCAAATATGATATGAAAAGAAAAACGAACGCTTGAGTCGGGATTTGAACACGAGTCTCTGAACTCTGTACGTTAAGCGCTCTAACCAACTGAACTACTCAAGTATTCCAACACAAACATACATTAAAAAAATAAAAATGTATGCTTATGTTGGAATACTTGAGTAGCTCAGTCGGTTAGAGCGCTAAACGTACAGCGTTTAGAGACTCGGGTTCAAATCCCGACTCAAGCATTCATTATTCTTTTCTCTGTGTGTGTGTGTGCGTGTTTGAATTCTCTATACATTACTTCGACGACGATTTTAGTTGTCTACCAGATAGGATCGGTGAAGATACGTATAAATATTTAAAAAATATGTTTATGATAAAAACCTCAATACCTTCATTTGTTCTGAATTCGCTAATACTCAGGGGTCCTCATCTAGGGGATATGTGGATGGCGACCACAAGGTGCCCAAGCTGAGCAAAACATTTCTTCCACTTACTTGTGTTTTGCACTCTTTTAACTTTACTATCTAACCTCTCTTGGTTAACTCTTGTTTTTTTCGACTCCGACGCTATTAGGGCATCCGAGGGCTAGGGAGTCTTTCCTTTCTTCCATTTCTTCTTTCCTTTATTTTCTTTTCTTCTCCAGAAAAGCCTGACAGAGGCTATAAGATGGCAGCCCCATCACTGGTCTTGCCTTCCTTTGGCCAGCAACCAATCGAAGGGACTATTATTATGCTTTCAAGTCTTATACGAGAATTTCCCGGAGGGAAAATTTTCTATAGGATCGTAACAGGCCTTGGCCTAATACTTGGAAGGAAGAAGAAGAAGAAGAAGAAGAAGAAGAAGAAACTAAATACGAAAATTGGGAAGTTTTTTTTTTTTTCCGCCTCCACTGTGAATGTATTTATAAATCTCCACAGACATCTTATAACATTACAAGACGTGGATTTGTGTTTTAGCAAACGGAGCGCATCCCACAGATATTAAGAAAGGTCGCACCATCATCTCCATGGTCTGGAAAACATGTGATAGTCGTATTATCTTCTACTTATACAACCCGCATGACATTTCCTTAAGCGTAACAAATCTCAATCTTCCTCCTGAGACTCGACTTTTATTCATCCCGCTTTCTTTCTAACACGTTATTCAGGCAACAATCTAACACATATGAAAATTACCATAAGTAATGCAACAAGTGAATTTATCTAGAGAATTTGGAAATCAAGAGTGGCATTTGTTAGGACTATTTAACGAATAAAATTAAGCTGTTTACTCACAAATCATTATTTAACTGTAGTTATTTTAAAATATTTATATATTTAATGTAAACGGCGATGTTTGAAAACAAATCAGAAACGATAGGAACGCTTCATCTGCTTCTTTTGTTTATCACTGCAACCAGATCATACTATTTATTGCCAAAGGAACGCAATATTGTAAGAATGCTCTCTAGTGGAGATAAAATTAAACACATCAAATTGTATATTAATTCATTTGTGATGTCGTATGATGTAAATATGACAATTATATTTTTCTGGATTGTTACCTGGGAAAAAATACATTTAAGAATGTGCAAACAGTGGTTTCTTTTTTTTTTTTGTGGTATAATAAATTGCTACAAACGTTTTTATATTAATTCCTGCAAGCGCTATGTGTTGACATCTATGCACTACATATACAATATGGTATTAATTTACTAATTTTGGAGGCTGTAGAAATAATAAATTTAAAAGTAGTAAAAAACTGTTAAATTCTCAACTTGATTTGAATGAATCCCCTTTGTTAAATTAAAAAAATTAAATAAATATTTTTGTATTGTTGCTTTGATCAGTTGGAACACAATTCATAATTTGTTAACATGTCTGAAGAAGGTACAGTGTACCGAAACAGCTGTCACTGAATTATATAATAAATATGAAAATCAAATAAAACTATGTTTTATTTTTATTTAATTAACAATACATACACTGATCAAAACAATTGGAGGAACACTATGAAATATGCAAATATTTTTTCATTGGATAAAGGTACAAACATGAAATTAATAAAGTACATTATTTGTGGTTATTTATTTATTTATTTATTGCTCCTGTCAGTAAAAACAAATGAATAACGCTGACAATTAACTTTTCAAATAATTCCGCTATGTAAGCAATTGAATCTTGTGCTTATTTTTCAAAGTTAAACACTCGTTATATGGAGTTAGTATCGTGTATGGTCTCCACGACATTCGATGACAGTTCGGCACCTTCGTGGCATGCTCCCAATAAGATTCTGGATTTCCTCTTGCGGGATATTCTCCCATTCCTCCTTCAGAGCATCTCCAAGTTGCTGCAGAGTTTGTGGAGCTTGATGTCGGTTCCTGACCTTCCTGTCTAGAAGATCCACAAGTGTTCAATAAGTTTGAGGTCTGGGCTGACCGCTGGCCACTCCATTACCTCAATTTTATTCCTCCTCAGGAAATCCCTGGTGACAGCCGCAGAATATGCCCTGTCATTATCCTGCATAAACAGAAATCCAGGGCCTACTCCAATGGTAGCAGGTACTACATGCTCTTCCAGAACGTGCTCGATATACCGGACAGCATTCAGTCGCTAGGGAACAAGTACAAGGTCCGTACGATTGTTGTACTTAACACCGGCCCACACCATTATCGAACCTCCTCCGAATCTATCAATTTCCTGTACAGCCTCTGCAGAAAATCCTTCTCCTGGCCGACCCCACATCCTCAATCGACCATCACAACGTGTAAGACGATACCTGGATTCGTCCGAGAAGAGCACAGACTCCCACTGGTTCAGGTTCCAATCACCATGGTTTTCAGTATACGTACGACTTGCTGCCTTATGCCCATTTGTTAAGCGTGGTTTTTTAACGGGCCTTTTTGGACGAATAATCTCTTTCCTTAATCTGTTCCTTATGGTTTGGTCTGAAACCCGGATTCCGGAAGCCATATGAAGGTCATTCTGCAGGTCATTTGCAGTTTTTGTACGCTGTCGAAGAGCAGAAAGAACAACTTATCTGTCATCCTGGGGGCTTGTTTTAAATTTACGGCCCTGGCCACGTCTTCTACAATACTGACCTGTCTCTCTGTGCCTGTTGCGTAACCTGGACACCACGGAAGGAGAAACCCCAAGCTCTCTAGCCACTTGTCGCAGAGATTGACCTTGTCGTAAAAGATGTAGAGCATGATACACTTCAAACTCATTTAAATGCCTCATTTTGTCAGAGACTTCAATAAACAAGGCAATAATCACATTCGTCACTATAGCAACATCAGGAAGCTTACCAATTAGAAGTGGCCAGTGCCTTCCAAAATAAAAAAAATTCTCTATATTTGTTATTTGAGGTAATTTCCCTGTATTTAGGCCATGGATCTTTAAAATTTGTATCCAATGATAAAATTAATAATTTAGTTTACATATTGTCCAACGTTCAGCATCACAGCTTTAAAAAACAATTACTTATTCAATTTATTACAAGTGTTCCTCTAATTGTTTTGAGCAGTACTCTTTGTGCCAATTAGACACAACACGACATGTATACTGCTTTTTGTTGTATTTTTTTTCGCAAATTATATTTTCTTCAAGGAAATACTAAAAGCCTCTAGTTCTAATGTACGCGAGTTCAAACCCAGCCGGGTTCGTTGAATTTTTAGGGCATAAAAATACTAAGTCTAGTAAATTCGGAAGGAAAATAAAGTCGTGGGTACGTGTCGAATATTTACGGCGTAAATGAGTCTCAAGACTGAAGAAAAGGTCAAAATCAGTCGACTCTTTCAGGTCCAAATTGTAATTGTGTCGCTAATTGACTTGGTTATTAAAGAGCGTCGTTATATTAAACAACAACACAAACTCAAAGCTAAAATACTATTTTAGTTAACCCAAAGAACCTGGGGCTGGAATTTAGGGTCTAAATATTCTTCTCTCTTATTCACTTCACGGGCTAGGCAAATTGCCTGTTCCGTCTCACAGTTGTTCGGTCCAATCTTTGCACTGGCCTTCCTACATTCCTTCAAAATTATGAAAAGAAATATCTATCTCATACCACAGTTAGTCCAAAAACATTTAAGACTAAAAATATATAGAAGACTGGCTCTTCCAACTCTTTTGCATGATAGCGAAGTACGGACATTGAAACAGAAGGATATACAGAGACTTACATCTGCTAAAATGATCACAAAAATGAAGACATCGTAGAAGAATTACACATGGAATCTTTAGAAAACAAAATTTCTGATTATAAGTCAAGATGGATGCAACATGTTCATCGAATGGAAGATCACAGGATACCTAACAAATGTTAAGATATCAACCTGCAGGAAGAAGAACGCCAGGACGTCCACTGAGAAGGTTTTTGGATGATGTTTCTATTGGGGCCGAAACACGTTAAAAATTACCTAAATTCGTGAATGGACTATGATGATGATGATATATATATTCCTTAATCCAGCAAAATAGGACAATAAATTAGACTTGTAGAGAAATTCGCTTAGTTTACGCAATTCATGTGCGACGGCCATTTTTTAAACAAAGATTATAGTTACAATAATCTGAATATCAGGTTTAGAAGATATAAAGAATTGTTGAAAAAAGAAAAACTGATAAAACTGCTGATTTATGCAACTGTAAAAAAGTTTATTTATGACTTTATGCAGAGATCATTAAGAAAATGCAGGTGTTGTGAAGAAATCTATACGTTATGCAAACAGAAAATGCAGTCGTTAAACTTCACAGGCGATAACTTGGATTAAAAGCAGGTGGATTAGACTATTTATTGCAAACTTGACTATCTCTCTATAGTAACTCGATACTTTTATTGCGTTCTCAAGCGTTAATGCTGTACCAAAATATACAGTCAAAATTTTCAACATAAAAAGTTACAAAATACATTCTTTTCGTATCAAAACCGGTAACTTTTTAGATTAATAAAGGTTTAATAAAGCCAACTTTATACGTTAGAGGTATCGGGTTGAAATCCCGGTTCAGGCGTTTATTTTTCTTTATATGTCATATTTGGCCTTCATTGCTAAATATCAAAATTTAATTCTAACATTGAAATATTATATGTATTGGATGTAACAGGACATCACCGACAAAATGATATGTATTGGATGTAACAGGACATCACCGACAAAATGATAGGGATGATAAGCCATGTTGAGATGATCATTTTTTACGATGGAACATATAGTCGCAAACACATCGTTTATGAGTTACGCGCAGATGAAGGTGTTCACCCGTAAGGGTTGGAATTGAATACAAACAATTGTTCACGTATCATTTTATTGAAAAAGGCATGTTTTTATCTATCTATCTTCGGATTTTTACAGTTACTGCCGTCTTCCCGTGCCAAACCTCCAAAGCCTACGGTCTTGGGCATCTTCGATGCTTAGCCCTCTAGCTTGCATTACTGTCTTCATGTTTTCCTTCCATGTTAACCTTGGTCTCCCTCTTTTCTTCTTTCTGTTCGGATGCCATTCATATAGTTGCTTCGGCCATCGCTCATCTTCCATTCTTAAGACATGTCCTAACCACTTTAATTCCTTCTCCTCAATTCTTTCAATTATGCTTTCTTCTGCTTCCATTATGTTTCTAATTTCCTTATTTGTGACATTTTCTAATTTAGACTTTCTGGCACTTCTCCGTAAATAATCCATTTCTAGAGCTATTAGTCTATTCTTGTAGTACTTATTGATTGTCCATACCTCACTTCCATACATTGCAACAGATTCCACCAATGTTTTAACCAATATATTTTTTTGTGTCTTTCCAAATATGCTTATCCCACCATATGGAATTTAACGATGATATTTTTTTGCTACTCAATTCAATTCTATGTTTTATGTTCTCTTTGCCTATACATTCAATGTTATCCATAATTATTCCCAAATATTTAGTTTGTTTCACTTGCTTTATTTTGCATGTTTTTATAATAATAGTTCAATCAATAAGTGTTTTGACGATGTCAAAAAGAATCCTGCCATGATCGGCCATGGTGGCCGATCGTTGCAGTGACGATATCAAACATGGAATGAGGCACAGGGTCGATTGTTTGAACACTTATTGTAAAAACATGTCTTTTTCAATAAAATGATATGTGTACAATTGTTTGTGTTCAATTCCGACCCTTACGGGTGAACACCTTCATCTGCGCATAACTCATAACGACGTGTTTGCGACTATTTGTTCCTTCACAAAAAAGTGATCCTCTCTGCATGGCCTATCACCCTTATCATTTTGTCGGTGAGGTCCTGTTACACCCTGCACATATATATATATATATATATATATATATATATATATATATATCCACAGTAATTCTGTCCGAGGGCAGGTCTTTCACTGCAATCATAGCATTTTCATGCTATGCCTGCAGCTTTACTAGGGAATTGTAGGTGTGGTTGCTTTCCACACCGGTGAAGGATGATTATGATGATGATAATGATAAATATGATGATGATTATGGCCATATGAATTCGGGGACCGTTTGGGCCTTAAAGTTTTCCTAACATTTGTCTTACAGGTGAGGAAAAACCCCGATAAAAACCTTACCCAGAAAACTGCCCCGACCGGGGATCGAACCCGGGCCCGCTGCGTGACAAGGCAGCACGCTACCTCGAGACCACAGCGGTGGACATATATATATATATATATATATATATATATATTTGCTTAACTGTTATGTTGGCCACAAGATGTCAGTCGGAACGATTTTCCGCTACCTCTTGTGGGAATTGAGTATACTACGAGTACATGTATAAGAAAATGTATATTAATATTTAATTTTAGGAAGTGATATTTTGAGGTTATTTTAATTATATTATTTTTGGTCTGGACATCTTACCTCAATATTAATGTTGATTTGTTCTTGGACATGTTTCAAAACAATTCTGTTTTATTTTTGGTCTGGACATCTTACCTCAATATTAATGTTGATTTGATCTTGGACATGTTTCAAAACAATTCTGTTTTATTTTTGGTCTGGACATCTTACCTCAATATTAATGTTGATTTGTTCTTGGACATGTTTCAAAACAATTCTGTTTTATTTTTGGTCTGGACATCTTACCTCAATATTAATGTTGATTTGTTCTTGGACATGTTTCAAAACAATTCTGTTTTATTTTTGGTCTGGACATCTTACCTCAATATTAATGTTGATTTGTTCTTGGACATGTTTCAAAACAATTCTGTTTTATTTTTGGTCTGGACATCTTACCTCAATATTAATGTTGATTTGTTCTTGGACATGTTTCAAAACAATTCTGTTTTGAAACATGTCCAAGAACAAATCAACATTAATATTGAGGTAAGATGTCCAGACCAAAAATAATATAAAGAAAATGTATGTTTGTGTTGGAATACTTGGGTAGCTCAGGTCGTTAGAGCGCTAAACGTACAGAGTTTAGAGACTCGGGTTCAAATCCCGACTCAAGCATTCATTTTTCTTTTCATATCATATTTGCCTTCATTGCCAAATTTCAAAAATATAGTTATAACATATATATATATATGCTATTTTAAGAGTTTTTTTGCCCTCTTTAGAACCGCTTGAAAAGCTTTATGGATTATTAAAATTGCTTAAGGTTAGTTAAGTTGTTTGTATCTTAAATAATAATTACTTAAAAACTGCTTTGTATTGACATAAAAACTGTCTTATGATTAAGGATTTGTTTTCCCAACTCTTGTATAGCTCATTTCATTTAAGAAACTAATTAAGAATTCATAATGAAAGGGTTGAAGGTCTCTTGCTAATGAAGCTTTATTATTGAAACTTTTGTAGCAAACAAACACTTTGGGTTCGTCGTCTTCACAAAACTGAAGTCAGATAATCACTTAAAGAACAGACGTATACGCTTCATTTCACAGTTAAAGCGATCCTGTTACTTTCATCACGTCTAACTTAACTGTTAATATTTAAATGTACATCAATAACAAACAGAAGAAGGCTTATGAGCGTATTGGTTAATTTTCTTTACAAGAGAACCGTTTGAAAATTATCATCGAAATAATTTGGAAACAAAATAGGATATACGAAGAGAGTGGAAAAAATTACGCATACAGAGTGACTAAAATTTATATTATAATTACTAATACCCGGCGTGCGCTACTACGCCTAAATAAATGAAATATGTTGTTTTTTTTTATGTTTAGTTGAATAAAACATTTATTATAAATAAATATCGTAATTATTTTTAGATACCCCGTGCTCATTACCAGACAATGCAAGCGAGTCTACTTATCCCGATCTTCTTGACATCAATGAGCTGAAAGACAAAAATATTTATTGTGATTATCCGTAAAAGATAGACAAATGCTGTAGCGGACTCTTCTGTAGAGATTTTTTTTAACATTGTTCAATTATCTATATATTAATTTGGTTTATGTATGTGTTATGGTTTAGGGAACGTCCAAAAGAGACTTATGCAACGATACCCCCCCACTTTTTTTAGTTGTGACCCTATGGTACGTACGGTAATATGTTTATACATATTTCCAATTCGGAGAACAACTTCCAATTCGGAGAACAACTTCCAAATCGGAGAACAACTTCCAAATCGGAGAACAACTTCCAAATCGGAGAACAACTTCCAAATCGGAGAACAACTTCCAAATCGGAGAACAACTTCCAAATCGGAGAACAACTTCCAAATCGGAGAACAACTTCCAAATCGGAGAACAACTTCCAAATCGGAGAACAACTTCCAAATCGGAGAACAACTTCCAAATCGGAGAACAACTTCCAAATCGAGAACAACTTCCAAATCGGAGAACAACTTCCAAATCGGAGAACAACTTCCAAATCGAGAACAACTTCCAAATCGGAGAACAACTTCCAAATCGGAGAACAACTTCCAAATCGGAGAACAACTTCCAAATCGGAGAACAACTTCCAATCGGAGAACAACTTCCAAATCGGAGAACAACTTCCAAATCGGAGAACAACTTCCAAATCGGAGAACAACTTCCAAATCGGAGAACAACTTCCAAATCGGAGAACAACTTCCAAATCGGAGAACAACTTCCAAATCGGAGAACAACTTCCAAATCGGAGAACAACTTCAAATCGGAGAACAACTTCCAAATCGGAGAACAACTTCCAAATCGGAGAACAACTTCCAAATCGGAGAACAACTTCCAATCGGAGAACAACTTCCAAATCGGAGAAAAACTTCCAAATCGGAGAACAACTTCCAAATCGGAGAACAACTTCCAAATCGGAGAACAACTTCCAAATCGGAGAACACTTCCAAATCGGAGAACAACTTCCAAATCGGAGAACAACTTCCAAATCGGAGAACAACTTCCAAATCGGAGAACAACTTCCAAATCGAGAACAACTTCCAATCGGAGAACAACTTCCAAATCGGAGAACAACTTCCAATCGGAGAACAACTTCCAATCGGAGAACAACTTCCAAATCGGAGAACAACTTCCAAATCGGAGAACAACTTCCAAATCGGAGAACAACTTCCAAATCGGAGAACAACTTCCAAATCGGAGAACAACTTCCAAATCGGAAACAACTTCCAAATCGGAGAACAACTTCCAAATCGGAGAACAACTTCCAAATCGGAGAACAACTTCCAAATCGGAGAACAACTTCCAAATCGGAGAACAACTTCCAAATCGGAGAACAACTTCCAAATCGGAGAACAACTTCCAAATCGGAGAACAACTTCCAAATCGGAGAACAACTTCCAAATCGGAGAACAACTTCCAAATCGGAGAACAACTTCCAAATCGGAGAACAACTTCCAAACCGGAGAACAACTTCCAAACCGGAGAACAACTTCCAAATCGGAGAACAACTTCCAAATCGGAGAACACTTCCAAATCGGAGAACAACTTCCAAATCGGAGAACAACTTCCAAATCGGAGAACAACTTCCAAATCGGAGAACACTTCCAAATCGGAGAACAACTTCCAAATCGGAGAACAACTTCCAAATCGGAGAACAACTTCCAAATCGGAGAACAACTTCCAAATCGGAGAACAACTTCCAAATCGGAGAACAACTTCCAAATCGGAGAACAACTTCCAAATCGGAGAACAACTTCCAAATCGGAGAACAACTTCCAATCGGAGAACAACTTCCAAATCGGAGAACAACTTCCAAATCGGAGAACAACTTCCAAATCGGAGAACAACTTCCAAATCGGAGAACAACTTCCAATCGGAGAACAACTTCCAAATCGGAGAACAACTTCCAAATCGGAGAACAACTTCCAAATCGGAGAACAACTTCCAAATCGGAGAACAACTTCCAAATCGGAGAACAACTTCCAAATCGGAGAACAACTTCCAAATCGGAGAACAACTTCCAAATCGGAGAACAACTTCCAAATCGGAGAACAACTTCCAAATCGGAGAACAACTTCCAAATCGGAGAACAACTTCCAAATCGGAGAACAACTTCCAAATCGGAGAACAACTTCCAAATCGGAGAACAACTTCCAAATCGGAGAACAACTTCCAAATCGGAGAACACTTCCAACCGGAGAACAACTTCCAAACCGGAGAACAACTTCCAAATCGGAGAACAACTTCCAATCGGAGAACAACTTCCAAATCGGAGAACAACTTCCAAATCGGAGAACAACTTCCAAATCGGAGAACAACTTCCAAATCGGAGAAACAACTTCCAAATCGGAGAACAACTTCCAAATCGGAGAACAACTTCCAAATCGGAGAACAACTTCCAAATCGGAGAACAACTTCCAAATCGGAGAACAACTTCCAAATCGGAGAACAACTTCCAAATCGGAGAACACTTCCAAATCGGAGAACAACTTCCAATCGGAGAACAACTTCCAAATCGGAGAACAACTTCCAAATCGGAGAACAACTTCCAAATCGGAGAACAACTTCCAAATCGGAGAACAACTTCCAAATCGGAGAACAACTTCCAAATCGGAGAACAACTTCCAAATCGGAGAACAACTTCCAAATCGGAGAACAACTTCCAAATCGAGAACAACTTCCAATCGGAGAACAACTTCCAAATCGGAGAACAACTTCCAAATCGG
>JASPKZ010010281.1:135000-152500 GCA_030220185.1 Diploptera punctata | reverse complement strand
AAGCATTCATTTTTCTTTTCATATTTGCCTTCATTGCCAAATGTCAAAAATATAGTTATAACATCTAAATATACAAGCGTTACTGCTATAAAGTAAATATTCTCTTTAAAAATTTGCTTAACTGTTATGTTAGCCACTAGATGTCAGTCGGAACAAATTTCCGCTACCTCTTGTGTGAATTGAGAATACTACATATATAAGACAAATGTATGTTTGTGTTGGGATACTTGAGTTGCTCAGTTGGTTAGAGCGCTAAGCGTACAGAGTTTAGAGACTCGGGTTCAAATCCCGACTCAAGCATTCATTTTTCTTTTCATATCATATTTGCCTTCATTGCCAAATGTCAAAATATAGTTATAACATCTAAATATACAAGCGTTACTGCTATAAAGTAAATATTCTCTTTAAAAATTTGCTTAACTGTTATGTTAGCCACTAGATGTCAGTCGGAACAAATTTCCGCTACCTCTTGTGTGAATTGAGAATACTACATATATAAGACAAATGTATGTTTGTGTTGGGATACTTGAGTTGCTCAGTTGGTTAGAGCGCTAAGCGTACAGAGTTTAGAGACTCGGGTTCAAATCCCGACTCAAGCATTCATTTTTCTTTTCATATTATATTTGCCTTCATTGCCAAATGTCAAAAATATAGTTATAACATCTAAATATACAAGCGTTACTGCTATAAAGTAATATTCTCTTTAAAAATTTGCTTAACTGTTATGTTAGCCACTAGATGTCAGTCGGAACAAATTTCCGCTACCTCTTGTGTGAATTGAGAATACTACATATATAAGACAAATGTATGTTTGTGTTGGGATACTTGAGTTGCTCAGTTGGTTAGAGCGCTAAGCGTACAGAGTTTAGAGACTCGGGTTCAAATCCCGACTCAAGCATTCATTTTTCTTTTCATATTATATTTGCCTTCATTGCCAAATGTCAAAAATATAGTTATAACATCTAAATATACAAGCGTTACTGCTATAAAGTAAATATTCTCTTTAAAAATTTGCTTAACTGTTATGTTAGCCACTAGATGTCAGTCGGAACAAATTTCCGCTACCTCTTGTGTGAATTGAGAATACTACATATATAAGACAATGTATGTTTGTGTTGGGATACTTGAGTTGCTCAGTTGGTTAGAGCGCTAAGCGTACAGAGTTTAGAGACTCGGGTTCAAATCCCGACTCAAGCATTCATTTTTCTTTTCATATCATATTTGCCTTCATTGCCAAATGTCAAAAATATAGTTATAACATCTAAATATACAAGCGTTACTGCTATAAAGTAAATATTCTCTTTAAAAATTTGCTTAACTGTTATGTTAGCCACTAGATGTCAGTCGGAACAAATTTCCGCTACCTCTTGTGTGAATTGAGAATACTACATATATAAGACAAATGTATGTTTGTGTTGGGATACTTGAGTTGCTCAGTTGGTTAGAGCGCTAAGCGTACAGAGTTTAGAGACTCGGGTTCAAATCCCGACTCAAGCATTCATTTTTCTTTTCATATTATATTTGCCTTCATTGCCAAATGTCAAAAATATAGTTATAACATCTAAATATACAAGCGTTACTGCTATAAAGTAAATATTCTCTTTAAAAATTTGCTTAACTGTTATGTTAGCCACTAGATGTCAGTCGGAACAAATTTCCGCTACCTCTTGTGTGAATTGAGAATACTACATATATAAGACAAATGTATGTTTGTGTTGGGATACTTGAGTTGCTCAGTTGGTTAGAGCGCTAAGCGTACAGAGTTTAGAGACTCGGGTTCAAATCCCGACTCAAGCATTCATTTTTCTTTTCATATTATATTTGCCTTCATTGCCAATGTCAAAAATATAGTTATAACATCTAAATATACAAGCGTTACTGCTATAAAGTAAATATTCTCTTTAAAATTTGCTTAACTGTTATGTTAGCCACTAGATGTCAGTCGGAACAAATTTCCGCTACCTCTTGTGTGAATTGAGAATACTATATATATAAGACAAATGTATGTTTGTGTTGGGATACTTGAGTTGCTCAGTTGGTTAGAGCGCTAAGCGTACAGAGTTTAGAGACTCGGGTTCAAATCCCGACTCAAGCATTCATTTTTCTTTTCATATTATATTTGCCTTCATTGCCAAATGTCAAAAATATAGTTATAACATCTAAATATACAAGCGTTACTGCTATAAAGTAAATATTCTCTTTAAAAATTTGCTTAACTGTTATGTTAGCCACTAGATGTCAGTCGGAACAAATTTCCGCTACCTCTTGTGTGAATTGAGAATACTACATATATAAGACAAATGTATGTTTGTGTTGGGATACTTGAGTTGCTCAGTTGGTTAGAGCGCTAAGCGTACAGAGTTTAGAGACTCGGGTTCAAATCCCGACTCAAGCATTCATTTTTCTTTTCATATTATATTTGCCTTCATTGCCAAATGTCAAAAATATAGTTATAACATCTAATATACAAGCGTTACTGCTATAAAGTAAATATTCTCTTTAAAAATTTGCTTAACTGTTATGTTAGCCACTAGATGTCAGTCGGAACAAATTTCCGCTACCTCTTGTGTGAATTGAGAATACTACATATATAAGACAAATGTATGTTTGTGTTGGGATACTTGAGTTGCTCAGTTGGTTAGAGCGCTAAGCGTACAGAGTTTAGAGACTCAGGTTCAAATCCTGACTCAAGCATTCATTTTTCTTTTCATATCATATTTGCCTTCATTGCCAAATGTCAAAATATAGTTATACATATATATAAATAAACACCGCTATTTGATTTTATGATGAAGCTATGAAATCTAATAAAAATAAAAAAATAATATAAATTCAAACTTCTAAAAGTAGAAACTAATAAAAGTAATAAATCCACGCATGAATCCTGTCCCGACCGGGGATCATGCGCGGGTCCGCAGCGTACAAGGCGGCGACGACACCGCGAGACAATAGCTATTTACATGAAACATAAGATAAAGATATTTTAATAAAAAAATATTGCAAACTCGAAAACTTGAACGTAATTTAATTTTATCTCATCAAATGGATACTTATACTTCAAACTATAAACAATTTCAGAGTTATATCTGTTTTCCATTAAACTTTAAAATGATTACCATACTGCAGAAAAGCTATAAAGGATGCAGATTTCATTCTAGCCTTTAATGCCAAGTCTTTGCCTTACAGTATTATTTTTTATTCGTTTTATTAGAAGGTACTAAGCAATAGTAGATATAAAACAAGAACATTTCAAGTGGAGTGTGCATTTATCACACTGATGCATGGCTCATAAAATTAAACAAGTTTTTACATTGATACACGACCTTTTAGGTTCTCACATTTTATTACCAATTTAAAGTTTTTGTTATTAATTTTATGTCTAAATTGTTATAAATAATTCGTATTTTTAAATTTCTTTATAAGGCTACATTCCATAACTTAATTCGGTAGAAATATAAATGGCAGAATTTTTTTTTCAAATAAATTACGATGTAGTTCAATAAACAGTTGACATTCTTCACATATAGTATGAAATTTTAATCATAGATGGCATTGTTACTTTTGTTAAATATTTTATCTTTGATGCAAGACTTCTTTAAGTCCTCAATGTCGTTTTATTAGTAATTTAAAGTTTCATTATATATTTTTATGTATAATTTTTCTATAAATAATTCTTACTTTTTAAATTTCTTTATAAGACTACATTCCATTCCTTAATTCGAAAAGAGTATAAATTACATATTCTTTCTCTAAAAAGTTGCGACAGTTCAAATATACAGTTGGCATTCTTCGCATAAAAGATCTTCTAGTATGAAATATAATAAGTAAAAAGGTTAGCCCGAGTGGGCATTGATTATATTTCATCTTTACTATATTCGTTCAGTGTTTTTGTGTTCTTTGGGCACTTCGGTATGTGGTATCGTTCGCAATAGTATGAAATATGAATCCCAGATGGCACTGTTACTTTGTAAGGAACAGAGGACGGTGTTGACCCATCAGCATAATAATGATAATGCTATATGGAAGGAAAGCATTGCATTTTGAGAGAAGAATATATATAATATATATATATATGGTATGATAAGAAAAATAAATGCCTGGACGGGATTCGAACCCGGATCTCTGAGTCTGTACCTCAGAGTGATATCCATTACACCACCAGGCGAATCCAATTCAAACATTTATTTTTCTTATATATGTATTATATTCTCCATTATTACTAGATGTCGCGAGAACTCGGTCTTCACTGCCATCTAGTACCGAGTTCTCGCGACATCTAGTAATAATGGAGAATATAATACATATATAAGAAAAATAAATGTTTGAATTGGATTCGCCTGGTGGTGTAATGGATATCACTCTGAGGTACAGACTCAGAGATCCGGGTTGGAATCCCGTCCAGGCATTTATTTTTCTTATCATACCATATTAAGCTTGCATTTCTCAAAGTTAAACATTTAAATATAATATATATATATATATATATATATATATAGAGAGAGAGAGAGAGAGAGAGAGAGAGAGAGAGAGAATTATGTGCAGTTTTTGGAGCAAATAGAGACAGGCAGTGAATGGAGAAAACTACGTAATAGTAGACTGTATGGTATTTCTGGGATGTGACTTGTAACACCTATAAACTGCGATGGACAGGACTTTAACGAATAGGAAATGAACGAGGAACGTAGAAGCGTCTTGTACGAAAACCAGAGGGAAACGCTCAGTAATTAGGCGAAGAATGAACTAGGAAAATAACAATCATGATTTGAGGTAAGTGAACTACATGATTGGAAACAATTAGCACAGGAGAGAGCAATGCTAACGCGACCATGAATTTCCTGGTTCCGTAGTGTCAGAGATACTTATGTCCAGAATTGCCAATTTAGCCACTTTGTAGCTAGATCTAGCCATTTTGAAAACATAACTTGCTAAAAAATTTACGAAAAAGTCACTAATAAATAGCTTTACTGGGCACTTATTATCTTTTCTTTAGCCACTTGCAGCCGTTTATTTTTATTTAATTATTTTATATATTCTGTAATGATAATGGATGGAGATCTATAGATTTCACCACCTTAAAAAATCATAGTAAGTAACTTCCTATCCAAGGAAGAACATAAATAAGAAACCATGAATTAATACAGAACAGGCTCAAGTCTCAATTTCAAATATATAATACGAGGGGAGTAGATAACACTGGTCGACAAGGTTTCCTTCACAAGAAATCTGATTAGTGAATCTAGTGCATTTTTTCATACTGAATTCAGATATGTACTCAGAATTTTTCCATCAGGCACATTGATGTTATTATTTTCGCTTCTCCCGGACTTCTTTTTGAAAAATTTGGGGCTGTCTCTGATGAGCACGGTGAGCGTTTTCATCAGCAAGTTTCCACAATGGAAAAGATGTACCAAGACAAGTGGAGTTCTAATATGCTGGCTGACTACTGTTGGACAAAGAAGAGAGATGTTCCAGATGCAAAATATGCCCGAAAATCACTATCTACCGCTTTCTAGGTAAGTCAGAATGAGTTAGAGTTAGATGGATTTTATTAAAAATTATAAAAAATGTAAATTAATATCACAGAAAACTCTTACCTGATAGGAAAAAACTGAAATGATATTTAAATTCAGGATGAAAAATACTTTTAAAATTTAATATTTTTATTCTTGTGAAATAAACAAAGTTCATTTTTGTCGACCAGTATAGTTATTCTGACCAGAGCTCGTTGAAAGTAAGTTATAAATAAAGAGTATCCAACTGAAATAAAATTTCTAATGAGAACACAATAAAAATATGACTTGGGCAAACTTAAAGAGAAAAAAATTAAAGAAAACTTATAAACATAGAATTATATAATCTTTCGATATAAGAGTATATTTATTTCTTAAGATAATTTAATCATTATAATATAATTACAACAATTCCAATAGAGTAAAATAAACAAAAAATAATAAATTTGTACTTCAGAAGTACAGATCGGTACGTCCATTTGTAACTTTCAAAATACAGCTTCGTCCAAGGATAAAATTTGTATTTTAGCCATTTCTAGCCATTTTTAGGAGTCAGTTTTAGCTACTTTTTCTCATTGAATGTTGGCTCCCTGCTTATGTCAGATACTTATACAGTGATCTTACTTAGTATGTATGAAATCATAATTCTTTTTCTGAATACGTTTTGAATCGCAGTAGGAGGTAGAAGTTCCTTCGAACACTGTAGATTAGGTAGTTTCTTTTCCTTCCTTTTTTCAAAACCTTGAAGCTGTACCAAATAATGAACTGGTATGATTAACTATTATAATTTTCTCTTTAAGATACAATATTCTATTACAAAATAATTGTCATTACTGTTAATTTTACATTCAAAATGGCACCTGAGAAAAACGCAGTTTACTAGTATTTTCCAGACAATTTTCACAATTCTGAACATTTTTCAATGATTCCTTTTCTGTTCTGTTCTTAAATCATAAATCTACAAAATGTACCAGATTTTCATAAGTAACTATAGGATAATTTTAAATTTTTTTTATCTGAATACTAGATTTTTTAACTTTTGGGACATTATTATTATTATTATTATTATTATTATTATATATTATTATTATTATTATTATTATTATTATTATTATTACAAGAAGTATTCATGACACTAGAGATATTCTGGCACATTTTGTTTATTTATATGTAATGTATTTACATTGAAAATTCCATTAGATTATCTCAAATAGTTTTCAAATTATGAGGGAAACAGAATGGAAAAATACATGTTACGAAAAACAAGAGACAAACTTTGTGAAGTATGTAGGCCTATAGATAGCGGGCATTTAAAGGGATAGGGGCCTAACTGTCACGTTCTAAGTCATAACTTACTTACTTACTCACTGGCACTATCGAACACGTAGGTTCATGGCCGCGCGGACATAAGCTCTCCTACATCCCTATCCTGAGCTAATGTTTTCCAATCATTCCCTGTATAATCTACTTCCCTCAATCATAGTTAATATTATTCTCCCACCTCATTCTTGGTCTACCAACTGGGCGTTTTCCATCTGGCTTTCCCACAAGAAGCTTCAATGCAAGACTTTCATTCCCCATACGTGCAACATGTCCTGCCCATCGCAGTCTACGAGACTTAACTGTTCTTATTATCTCAATAACTAATGAGATAATTAAATTTAGTTTTCACAGAAATAAAGAGGGAACCCCATTTTATATAAGAAAAAATAAATTGAATAATTAAATAAAAATAAAACTTAGTTTTATTTGATTTTCACATTTATAATTGAATAATGACATTTCTTGACTCTCAAAGTTACTTGATTTAAGTCAATTTAAATAAACATTTTAAAATAAATTGTATTAACTTAGGCTTTCACGGCCGGAATTAGTATGAATATCTTGAAGATTTCCGGGCTGTAGGCCGTGGTCTTGAGGCTTGAAGTTCCCCGACGTTTCGCTAGAGACTGCGTCTCAAGACAACCCTTGAGGATGCCAGACGCAGTCTCTGGCGAAACGTCGGGGAACTACAAGCCCCAAGACCACGGCCTACAGCCTACAGCCCGGAAATCTTCTTCAAGATCATTATAAGTAATAAATTGTTTGATAACATATTATTTATCGATGATCAAGTAGTGATTTCCAGTTCAAAAGATGATCTACAAAGAGCTATTCTTAATTTGAAAAAAGTGTCAAATATAATTTAAGAATCTCTAAGAATAAAAATAAAATTTTAGCATTTAAAGGACATGATACCTTAAGAGCAAAGCAATAATCTATGATAAAATTTGAGAGGAATTGAATGGTTTTAAATATCTAGGTTTCAATTTATATGTTATAATTAATTATAAATAAATAAATGTAATCTAATGTGTGGCACTATTAAAAGAACTCTTAAAAATACCAGAAATAAAAAAAAATGAAGTTGTATAAAGTAATGGCTGTTCCTGTATTGATGTATGGATCAGAATGTTGGACGATCACTAAAAGACAAGAACAAAGATTTGTAAGCAATTGAGATGAGATTTTTAAGAAATATGCAGGATATACTCTGCTGGATAAGAAAATGAAATGAAGATATAAGAAAGGAACTAAATATTTTCAAACTTTCAGATCGAATAGTTAAATGTAGAAACGCCTGGAAAGAACATGTTGATAGAACGCCAAAAAGAAAGATTTCCAAAATTATGGTTAAATTATAAACCACACGGGAGGAGAAATGTTGGTCGCCCACACAGAAGATGGTCTGAACAATTTTTAACAATTCTAGCTTTCATGAAACCGGAACGAGCCAACAGGATAGTGAAGAAGATAAGAAGGTACTTAAGAAAGATAGGCCGTGGTGTATAATCTGATTCTATTGCGAGTTGACATACAGTATAGAATTACTTCTCTCAGGATATTGGTTTCGTGAATATAGTTCAATACATCAATAAAGCCTGGAAGGGAAACATCAGTATGGACAGAAATACAAACCTCACTGTTCGTAACCTATTAATTTTCAGAATAATCTACTGGGTATAGCATATCTATACATTTATAATTTCCTTGCTTTAATTATTCTGGAGTCTGGACCAAAGGGAAACAACTATATTCCAATTATGTATTCTAAACTACCTGTTCGGGATTCTTGATCTATCTTGTAGTATTAATATCTCGGATAGCGGATAGGATCCTCCTTCTGACTAAAAAAACCGGTTCCACATGCAGGTCTTTCTGCACCCCCGTAGTATAACGCAAAGCTTCCTGATTCCTGACTACCTTCTCCTGGCCACCTAACTTCCTGTAAAGCGACTATATCCAAGGGCGATTTATCTAATTCCCGCGTTAATATCTCTAGTGCCCCGCTATTGTAAAAGTCCTAACATTCCATGTTCCTAGGAACATGTCCCTGTGTTTGAGCCTTTAGCGTGGGTTCCCTGAAGTAGTCCCCGCCCGGAGAACCGAATGGGGGACTATTTGACCTCCGGATAATTTTACCCCAGTTGAACCCATGTCCGCATTTCTTGACAGTTGTATTTTTACGGTGAAAGATCGTCACTCTTTCGACCAAGGTACTTTTTTCGTCTGGCATGGGTAACCCTATCGGCAGCAATGCTACCGCCGGCATAGCTCTCAGGATCATTTAAGCACGCAAGCCACTCCACCACGACAAGGTAAAGATACCATGGAGATTTGAGGGAAGTAGATTATACAGGGAATGATTGGAAAGGATTAGCTCAGGATAGGGATGTATGGAGAGCTTATGTCCGCGCGGCCATAAACCTACGGGTTCGATAGTGCCAGTGAGTATAGTAAGTAAGTAAGTATCTTGTAGTATTGTCTTCTCATAAGTAATGCCACGAGTGATTTTCAAATTATAGATAAATTCACGACTCACGAAGTGAGGACTGAATTTATCTAGAGAATTTGGAAATCAAGAGTGGCATTTGTTAGGACTATTTAACGAATAAAATTAAGCTGTTTACTCACAAGATACGAAACTTAAATTATATAAAACAATGGCTGTTCCTTTGTTGTTGTATGGAAGTGAAAATTGGATAATGAAATCAAGGGATAAAAGCAGGATACAGACTGCGGAAATGCTGTTTTTACGTAATGTGAAGGGATGCACAAGAGCGGATAGAATAAGGAATGAAACTATACGAGAAGAATTAAATATATATAAAATTGAAGATAAAATCAGCGAAAATAATAAGAAATGGACAGAACACTTAATGAGAATGAACAACGAAAGAATACCAAAAAGAACCTTCCTGTATAATCCCAGAGGAACAAGAGATGTTGGCCGACCACGTAGAAGGTGGACTCCACTTTTAACTTCGCCGGAACAGGCTGCATAGCCTAAACCTTGTAGTAGAAGAAGAAGAAGACTCACAAATCATTATTTAAATATCTTTTTACAATGCATAAGTCATTGTCCATAATTATGAGAAAACAAAAATATATACAATAAATTAATACAATAGAACATTATAGCAAAACAGAAAGTTTGGCTCTTGCTTCCCAGTATCTATCCTTCAGCGTAGCAGAGTGAAGTGTCAACACTGTAGCAGGTGGTTTCTGTGGAGCACAGTGGGCAATGAGGACTTCTGTAGATTCCAATCCGATGTAGATGAGCTGCAAGACTATTACGTCCTGTGTTTAGTAGAAAATATGCTACAGCTTCCTCGTGTAGAGTGTATGGTATTTTTCCACTGTTTTCTTTAAATTCGGATCTGAAGATTGGTTGAGAATGTGCTTTTTATCATTTGTTTGATACAGTTTATTGCTGAGCGATAATTTAATGTAAACGGCGATGTTTGAAAACAAATGAGAAACGATTGGTACACTTCATCTGCTTCTTTTGTTCGTCACTGCAACCAGATCATATTATTTATTGCTAAAGGAACGCAATATTGTAAGAAAGCACTCTAGTGGAGTAAAAAAATGAAACACATCAAACTGTATATTAATTCATTTCTGATTTCCTATGACAATTATATTTTTCTGGAATGTTATTACCTGTGAGAAAATACATTTAAGAAAGTGCAAACAGTGGTTTCTTCTTTTGGCGGTATAATCAATTGCTACAAATGCTTTTTATTATTAACTCCCGCATGCGCTACGTGTTGACATTCATGCACTATATATACAATCTGGTAGCCGTATTTCTTGAAGAGTCAGTCACTGCAAAATAATGCTATGACTTATTCAGAATGTTAAAAAGGAGGTGCTTTCTTTATAATGATAAACTTAGTTGGTAAATTCGAGGCCAAACACGACTATGATAAAACTTCGAGAACACAATACTACAAGACACTGCCACGAATCCCGGAAAGGTATTTTAGAATACATAATGATACCCGTGAAAGTCTTAACTAATGCATTATATTTAAATTATTCTCACTGGCACTATCCAACCCGTAGGTTCATGGCCGCGCGGACATACGCTCTCCATACATCCCTAACCTGAGGTAATGTTTTCCAATCATTTCCTGTATAATCTATTTCCCTCAAATCATAGTTAATGTTATTCTCCCACCTCATTCTTGGTCTACCAACTGGGCGTTTTCCCTCTGGCTTTCCTACAAGAAGCTTCCATACTCTCAATAATTCTTCTTCTTGTTCTTCTTCTTCTGCTTCTTCTTCTCTACGCATGAAAGCTGGCAGCTTGTTGCATGTTCATTCACTACAGTTCCGGGTATGGTGACGTCCTTTCCATCGTAGTTGTGGTCTTCCTAATGGCCTTTTCTGCTGAGGTGTCCAGTCAAGAACTTTCTTTACTAATCTACTGTTCTCCATTCTATCTAATTGGTCGTTCCAATTTAATCTTCTATCATTTATCCAAAGGTTATCAATAATAATAATAATAATAATAATAATAATAATAATAATAATAATAATAAGTATTATTATTATTATTATTATTATTATTAGTATTAGTATTATTATTAATTGGCGGATTCCTATGACATGTCATATTATTACCAAAGCCTATATTCTAAGCTTCAAGTAAGTAAAAACATTTATATATGCCTTATTATTAAGATTAAGTGGTTTTTATTGGGTCTTAAAAGTCATATTTCTCACTTTTTCAGATCTTTGCTCATACTTCTGCTTATTTCTATGTTAAAGTTCATATTTTGGTCATATTTTGCATTTTTTATAGCCTAGTCATCAGGTGATTGTAAATAACCAGCATTGTATCTGTATAAAAATCGTCAGTTTCACAGTTCACTTGTTTGGAAGGTTGTCTGTTAACAGGTAGCAAACGTTTGCACTGGACAATAGAAGAAGATTTCCTTTTTCTTGTGATACAATTGAAAATGTATATGAATGAACAATTAATGTAGTTTGGGTAAAACATTAATTCAATTATAAGGTCATATTTTTGTCTTTTTAGGTCATATTTAAACCTGTTCTTTAGGTCATATATGCATCCATATTTTCCATTTTTAAAGTCATAGAAATCCGCCCCTTAATAATAATAATAATAATACTTACTCACTGGCACTATCGAACCCGTAGGTTCATGGCCGCGAGGACATAAGCTCTCCATACATCCCTATCCTGAGCTAATCCTTTCCAATCATTCCCTGTATATCTACTTCCCTCAAATCATAGTTAATGTTTATTCTCCCACCTCATTCTTGGTCTACCAATTGGGCGTTTTCCCTCTGGCTTTCCTACAAGAAGCTTCCATGCAAGTCTTTCATTCCCCATACGTGCAAGATGTCCTGCCCATTGCAGTCTACGAGACTTAACTTTTCTTATTTATCTGGCTTCCTATAAAGACCATGTGTTCATTGTTATGAAGTCTTCTCCATTCACCTGTCTGTTCATCTCTCTTGGTCCAAAAATTTTCCTAAGTACTTTATTCTCAAATACCTGTAATCTCCTTTCCTCCCTTAAAGTAAGAGTCCATGTTTTTAATAATAATAATAATAATAATAATAATAATAATAATAATAATAATAATAATAATAATAATCCAAATTCTTAAATATAATATCTGACCCGTGACTGCAAAAGCGTTGTATCATACTGTTGTAAATTATTACTTTATTCAATATATCTGGATTGTAAAGATAAAGATATAGAGATATCTGCAAGTAGGAGGGACGAGTTAATCAAAAACACCAACATACAAACTGCATGTAGTTAACTGAGCAAACATAAAGTTGCATATTTATGCAGAAACAATAAACCACACATGGCGTCCATGAGAAACCTTATTTCTATGCAAATTTGTCAAGATATTCTATGCGCATGACCAATTGTTATTCATAGTTACAATTCAACAATGCATTTATAGTTTTTCATTTTTCTCTACTTGGATCACGGCCCATTCGATAATGCATCCTTGTTTCTTTAATTCCGTAAAGAATACTTACGTCCCAACAGTATTACGATGCGAGGTTGGGAAGTGTTTTTTAGAGAATTGAGGAAATGTTTAAAAACCGAGCGATAACGAGGCTTTTAATTTCTGAGATTCGGTAAAACACTTCAAAACGTGCGTTTTACGTTATTTTTTTTGCGCTATGGTGTTTTCATAATAATAAACAATAGTAAAATAATAACATATTTGTTGGAAATATTTGCGTTCGTTATAAACAATTGAGTAACGTTAACAGTGTGGGCAATGTTTATTAGTTGAGACAACAGCAGACCGTGACACCAATCAGTCATAAATGGCGGCAAGTACGTAATTATTGTTTTATACTGTTTCAAATAAAGTTCAGTTCATTTAAGATGCAGTGATTTGTTTCGTATAATGTATATGAATACTACCTTTTGGATATATTTTTGTATATATTTATTGTACGTAATATACATAAAGGGCAGTGTTTTACACCCCGCGCGAGGTTTGTAATATCAATGTAATATTACAGTATAGTTATTTAGGTTGGCAACCCCGAAATTTAGGAAATTGAACTTTCAATCGTTGTCGCTATTGCTGTAAGTACGACAGAACGCACTATGGCGCAAAAAAATTGTTACCACATCGCATCAGTTTTGTTAACTGAGCACTAGGTTCAATCAGTGTTGCCAGATGAATTTTCTTATACATGTAGTAATCTCAATTCACACAAGAGGTAGCGGAAATATCTTTCAACTGCCATCTAGCGGCTAACATAACAGTTAAGCAAATTATTAAAGAGAATATAAAATTGTATGTTTGTCTTGGAATTATTGGGTAGCTCAGTTGGTTAGAGCGCTAAAGGTACAGACTTTAGAGACTCGAGTTCAAATCCCGACTCAAGCATTCTTTTCATATCATATTTGCCTTCATTGCCAAATATCAAAAATATATTTATAATATCTATATATATACAAGCGTTATTCTGCTATAAAGTAAATATTCTCTTTAATAATTTGCTTAACTGTTATGTTAACCGCTAGATGGCAGTTGAAAAATATTTCCGCTACCTCTTGTGTGAATTGAGAATACTACATGTATAAGAAAATTGTACGTTTGTCTTGGAATTCTTGGGTAGCTCAGTTGGTTAGAGCGCTAAAGGTACAGACTTTAGAGACTCGAGTTCAAATCCCGACTCAAGCATTCTTTTTTCTTTTCATATCCATCCATCCATAGTAATTCTGCCCGAAGGCAGGTCTTTCACTGTAATCATAGCATTTTCATGCTATTCTTGCAGCTTTACTAGGGAATTGTAGGTGTGGTAGCTTCCCGTTGCTTTCCACACCGGTGAAGAATGATGATGATAATGATGGTCATATGATTTCGGGAACCGTTTGGGCCTTAAAGTTTTCCTGACATTTGTCTTACAGGTAAGGAAAACCCCGATAAAAACCTCACCCAGAAAAACTGCCCCGACCGGCAAACGAACCCGGACAAAGCAGCACGCTACCTCGAGACCACAGCGGTGGACTATATATATATATAATATATATATAACGATTACTCTTTCAGTCAAATAGAGCGAATCATGGGCTTATTTTAAGGTAGGACAAAATATTACGATAGCCTGCAAATAAAGTTCTTAGGGAAATTTTTGAGTCAAAAGAAGCCTAAGAGACAGGTGAATGAAGAAGACTGCATAACAGCGAGTTATAACTTCTTCTTCTTCTTCACTTCCTGGTTTAGGCAAGAGTTGCCTGTTCCGTCTTCACTAATAGATCTAAGACCATCTCTTCCGAGGACGTCCGACATCTCTTCTTCCTCTTGGAAAATAATAGAAGATTTTATTTGGTAATCTTCTTACTTACATTCTTTCTACATGTTCTTTCCAGTGTATCTTGTTGTTAAATATATTTTCTTTTATGGAGTAGATCTGCAGTTCTTCACGGACATCCTCGTTTCTTATCTGGTCCATTGTAGTGCAGCCTTTTACTCTTCTTAAAAATGTCATCTCGGCTGCTTGGATTTTACTTTCTTGTTTGGTAGTGGTAATCCAAGATTCACTCCCATACAAAAGGACAGGGACAGCCATTGTTTTATAAAATTTTAATTTTGTTTGTTTATGGGCTTTATTATTCAATTTTCTATTTATTGTACCACAAATAGCTTGGAACTGAAGCGAGTTATAACCTAATGCGAAACCATTTTAATAATAAAAGTTTCGAAGGCTGCGATGGATAGAACATGTTGCATAATGCAGAAGGACATTGAAACTTTTAAGGTAAAATATAAAGAATACGCTAAGCAGGTAAGCTAAGAATGAGATGGTAGAATATCATTAACCATGTTAGCAATACTGGGCGTAGTGAATTTTGGCGTAGGAAATAAACAGACAATACTAGGCCTATATTAAAACTATAACATAAAATTATAAAATTATGTATCTTATAGGTTCGTCTCCTCAACTTTAAAAAAATTAATTCACTGTAGACCTTTCGGGACACGTTCCATCATCAGCAGAAAGCAGTCTATTTCCATTTAATTTAATATCAGTGGAAATAGACCCTACGTTCTGCAAATGGTGGGACTACTTCCGAAAATGAGGTAGAGTAAATTATCGACAATCTCGTAACATAGGGTTGAATTCAACCTGATCGGGAATCAAACACGGGTTATGTGGGTGAGAGGCAACGCTGTTATCTCTAGATCAGAAGGATGGCTATTGTATTTGCACATTTATTTTTCAGGAAATTCTTACGCTCAATTTCTCAGACAAATTATTGCATTATTCTGCCCTTGTCTCTGGAAAACTGATGTGTTTATTCGTGTGCAAATTGTAAAGAAGGGGATTGAACCCCTTTCACTTTCGTTTGCATCTGTACAGCCTTGTAAAGCACTTTTCCTTTCATAAACCTCTACAAATATCATCATCATCATCATCATCATCCATGCAAGTATTAGGCCTTGTGGCCTGTTACGGTCTCAAATAGGAATTTTCCATCCAGCGCTTTTTTGGACGTTTCAGCGATCTTTTGCCTTAGGGCAGTAGCGAAGTATGGCTTTTGGAATTCTATGAGACGGCATTCGTTGAAGATGGGCTTTCCAGTTGTTCTGGTAGTTTTGTATATGGTGAAGAATGGGTTCTACATCCAACTCTTTCATAATTTCCTCATTTCTTTTATGGTCCCACTTTGTAGGCCTATAGCCTGCTGTACGGCGCATAAATCGCATCTCATTTGCTGTTATTCGGCTTTCATCTCTTCTTCGTATTGTCCATGCTTCACTACCATATCTTAATACTGGTCTTGTGAGAACCTTATAAAGCTTTGGTTTGAGACTTGAAAGCAAATGTAATTTTTTTTTTCGCGCAATGGGTTGCTGGCCCAGAGGGGTATTATTGTGGGGTTCCCACTAATGTAGCATTTCCTCTACATTAAGGTGATGTGGTTATACCGCCAGTACTCATTTGTAATAGCAGGTTGCACCCACGAGTAGGTTGAGGATGAGATTTGGATAGGAGAGGTGATGAAATGCACGCCACTATCCCTCTCTACTTACTTACTCACTGACACTATCGAACCCTTAGGTTCATGGCGGCACGGACATAAGCTCTCCATACATCCCTATCCTGAGCTAATCCTTTCCAATCATTCCCTGTATAATCTACTTCCCTCAAATCATAGTTAATGTTATTCTCCCACCTCATTCTTGGTCTACCAACTGGGCGTTTTCCCTCTGGCTTTCCTACAAGAATATTCCATGCCCGTCTTTCATTCCCCATTGGTGAGACATATCCTGCCCATCGCAGTCTACGAGACTTAACTGTTCTTATTATATCTGGCTTCCTATAAAGACCATGTAGTTCATTGTTATGTAGTCTTCCCCATTCACCCGTCCGTTCATCTCTCTTTGGACCAAACATTTTCCTAAGTACTTTATTCTCAAATACTTGTAATCTCCTTTCCTCCCTTAAAGTAAGAGTCCATGTTTCGCACCCATCTAATATAACTGGTAGAATAATGGTTTTATATATTTTCAGTTTAATGTTTTTCGAAAGGAGTTGGGACATCAGCAGTCTCTGCAATGCATAATAGCACGCATTTCCAGAATTGAGCGTATGTTTAATTTCTTTGTGCATCTCATTCCTGTTTGTGATTATTGCTCCTAGGTATTTGAATTCAGCCACTATCACTCTCTACAAATATATTATTTTAAATTACATATTAAAGCAAAGTGATCTCACTATATACCTTAGGAGACCTTAGGATTGTAAGAGACCAATTCTACTCCTTTATAGACAATTGGCACGTCATGTCCGGATTGTCAGTCCTGGGTGATGACTGCCTTCATCCACAAAAAAGTACCTAGTATTCAGTTCAATTGGAGGCCATGGTATCGTCAGAAGGCTTACATCAGTTTAAAAGTCATGACAATAGAGTCTGGATGTTAGGCACTTAAAAAATTCAAAATAGGCAGGCAAAAATGCACTAAAATCATTAATATAGGCACTATAAAATTCAAAATAGGCTCTTAAAAATAGACTACAACATACACTTTTACAACCTTACTTAAAGAATATAGCTAAACATATGCTATCAATAGTATACGAAGATATCAGAGATGGTTTTGGAACTTGTTTTGCCTTTTTTTTACAAAGGGCATAAGT